>NW_006497648.1:9028662-9072008 GCF_000471905.2 Amborella trichopoda | reverse complement strand
TTTTTTAGATTTAAAATTTTATAATTAGATATAAAAATAGATTTTGAGATAATCCTAATAACATTTTACATCAAAAGTATATACCATGATAAAATTTGAAGGGCACCGTACCTCTACACCTACGGAGGCATCCGTATGCCAACTGCACCCTTTTTAATATAGTTTATATACATACACGCTTCCATGCATACACACATAATGTGCATAAACAAACACACAGGAACACCTAACACTGTCTGCTGAATATTGTGTACCAAATGACAAGAAAGGATGGATGCTAAAAATATACCCCCAAGTTATAAGGTTAAATAGTAATTTATGTTTTATACCATTCACCATAATAAATTTGGTTGAAACATTTTTTTTTTTCTTTTTTCCTTCAAATATCTTCATGAAATTATCTCACTCCCTGCTTATTAAGGTGCATAATGAGAACTAGAATAACTAACTCTTATACTTTATTGGGCCCACGACCAGCCATTTCCAAGGGATAGCCTGGAAATGAACATTGCACACAAACACATGCATATAACTATAGTGCTGAAGGACAATACTAAGATTTCAGATTCTCAGTCTCTAGTGGTGAAATATTCTATACTTTTATCATGAGGACTAACCTGTTTTACATGCTCTGGTTTTGATATACCAAATCCCACAGCCACAGGTTTGCTTGTTGCCTGGAAAGAGTGCAAAAAATGATCTCTAAGCTTCTGAAGGAAGTTGGTATCAATTTCTCAATGTTTTCAGATCCATTTGGAAACCCGAAAGGAAAAATAATTAAGCAAGAAAACCAGTGCTAAAAACTCACCAAGTGACTTGGGACTTGCCCAAGTTGGGCCCGAGACCCTTGTGAGTCCAGTTGAAATACATGAGGATTCACCTGAGTCTTACACCAGGGCCCCTACTATGTTATTTAGCTATAGACTCAGTGGAGTCTCGTTGAGACTCGGCTGAGTCAAATTGACTGACTTGGTCTCAAGACCCTAGCGAGTCCCACCCAGAGTCTGGTTTTTAAACACTGAAGAAAACTTACCAAAAAATTAAAGCTCTTGAAAACAAATAAATGGACGTGTACTTCAGGGACTCTATACCTGCTGGATCTCATATAGAAGAGCCTCAACACGTGCGTTCACAGAGGCACGAGCACCAGTCACACCAACAGAGCTTACCTGCATTAAGAAGTCAGCAATTAGTAGTACGTAAGTATCCATATCCATATCCATTTAAAGTCAGAAAAAACGCTTTAGTTCCTCAGAAATAATTGAGAGAATAAAGCAATTGCTTAAGTTGAAATCTGCAATTTTCGCAATGGACTCAAAAGAAAGAATAGTTTTTCTGAGTGCAGGAGATCCACCAGAAGAAACCCTGATTACAATCAGCTGACAACTGAAAACAAAAGAAAACTAAAATCTCCCTCCCTCCCTTTGTTATCATTTTCCCCATTCTCAGTCCTCTCTCTCACTTTCTTTTTTCTTTTCAAAATTTCTAAAATTTCTTTTATAAATAACACATAAATTAATATAATCTGTACATTTGAATTTCTAAATTACAGACTCGCACCCGTCTTGCCCAAGTCCCAATCCTTGAAACAGGGGCTCGTAAAATCTAAGTCAGTGACAAATATGGTGGAGATCCTTCTACAGTATCTACAACCTAGGCAAAAAGATCACTATTCCAAATTTGCCTCGAGTTTTTCTTTTTCTTTTTCCTCTGCTTGGTAACAAATTTCATTGCTGTCATAAGACATTCATGTTTACATGTTTGAGAAAACATTACAGAGCAATGAGAAAAAAAATGGGTTACATAAGGTTAACAATAGGAATTCGTCTCTAATTTAGCGCAAGTAAAATTACCAGCAATCCAGTACGTTCATCTAGCCTTTCCAAACTAAAATTTCATTGAGTAGATCCAACTATCCAAGGCAAACTGTTTTCTTTTTATTGCTAATAAGCTCTTGGTTTTCAACAGTTAACCTGTTTGTGCAAATGTAGCCGCTATACAAGTTAAGTATCATAAACTTATAAAAAAAGTTCATTAACATAAAATTGAAATAAAAAAAACAACACTCTAGTTTAGTGCAATTAAAATTACCAGCAATCCAGTACGTTCACCTAGCCTCTCCAAACTAAAATTTCATTGAGTAGACCAACTATCCAAGGCAAACTGTTTTGTTTTTATTGCTAATAAGCTCTCGGATTTCAACAGTTAACCTATTTGTGCAAATGTAGCCACTATACAAGTTAACTGTCATAAACTTATCAAAAAAGTTCATTAACATAAAAATTGAAATAAAAAAAACAACTCTATCATCATAAAGGAAACAACCAAATCATCACAATCCACAATGAGAATTCCTGGAAGAACAGCACTCTTGGCATGGTGGTCTTGGTAGTGGAGCCACAACATGACGACAAGAGTCCCAATCTAACCCCACTAGGGAAAAAGAAAAAAAACTAGAATGGAACCGGTAAACAAAGGATCTAGTAAACAGAAACTCCTCAGAATATTTGAACAATATTTTTCATCTTTTACAGCCATAGAGGAAAAAGAAAGGGAAAATATCTCCATATCTCCCATTTTTAGGTTTCATTTCTTGATAAACACAGGGTTTCATAAAAATATCTTCTAACCCCCTGGCCACTTTAAACCTATTTTTTAACCTAAACAAATGTGAGAAAGACATACCCTTTCTAAACCCAATCCTTTCTCTCTTCATTTATCTACCCCAAACTTCTCTCTTTCTCTCTCTTCCTATGTCTCTCACTCTTTTTCTCCTCCCGTGTTTCTCCAAACACCTCTCTCTCCTCCAGGTAACCTCTCACCTCCATGAAGCCTTTATCTCTCTCTAGAAGTTTGGGAGATGGCTTTTAGAAAAGGCATGTCTTTTAAGATTTGTTTGGCTCAAAGAAAAGAGGTTTAAATTAGCTCCAGGGGTTAGAAGAAATAAAATCTACAAAATTTATGCCCCAAGATATCTTTTAAAACCTTGGGTCTATTGTGAAATGAAACTTAAAAATAGAGGGTATGGAGATATTTTCCCAAAAAATAATAACAAAATTCAAGACTACAAGCAAGAACTTACAAGGTATACAAACCCTTCTGAAGCCTCACAAATAGCTTTCATTCGATCTGTTGGAGTAGTGGGTGTTGTGAGCAGTACCTTCACCAGTGAAAAAGAGTGTGTATATTATTAAGGATGCCATACGAACTTGTGAAGGGTTAATCAACCATAATAACAACACAACGTAGAGCTAGCGGCAATTTTACAAGAAGAATACAATAGAAAGTTAGGTCAACAATTTGTTCCAATTCATTCTGAAGATAAAACCTCTATAAAATTTAATTATCTACCCACTCATTTTAAAGATGACTCGTCCAGCACTTAAATACTCTGTCCTTCATTCTTAAGAAACTAATGTTAGTAGGCTAGCATGGGCATTTATTTCCTGTATTTTACACATTGTACTTGTAGTGTATATAACAGGGCTTTATATATAAAATAATAATGTACAATAAACAACACATTAAACAAGACTGTATTGCATACTGGTCACTCCCCTGTTGTGTGTTCCTCCCCTTTTTGGAATAAGTTCAGTGCACAACAATGATATACCAATCTTGAAATGGATTTCAATTTGGATGATCTTCTAATACCAGTGCAATGGAAAATAAATTTATGAATGACCATATCTATATTCCAACATTTACACTCAATGAGTTAATACTATCTGGTTATAATTGAGTATATGCCCTCTGATTGATATGCAGTATTACCTCATATAATAAAACAAGTTACTGATGAAAAAAAAAAAAAAGGAACAGAAAGGCTGAGAAGGAAATGAAGAAAGGGACCCACCAGCTCAATTCCATGCTTAATAGATTCTTTTCTCAATGTCTCAGTTTCCTCAAGGGGAAGATCCGGCACCACAAGTCCTGCAGACAATTAATTAAAGCAAGTTCAAACTATTTATATAGATCAGGATAAGCTTCACAACAGCAACAATTTTTGCTTAGAATCAATGAAGAAATCTTTAAAGGGAACTTCGTAATAATGTCCACAATGGAGCCATTGTATACTCCACAGAGCATTAAAGCAAATATTTTCATTACATAAAATTCAACTAAGAACTTATTTGTTCTTGCTAATTTCAATAAACAAGAGTGACCCTAAGCATATCCAAGGTGTAGATGAAGATTAATTATCATGGAACTACGGCTGGAAATGGGTTGAGACTCTTGGTAGCAAACTACAAAGACGGATTTATTCTTGACGGTCACAAGTAAAATCTCAACACTCAAAATTCTATGATATTCCCGACCACAGTAATCGATAAAACAACAGATAAAAAAGCAAACCATGCCATAATTTTCTGCAGACTATGCTTTTTTCATTTCTTAAAATATAGCTTATTGAAATAATGATGATCCCACACAGCCAAAAAAAACACATAACGACAATCCCGCAAGATATATATCTTGAAGCAAGTAGATGATCAGTAGAGACCTCACAATTCACAAGAACATGCACAGAAAAACATGCACCCAGGCCATGTACACATCCAGATGCATGCACATACCCGAGTTCAAGTCAAACAAATACAAACAATAAGAGATGAGCCATTTAAAACCAATTGATATGTCCACCTTAAGAAAAAAGGAAGCATGCACAATCCTCAAAGTCAGTAATGTAGCAGCAAATCTTACCATGAACACCGGCATCCCTTATTGTAAGTATGAATTTCTCAATACCAAGTCTCAGTATTGGGTTGTAGTAGGAAAATAAAGCAATTGGACAAGATATACGAGGAACAACCTGCTCAACCAATCATTAGAATAACCATTATTATTCAAGTTCAACGCAAGTGTTGGAAGGATGCATCTCTTTTTGTAAAATACAAAATAAGAAGCATTAAATAATACAAGAACAATTACACACACAAGTTATCAAAAAATTTACTCCATTTGGAAATAACATGATACAACTCATGCAGTTACTTTTGTTTGCAATTTATGTCGCTTAATAGGCTTTCTGCTCTTTTTGAACAAACGTGTTTGTAATGCTTGTAAAGGTAGTAAAAGTTCATTCTAGATCAGCAAAAAAGTATAGGACACAAAGAGACATCAAACTTGTCCAGACTGGGATGAAGATTCTGGTACGTCGCCCATAATCACATTAGCCAATGGCAAAATCCAAATATCCCATCAGTTTCCAGTCTAAATCCTCAGTTAAAACAACAGAAAATTTCATCCAAGGTAGGCGACCAGCCCTCTACGTGGCTTTGATTGGGAACACACCATATTTGAAATTTCAAAAGGTAAACAG
This sequence comes from Amborella trichopoda, assembly GCF_000471905.2. The sequence goes on along the minus strand of NW_006497648.1, from coordinate 9,066,685 downwards.
GATCCTGGGCATTGCCTTGGCACATGCTTATTATGTAAGATACATAGAAACAATTGGAGCGGGTCCCACTTGTACTGCTAATCCATGTCTTGGAATCTGGAAACTGCATTGGTGACTATAAGGACACACCCACTAGGGAAATCTATAATATCCTCCACATGGAAACCTTGCTGATTAATCAAGTGGTTCAAAGAGATAACAAGCCCATACAAGACAGATGGTCCATTGGCATGCTGCTTAAGTCCAATGGTTGGAATGTCCAGTAACTTTTGGTCCAAGTGGGGGATTCATGGTGAACTCCAAAAAATAGTCAGGGCTCTGCAAGACAGGACATACCTGAATCAGGGCTCATGCATGCCCATTGACTCTATAAATCTGAAATCCAACCAATCGTGGAAGGGTGAACATTATGTTCTTAATGACTTTCCTCCGTTCGGGAAAGGACCCATGGTCCTAATGCCTTTGAACATGGTAAAGGTAGTCACTTATAGCCAAGGTGACGATGACCATTTTACCTTAGTTGTAAGGCAAAGCATGAGAGAGACCTTGGGCAAGCCCTCGAAATGCCTTGGTTGAAAAGGAGATATGTGCAAAGCCATGGTGAAAGTTCGGTCTGCCTATTCTCTCTCTCTTTACCTCTATCAAAAGGAGGAATCAACTCCCGATAGAAGTACTTGCGTACGTTCTCTTTTAGTCCTCTACAACTGACAAGTTGTCTGACAAAGGAGGCTAGTCTAGAACTGGTTATCCTTTTGGGAAAAGAAGTCAAGACCCTAAAAGGATCCCAGGACTGTCCAATGTCACATAATTTCAGTTCTTCCTCTAACCGTGACACTATCTTTCTTGCAGGTTGCTAAAAACAGGGAACTTGAGCAAGATGGTTCTTGATTATGTACATAGAATTGCAACGACATTTTGAACACCAGAAGGACCTTGAGTCTAGTTGATGTACATAATTTTAGCTTGAAACCATTTGTAAATAGTCAGATATTAATGTATATGTGTTTGACAGTGTGTATATGCTGTGTAGCTATAACTTTCAGACAGCCCCTTTCTCTTCAACTCTATCTCATCTAAAATATATGCATGCATGTTTTTTTTTCGAAAATGTAAATACATGCACGCATATTTATAATGGCTATTTATATTTATAACTATAAATGTACATATACATCTTATCTCACTTGAGGTCGATTAATTTTATAGGTTTTGGCATGGTGATTGACATCCCATTGTCTGCAGTTCATCCATATACAAAAGTATTTTGGCAAAAACATATCTTGGGTACCATATGGAATTCATGTACTCCTGGGTCCAAGTTAATACATCTAAGTCTCCACATGGTACTTAAATGCTAATCAACAGCACATGAAAAATGGCTTTGAGGGGATCATTCGAAATGCAATTTAGTGTACCAAAGGGCTATGCAGGCATTTGAGAAAGCAACAATCTAAGAGACACATTGGCCCCCTTTGATTTATGGTAGGCTACTCTTTCGAATGTTATTTGTTTAATGAGTGAGGTAGACACTATTGGGGATGTTTGCAGAAATTTTAGCAGTTATATCATGTGAATTCTAATCAAGTGCCTGAAGTAGTATAGTGGAAAGGTTGGTGAATTTCGGTGTATATAGGAATGGCTTTGGGCTATGGGATTTTATGCTACTATAGGAGCCATTCTTCCTGTTTGGTTCTGTAATTTTTCTGTTTGCATATGAGTTTTATATAGCACAAAGCTTAGTATGAAGTTTCTACAATGACATTCCTGGTCAAGGCCTTGTTTGGATCATCTGTTTTGGAAAATAAAGTTCCCTTAGGGTGTTTCGTTAATCAAATGCTTTGGGTTGTGGGATTTTATGCTACTATAGGAACCATTCTTCCTGTTTGGTTCTTCTGTAATTTTTCTGTTTGCATATGAGTTTTATATAGCACAAAAATTAGTACGAAGTTTCTACAATGACATTCCTGGTCAAGGCCTTGTTTGGGTCATCTGTTTTGGAAAACAACAAAGTTCCTTAAGGATGTTTCGTTAATCAAATGCAAATGGCAATAGTATATGATTCTGTTTTCTTTATCCTTCTCGATTAGTTGTTTTCCAGAAGTAAAAAGGAAAACCTAATCAGGTGGACAAAGAAAACACAATCATATTCTTCTTCTGGAATAGCTTATCCGTCAGGCCTTACATGCCTGATACTCTATCCTGATTTTCACATCTAAAAGATAAGATTAACATAAGCAACTTGAGATTCAACAGATGTTGCCAGCTTTCATATAACCCTTTTGAGAATACAAAATTCCCCAATCATATTCACCGACTTATCAAAGACCAACTGTACTTTATCATTACATAAATTTATGTTCCTCACAGTTAAGACCTAACACCTATGTTAAGTGGTTGTGTCTTTCTTAATGGGCTGGAAGCCTTGGCATTCCTATCTTTCTCAATTCAATTGAATTTATTTATCAATTAAAAACCTTACACAACCAGAACTCTTCTTTTAGGACTAATGCACCAAGCATTGCTTCTCATTTGAGGTTCCTTTAAAATTAACACGTTCCACTAAGAAAATAGCCCATTACTTAGAAAACAACAGTAGAGCCTCAAAAAATTAAGCAACAACACTTCATATGAATGCAAGAAAAAGGACAAACAGATCAAACATTGCCTACACATTTGTCAATATCAGTGCATTGCAGCTACAATTGTTGAACTGCGAAACAAAAATCTTCAAAAACTTTATCATATTATTTTGTTTGCAAAAGCCTTGTACATATTAACACAATCAGCATAAAATTGATATGCTTCAAAGAAGTAATGAAATCATAATACTAACAACTAAAAAGAGATGATCACAATTGTCCCACCTCCTTCAGCATGGAAACAATAGAACTAAAATTGGTTCCCCGCTGTAGAGCTCGTGTCGCAGCAGCCTATAACAATATATAAGAACTGCAGCATTTCAGACGCATAAAAAGAAATGGTCAAAGGAAAGTATATTCTAATCCAATGGACCATGGATAACCATACTCCTTCGGGTCGTCATTTTCCAATACGGATGGAGAGAGATGGGGACCCAGGTGCCACATTGACAAACCTGAATGACTGGACCATCTGCTAGAGGGTCGGAGTAGGGTACTCCTAGTTCAATTACATCACAGCCACAGGAATCCAAAATTTTCAATGCTTTTCCCGTTGTTTCAAGATCAGGATCACCTGCTGTGATATAAGGTACTAAAGCCACCTGCATGTTCATGGTCAAAACAAGTACATTAGAATCATTGTGACCCCATAATATTGTGAATCCCTAAAGTACTTCACAAAACAAATACACAATGTTAGCACATAGAGAACAAAAAGGAGAGTTTCAGACAATCACCATATGTGAAACATTTTCCTTTAGGTTAAGCAAAAGCAACTTTGACTTGTTAAAGAAACACAATAAACACCATACTGAACCAAATGAAATCGAAGAAGCATGTTGACATGGGTTTTATATTGAAGGCCAATTTACTTTGTCAAAGGTTGGTCAAGGCCAGTCCAAACTAGGCCTACAAATCGATTGCTAACAGGATCACTCAAACCAAGCTTAGTTATAAGTTATCAAATGCTCGATCAAGCCCATAACTACAAAGCAAACATGGCTCAAAATTTTTTAAAAAATAAGCATTCAGAAATAACTGTTTAAAAACTCTAGGAATCTCCAACCGACTATTTTCAAAACTTGTTGGTTTTATCTTTCTATTTGTCTGAAACAATTTTCAGATGTCGTAAAGAGAAAACCATATCCATTACATTTCATACATTTCCAAACTCCAACAATCAGTATCCTCTGATGTTGACACCTAAAAACTAAAGGCTCCTGTGTCCCCTCATATGGCCTTTAATTGCACAAATTTGAAGCAAAAGAAATTTGAATCACGTGATTTATAATACCTTCCTCAACTTTTATGTTTCCTGAGGCACAAACTCTTGCCCTCAGAGACTTAATATAGGCTGCCAGACACCAACAGTTGAACCATGGAGCTTAAAATTCCACTGAACAAAACCAACTATAAAACATTTGACAACAAAATACACCCAAAAATACAAAGAAAAGAACAAATCAAAAGAAACCAGTGTGATTAATACAATTTCAGTATTGATAATATAATTTAGGCATCAATAAATATAAGAAAATGCATGTTATATATAATAAATTAATATGAAAAAGCATTAATAGGAATATGTCCCACGACTAGTAGCCAAACAAAACGACAGGAAATTTTTGACATAGTAGACACCACTCATTGTATACTTTTCCTTTTGTAAAATGATGGAGTTCCTCCTTACTATTTCCAAATATCAATTTTTATTTCGGTATATATTTTTCTTAATTAACTTTCAATGTGATACCATACATCTCTGCACTAAAACAATTCATTTAGGAAATGTGGTGGGAAAAAAAAAAACCAGAATCCAAACCAAAAACTGCATGTAAGTACGAGCAAAATCCAATTAGAGAGTTATTATGACAGGCTGATTTAATAATCAAAGTTTTTTTTAATGTGATAAAAAAAACCAGAAAAAAGACAGTTTTTAGAGAGAGAAGGTTAACTCAGCAAAGACAAAAAGTTTCCAGGGGCACAATTCTTCATATATTACGGTTGATTCTGTTTTCTAATCAAAATTTCAAAACCAAAGTGGGGAATCATCCAAAGATGAGAAAATCTGCATGAAAAAGGGAAATTTCAAATTAAAAACAGAGAAAATACAAAAAAAGGGGAAAAAGAAAAAAAACCCAATGCTTGGACAAATACCCAACCAATTGGCACACAAGAAAAAAACACACAAAACAATTTAAGAGAAAAAACAAAAAAAACCAACCTTTCCTTGTTTCTTCAGAGAGGAGAAGGTGCCTGATATGGTAAAGGTCACTTGTTCAGCTGTCAAGGAAGATGACATGGACACTCTAAGAGCAGGTAAGGAATGGGGACTTCGATGAAAATATCCAGAACGTTTAGGAGTTGAGAGGGAAACCCAAATGCTCTGTGCAATGAGCGCCATGGTGTGTTTTAGAACCAGGGTTTAAGCTCCTACTTAAAGTGGGAAAATTTACTGAACTACCCCTGATTGACAAATACGATGTTTAAAGCCCTAGCCCCCAATTACCATCCGAAGGGAAAGAATCTGCGTATATTACCAACTTAAGCCCCAATTTTTCAGTTCATATATGGCCTAGGCTTTAAGGGCAAAAGTAAAGCCGCAAGACTTTGATGGAAAATGCCGCAACAATGCCGGCAAAACCCTCACCTCAAATTGTTGAGTACGTTGGTATTATACATCTTAATAAATGTGGATTTTAAGTCGTATTTTGTAAAACTTAACTTGGATTGTTTATTTTCAAGTGTTTGGTTTATCTGGTAAAACGTTATTTTGATCATTATATCTTTGTCTTTTTTTGAGCTTATAATTTGACAATAGAAAATAATTTTGAAAAAATTATAAAAAACCCTAAAAATATATATTTTATACGACTTACCCCGACCTAACTTTTGTCACTTTTTTTTCCAAAATACACTTTCTATACAAATAACCCCAACCAAAAAATAAATAAAAAAATATCTAAACTACCATCCGTTGTTTTTACCGCTTCCCCTCTCTCTTCTATCTCCTCTATCTACAGCGTGCTCTGTACAGTACGGTTCGGCAGTAGAGCTTCAACACTTAGTAACGTGCGGTTCGGCAGTAGGGAAACTGTGTAAAGTGCATCCGGCAGACAGTAGGGCTCCAACACTTCGTAAAGTGCGGTTCGGCAGTAGGAACACTGTGTAAAGTGCATCTGACAGTTACAAAGGTGGTCCGACAGTAGATGTAACTGAATTTCAGGGCTCTGGCACTATGTAACAAGCGGTCGGACAGCACTCAGTTTTGGTCCGATAGTTGTCTTAGGGCGGTCCAACACTTATACGCTCCAGTTTGCTATTGTGTCCAAAAGTCAAGGTCAAATCTGGCAAAAATTATTTTTGTGTACGGGAAAGACATGTCTGTCTAAAAAATGATTTTTTTCCCTTAGGGGTATTTGCATAGAATGTTTGTTTTGGGAAAAAAGTGAAAAAAAAAATTAGATTGAAGATAAATTACATAAAAAATATGGTCGTGACGTTTTTTTTGTAATTTTCCCAATAATTTTTAAGTCACTTAAAGGGTTTCTAGGATTGGAACTACAGTTTACTGTAGAGCTTTGAAGTGAAGATTTACTTTTTAATGTGAAGCTTGGGCTTATGCTTAATCAAACACATTGCATATTTCATTCACTTTTGGGAGAGGTTTTGATAAAGTTGTAGCGTTATATACAAATACACCTCAAAATGTTGTGGGAAACTCAACCATTGGAGAACTCGTATCCGATGCTAAACAATTGCTTTATACAATTCAAATCGATCTCCCCTTATTAATCTGGAATTTGTGGAAAAGGGTGTCGATCGGTATTAGACAGGCTACCGAATAAATGAGGGGTTTGTCCATACAAAATTGGTCAAACTGTTAATTGAACTAGTTAAATAAGAATTTAAAGTAATAAAATAAAATATGAACAATAATTTAAAAATATTAATGTATTACAAAAAAGAGTTACCTATCTTTGTTTAGCAAACCTGATCGGTAAAAAATTGGATAGGTCAAATATTAGTTTTAACCAATTTTTTTCCACTAAACTTGATTTATACTTCAAACCGAAGTGGCCAAAGCATTGACATCAATTCTAACCAGCCGAGACTAAATTTGTAAAACTACTATGTAGATGGACTTAAACTTGAAAGGGAGAGTCCCAAGATGGGCTAATTTTGTTAAATACAACGACATTGGGGCCATTGTTGTATACAATACATCTGCGGCCCTAAAAAATACTTGCCCTTCTCTTTTGCTTCTTTATTTAGGATACTTTATTAACTGTTATTTCTCTCACTACTGTGTTTAATATTTTGGCTTACATAGTAACTCTAATGCCAGTGATCTTAACAATGGGGGGTACAATTCTCTACTTTGATGGTAAAAAAAATTAAAAACAATTACGCCTCCATACTTCAATACAAAAGATGAAAACCCCCAGCAAAACATCATGTCTATAATAGCTCTCACATCATGGGTACAATCCGACATGTGTACACCATACACTGCATCCATGTATGGCTGGGCCCAAAAAACAGTATGACCTAAGCCGGCACTATGGGGACAGGGGCTGGGCCTGGCTCAATCCCAAGCCCAAGGTCGTTGCACATTCATTTGTATGTATATTTACATCATATGCATACTTATGTGGCTATAGATGTAGTCTTAGGACATTATAGAATTTACAACAAAGGAAATAGTAACGAGAAAGAGACAGAAGGAAAGATCAACAAGGCATACATGTGGTTAGACAATGATGCTTATGTTCACATAAGGTAAATCGGTATCTCATTCATAAAATTACTTTAGTTTACCAAATATTTATGGAATTACAATGTCTTTTAAAAAATAAATTTTATTACAACAGTAACTGATAAAATAAGAAACTCAATATCTTGTAATCCAAAAGATAAAAACCTTAATATCTTGCTACTATAATAATCAACGCATGCATGATGTTAAAAACACATTAATGAGGACATTCATGGCATGCGCGTGCATGGGTACTCTCAATTGTTTTCGCTTTTACATGGAGCTCCTTTCTATTGAAGGTGATCTCTTTTGATTCTCATTTGATGATTTTCGTTATTGATGGTGATCTTTCCAGCTATCCTTTGCAACATATAGGATTCAAGTTTATCATTTCATTCGCATTTATAGGAATTATGGTTGCACACAATAAATGGCAATTACATTTATTGTTAGTTTCTACTTTTAGTGAGGCAATTTCCAACAAGAGTTTAGCTTACCATATTCTCTTGGGGAATTTTAAGTACATGTCCTATTGGTGGAATTAAAAAATAATTCAACATTTAATAATTTATTTGAGGTCTCTTTATTGTCAATTATTTTTACCCAAAATACCCCTAATCCGGTACTTGGAAATGTGGACAATATATTGCCGAACGAAAATTATTTTTCTTTTAAAATCTGTCCGGCACTTGATGTGATGGATAAACGTCTATATAATATCAAGGGAGTGCCAAACAAACATTAGATAGGTTTTTGATGAAAGTTGGTCCAATACTTGGATTGCTAGATGGCCTTCTCAAAGAATTTGTTGACTTTAATTACTATACCGACTCCAAAAAATTAAAAAGAAACTAAATAAAAAGGTTTATTGTTATGTGCAAAAGTTTTAAAATCTGATGGGTTGATTTTTGACATAGTAAAAAGAGGAAAAACACATCCGGCTACAAACAAAAAATATACAAAAAAAGCAATACATAAAAAACAATGCAAAAAGAATATCAAGATTTTATGTGATTTATCATAGATAAATTTACATCCACAAGGGAATACAACCAACGGCTTTTTGGTTTATCATAGATAAGTTTACATCTACAAGCGAATACAACCACCAGCTTTCTAGTAATCAATGATAGACAATTTACAAGATAGCTGATACCTAAAAAAACCAAACATACAAACTTAGTCTCTCTACACACTCTCTCTACACACTCTCTCTCTACACACTCTCTCTACAGAAGTCGATGATTTAGTACACACTCCTAGACACTTCCTCTCCCTCTGACTTACTATCTATAGAGAAAAAAAGAAAATCCAAAAGGATAATCACATGAAGTTATCCTTATCTTTTTATAAAAAGATAAATGTAATTCATCAGTATCCTATTTTTGATAAGTCAAAACAAGTAAGGTAATGATCTTACAGGTTAAAATGACTATAGGAAAGTATTCCCTAAATGAAAATGTTTGGATACGGCTGCAGTCCTATCAAAATAAGTAAAGCCTCACTTCAAAACTTACTGAAAATTACAATTTTGGTGTCGGAAAACTTCAAATTGATCTTCTCGATCTAGTTATAAAAAAAAAAAAATTCAAACCCTGAAAATAGTGTAAATTGCATAACATAATCTGGACCAGGGCTCTCAAACTCGGTCGGTTCAACTCAAACCCAGTAGGTTAGATTAGAATTGAGCACTGACTGGTTTCGATTCTGGTTGATTTTGGTGATCCGACCAGGCATTTTAAATTTTTTTAAAAAAAATTATATAAAATCCCAAACAATGAGAGATTTGGTTGTAATTTGTTTTTGAATTTTTGAATTTTTGAATTTTTTAATATATATATATATATTATCATTTTAGCAAAGATTGGAAAGTGTTTTGGCCATGAATACTTATTTTATATTTTCCCTTCTTTTTGATAAATTAAAAAAATACCCCTAGGCACAAAACGATTTTTAAAATTCATTTTTTTCATTAATTTTTAATTTCATTTGGATGTCATTTGTTTAATCATGCTTTAAATGTCTTTCTTATGTTTTGTTAGATTTATTTCGTATTTATTTTTTAAAATACTTTTTGACCGGCCGGGACTTACCTGATTAAGCAGATTGAACCGGTTGGTTTTCGAGGCCAGTTCGATTTTTCAAACATTGATCTAGACCATCAAGGTCGCCCTAAACATAAAAGTTCACCGATCCCAAGGATCTATACCATTTTTTGAACTTCAAATTTCAAAGTCAATGTTAGAATTGATTTTACAGCCATTATGTAGATTTTCGATGTCCAAAGTACTTTTTAGGCAAGGACTCGAGGTGAGGCTTTACTTAGTTTTTTATACAACCTCGGCCTTATAGAAATTGCATCCTTCCCCAAAACCTAGGACTCACTTCATACAATCACAAAACCTAAACCAACCCTTAAAAAATCCTTAAAAAATTTGAACAAACAAAGGTGACACCGAAGTGATAATTACGTGGGATTGAAGACATATCCCAACTTCTACATCCCCTATTAATTTTGACCGAGACCAAACTTTGTCATGATGCAAACCTTAGAAAAACAGAACCCAGTTCTTATGTAATACACGAGATTCAGACTAAGGGTTGGACCTACAAAAATCAAATTTAATACTTTGAGATTCTCTAAGAAAGCAAAAGATCTACATCTTTGACCTCTAATTGCATCATTGACCTTGATTTACTCACTAAGTAATTTACGTCTATCTCGGTACTCTCCGATGAATCTACATTTTATACCAATATATACCCATAAAATGAGTGTAGCATAGATGAGGGTGTTGAGATGGATGAGTGGCAAGACCAGAATGGATAGAATTCGAAATGAATCCATTCGAAAGAATTTAAGTATGGTACTAATAGGCAATAATACAAGAGAGAGTAGAACAAAAATGGATAGAATTCGAAATGAATCCATTCGGAATAATTTAGGTATGGCACTAATAAGCGATAATATGAGAGATAGTAGAACAAGAATGGATAGAATCCGAAATGAATATATTCGGAAGAATTTAGGTATGGTACTAATAGGTGATAACATGAGAGAGCGTAGACTTAGGTGGGCTGACCAGGTGTGGTGCCGACCAAATACAATACATGTAATGAAGTATGAGTTCGTTCAAGTAGAAGGACTGAAAAGGGCAAGTAGTAGGCCTGAAAAAATGTGGTTAAAAATAATCCGAAAAAATATAAGGACTTATGGCGTCACAGAGAGAGTATGACCTTTAATAGATTAAAATAATGAATTAATATTCATACAACCGATCCAAATTAATTGAAAAAAAACTATGAATGATGATGATCCGATGATTACACAAAATAAACCTCTATCACTTCATCCTTATGCCTCCCAATGCATAGAGCATAAAAATAACTACTTTTCACTTGTCTCAAGATCTGTCATTGACAAAAATACCATTTCCTTTATTTTTCATTCTCTAAATTGTGAGGTCCGGAAAACTGTGAATACGTTCCGAATATTCAAAAATCTAGATTCATGACCACGTGTCATTATTACATGCACTACAACGCATGTAAGGGACACTATCGAAAACCATTAACTAAGTGTTTGATGGCTATAAATATTAACAAGCAAAGCAAAAGAAAGGAAGAGGCCAACAGAAAAAGAAGAAGGGGACAACGGACGCATACAACTGCACATATGCTTGCAGAACTCTTATTGTTTACAATGAATATACCTTATAATGAATACTTATGTAATTAATTAAACAGAGGTTTTTTTGCTTTTCCTTTGTATGAAACAATAAATGTAATTAACAAGGTGTCCACTTATACCTTGAAACTGCTTGGCCCAAAACAAAATAAAACTTTTTACATGGATATACCATGTCAAAAAGATTGTTTGAAGTTTTCTTGAGTTGTTTTGTGCTTGTTTAGTATTCAGCTTAAATCATCTTTATATTTAAACAAATCTAGAAGCTCCTCCCTTCCCTCTATCTCGTTGATTTGGGTGATTTACATAAATTCCAATGAGATATTAACTATTTAATATTTAACATATATTGTTTGATTTTATTTCAAAATACGTATTGAAAGACACATGATCATGAGTTGGAATAGGTGCAAATAAGTAAAACGTTTTAAAGTGCATCTCTAATCAGTGTTTCGATATAGGGTTAGGGTTTGTCTACAAAGAGACCATTGATCTTTTGTTCAAGGTGATCACAATCATTCTTGTCTCTTGGATTTCAAAATGGATAGTATTAAGCGTGTCATTGATTAGATATAAAGTTTCCAATTCTGAAACTACGTGATTCACCCCAAGCCATCCAATTTGATATCTAATGAGTGGGAATAATTGTGACTTCATTGTACAAAAAGTAAATGATCTCTTTGCAGACAATCCTTTGATAAATATCTATATGGTCTCAAGGAAAATTTCTAGGTAACAAGTTTCAGTCAAATACAACTAAGACACTATCATGTCTTATACTAATTTTTTTTCTATGATATATCTAGAAATAAGTATATATTAGTTGCCTTATTAAAATTTTAAAGCAATAAGGTTCAATTCAATATAATGAATAAAATACCGGTTGTTCTCCTTAATAATAGAGATTAGTACACCCTCTACACTATAATAAATTACTAGAATATTTATCAAATGGTACGGTCTGTATAGAGCCGAGGCTCTAAACAATCAAATTAGAACCCACCTTCAAATAGTATCGAAAAATATAGTTTTAATACTAGAAAGTTTTGTGATAGACTTAAATTATATTTTTATCTTTAGTTGTAAATTTTAAAGCATAAAAAATAGTGTAAATCAAGCAGATCCATGAAAACTTTAAAATCTTGAAAATTGACGGTCGAAAAATGTACCGTAAGATGTACCATTTCTAAAACTTGAAATCCATTTTTTTTATCATGTCCATGCGTCTTGATGTCGAGATGATCAATTTGAGGATATTTGAGCATCAAAACAATATCTTCAAAGTTTTGAAGTAGGCCCTTAGTTGATTGTTTAGAGCCTAGGCTCTATATAAACTCCCCCTTTCATCAAAAGGATTGTCTACAAAGACACCATTTGTCTATTGTACAAGGAGGTCACAATTGCTTATAATCATTTATGTGAATTATTCTTTTGAACTTTGTACTTGGTCAATAGAATAAAAGCAACTACCCAATTTCACATCTAAAGGTTAAGATTAACTATGGCCACCTTGGACAAAAGGTAAGTGGTCTCATTATATACTTTTCCTTTAAAAAAATTTACATAGACGTTTCCCTTTCTTCCTTTATTATAGAATGCCCATTAATTCCATAATCTCAATTCTGAACTCTGATGAAGTTGGTTTTTGTTGAAAATATTGTTTGGTACTTAGATAATTGAATATATTCGTGTCTCTATGAAGTTCGGTACTAAGTACCTAACAATATAAAAAATAAAAAGTGAAAGTGTTCATTAATGTCATAAGAGAGAATAGTTCAGTGCCGAACATAACATATAAAAGAATAAATTTGCTTAGTACTTTTAGTGTCGAACTTAATTAAAAGTATAACATGTAAAAGAATAAATTTGTTTGGTACTTTTAGTGTCGAACTTAATTAAAGGTATGAATATGTTTAGTACCCGAACAATATTTTTTGCAAACATCTAAGTTCAATACAGTTCGGAGTTGAGGGTACTTAACTAATGGCTGGAAGGAAAAAAAAAAGACATCTATGTAAAATTTAAAATATTGGGGACATTTTTAAATATCTCTAAAAAGGGTTATGTACGTTAATTTCCCAATGAACAATGACAAGTGGTCCAACAATAAAGTTTATTTAGTATATTTTCAAAATCCATTTTATCTTTTTCAGCTTCATAATGATTGCGATTGAGATCATTGACCTACACAATTATAAGACCAAATCCATCACTGAGATGAATTTTTGAAAGAGACTGCATTCTTTTCTAATTTTTATTTTTCATTTTTTGAACTTTCATTAATATCAGTAATATCATTAGAGCACTACAAACAACTTTAGCAGTCAGGCAAGCATTATACATCAAACCTGTTTAACTACCAAAAATCGTAGGCTCAATTCCTAGTAAGGGTAGGGGGCCTCTCCCCATTGACTCGCTCAAAAAATTCCTCCCCCAAAAGAAAAAAAGAACATTTTTAGTGAAAAACAATTGCACAAGGACATGACTAAGGCAATGCAGTTCTTAAAGACATGGTAAAAGACTCAAGGTCCTTGAGCCCTTCCTCTGGAGACCTTGCATCCCCCAATAGCTTCACCAATGCACTGCCTACAATTGCCCCATCTGCCCCCCATGCCGCCACCTGCAATTAAATTCTACGCTTATGTTATCTTTCATATAGTTTATATACATATATACATACGCTTCCATGCATATCCACATACGAATGTGGATAAACAAACACATCCAGGAAAACCAACACAGATTAACACACTGTGTGCTGAATATTGTGTACCAAATGACAAGAAAGGATGGATGCTAAAAATATACCCCAAAGTTATAAGGTTAAATAGTAATTTATGTTTTACACAGTGCACTCTAATAAATTGGGTGCGGTTTGCATGGAGCGGAGACTCTAAATAATCAAAGTAAAGTGCACTTTCAAATATTATCGAAAAATATGGTTTCAATACTGGAAATCGTTGTAATAGCCTTTCATCTCTAATTATAAAATTTGAAGCTTAAAAAATAGTAAAGATCGAGCAGATGTATAAAAACTTGAAAATTTATGGTCCAAAAAAGTGTATTACAAGATGCATTATTTTCAAAGCTTAAAATCTATTTTTTTCTCATGTCCATGCATCTTGAGGTCGAGATGATCAATTTGAAGAATTTGGACATCAAAACAACATCTTCTAATGAAAATTTTGTGGTGCGCTCTAATTTGACTTTTCAAAGCCTCGGCTCCATATAAACTTTTTCCTAATAAATTTGGTTGAAGCATATATAATTTTCCCTTCGAATATCTTGATGAAGTTATCTCACTCCCCGCATATTAAGGTGCATGGTGAGAACTAGAATAGCCATCTAGCTTGTATACTTTGTTGTGCCCATAACCTCATCCTCTCCAAACATTTCCAAGGGGTAGCTTGGAAATGCACATTGCACACAAACAAATGCATATAACTATATTTCTAAAGGACAATACCAAGATTTCAGATGCTCAGTCTCGAGTGGTGAAATATTCAATACTTTAATGATGAGGACTAACCTGTTTTACATGCTCTGGTTTTGATAGACCAAATCCCACAGCCACAGGTTTGCTTGTAGCCTGGAAAGAGTAGAAACAATGATATCTAAGCTTATGAAGGAAGTTGGTATCCAATTCTCAATGTTTTCAGATCCCTTTGGAAACCAAAAAAAAAAAAAGGAAAAATAATTAAGCAAGAAAGCCAGCGCTTAAAACTCACCAAGTGACTTGGGACTTGCCCAAGTCTGGCTTGAGACCCTTGTGAGTCCTGTTGAAATACATGAGGACTTACACTAGGCCCTCTACTCTGTTATTTACTTATAGACTCAGTGGAGATTCGTCGAGTCTCAGCTAAGTCACACCCGCTGACTTGACCTCGAGACCCTAGGGAATCCCACCTAGGGTTTTTAAACACCAAAGAAAACTTATCAAAAAATTAAGGAAAAAGTTTATATAAGGTGACAACCTTATATGCACGAGTAAAATGCACCTAAAAAACCCACTAGAGAAGGTTATTCATATTCTAGAAAACCATCAACTCGATCATCTCGACTTTGAGATTCATAAACATTAAAAAAAAATAAGATTTCTAGTCCTAAAAAATAGTTTATTTTCTAAAACATTATCTAGACCGTCTATTTTCAAAAGTTTCAAGTGTTTGTAGATCTGCTTGATCGTAATCATTTTTTTAACTTTAAATTTTATAATTGGGGTCAACAATAAATTTTCATATCGCAAAGCTTTGAAGCACCAAAACTGCATTTTTGACATAGTTTTGAGGTAGACCTTACTTCAATAATATAAGGTTGAAGCCTTATACAAACCTCACCCATAAATTAAAGCACTTGAAAACAAATAAATGGATGTGTCCTTCAGGGACTATATACCTGCTTGACGTCACGCAGAAGAGCCTCAACACGTGCGTCCACATAGGGACGAGCACCAGTCACACCATTAGAGCTCACCTGCAAGGTGAAGTCAACAATTAGTCGTATATAAATATCCGTATCCATATAAAGTCAGCAAAAACACTTGTTTAAGGAATCTGGATGCAAAATCCGAATTTTGGATGAAAAATCCGAATTTTGGATTCAAAATTCGGAATTTCGGATCCAGATCCAAAATTCGGATCCGATTTACTATTCAGGTAGATCCAAGTACAAGTACATCTGATCCGCATCTAACCTGAAATTTAAATAATATATATATATATATATATATATATATATATATAACTTTTAAAACTAATCCCCACCGTTCTCCAAATCCAGAGAGAACTCGTAATTTTCCTCGCTTCTCTCTCTATTGAAATGAAAATTAGGGTTTCTCTTTGGTTCTCTTTGTGATGGTCGATCTGTAAACCCATATCTCTCTCTCATCTCTTTGGGTTTTTTTGTGAATGTCGATCTGTAAGCCCATCTGTCTCTCATCTCTCTATATTGAAACCAATCTCTCTCTCTTTCATCACTCTCATCTTTCTCCCTGCAACAAGCTACGACAAGCTATTATGCGCGTTTCTGGCTGTACGAGTGCGCTTCTGTCTCACCATTGAAATTCCACCAATCCAAACAGGTAAACCTATTCTTTCTAGTTTTATTTACCGTTATTAGTGTTTGTAGTGTTCTTGTGAGCAGAAAAAAAAAAAAAATCCACCAAAACCTAGTTTTCTCTCATCTCTTTGTTATTTTTATTTTTATTTTTTAAGCTATTCAAATCCCCCACATAATCCCTAAATTTATCTTAGAATTTCCTCAACGAAGGGCGATCTGGCAACGACCTTAGGGTTGTCTTCATAAAACACGTTTCATCCTGCGAGTCTTTTCCTTGTGTTGTTTCACTTGTAAGAGGAGTTGCACCATGAATGGAGACAACTTTCTCCCACTTAACCAATGTTTTCAGACTCGTCTTCTTCAATTTGATGAGAAAAATAAAGTTGTCAGATTCGTCTTTTTCGTCTTTTTCAGTTTGATGAGAAAAATAAAACAATTCCGTGCTTTCACGGATTCGGAGAAGACTTCAAAATTTTTTTTTTAATATAATATAAATAAATTAGATATTTATATGTAAAATATATAAAATTAACGATTTTTTTTTTTTTAAAAAGACTTTTATATACGTATTTCTTTTTTGACCCGAACCTGAATCTAACCGAAGCAGCAGCACCACGCTTTTCTTAGCTTCGATTTATGCTTAAAATTTGATAGCTTCGGCCGAAAAAAAGAAACGAATTTGATAACATTGCTCTTTTAACTCCCTCTCTATCGTTTCTCTCTAATTCTCGTCTCTCTTTTTAGAGTTTATCTCTCTAATCTCGTCTCTATGGCGCTCCATAAATAATTTCAGTTTGGATTTGGATCCAAACATTTCAGATTTGATATTATTTGGATCCGGATCTGGTGTGATACTATCCAGATCCGGATTCAGATCTGGGCGCATCCAAATCCAATCCGAAAAATTCTCAACCTACAAATAATCGAGAGAATAAAGCGATAGCTTAAGTTGAAATGTGCAATTTTAGCAATGGACTCAAAAGGATATAGGGAGATTCACCCCAAAAAAAAACGTGATTGTAATATCAGCAAACCTTGACAACTGAAAACAAAAGAAAGATACAATCTCCCTCCCTCCCTCCCTCCCTCTGTTATCAATTCCCCTCATTCTCAGTCCTTTCTCTCACCTTTTTTCTTTCCAAAATTTCTAAAATTTCCTTTTACAAATAACACATAAATTTATATAACTTGTACCCCAAGCCCCAATCCAACTGGGGCTCGTAAAGTCTAAGTCATACTTAAACAAAATATGGTGGAGATCCTTCTACACCCTCAGCAAAAACAGTTCACAGGATTATCATTTTCCCAATGTCATCTAGGTTCTTTTGGGCTTGAGTGTGAGTTTTAATAATGGCACATGTAGAAATGCGGACCCCTTAATAATTTATTTTTCAAATACATTTTGATCCTAATTTATAAGAAATATATAATCTTTAATATGGAGATTATTAATCCGCAAAATTAAATAAATTTTTAAAACTAGAAATGATATTTTTTTGGAAAAAAAAAATATTTGAACGGTTGTTTTTTACTTTTTCTTTGGAGCACTATTACTTACGGGACCCGATTGTGGTGGACAGGATAGACCTACAAGCCTGCATAGTAATAGGTGCGGGGTTTGGACGCACCAAACAATTTTCCGTTTTTCCTCCCCTTGGTAACGAATTTCATTGCTGTGTATAAGGCGTTCATGTATACATGTTTTGCAGAAATTAAAAAATACGTCAGAGAGTAATGAGAACAAAAAATGGGTTACATAAGGTTAACGATAGGAATTTGTCAGTTGGATACTAGATCCAACTATCCAAGGCAAACCATTTCTTATTATTTCTAATAAGCTCTTGGATTTCAACAGTTAACCTGTTTGTGCAAATGTAACCGCTATACAAGTGAATGATAGTAAACTTATAAAAAAAATTCATTAACAAAAAACTTAATGTTTTTTTTTAAAAAAAACTCTATCATCATAAAGGAAACACCCAAATCATCACAATCCTCAATGAGAATTCCTCGAAGAACAGCACTCTTGGCTGGTCGTCTTGGTAGTGGAGCCACAACATGACCACAAGAGTTCCAATCTTACCCCATTAACATATCAAAAAAAAAAAAAAGAAGTAGAATGGGATTGGTAAATGAAGGATCTAGTGAACAGAGACTCAGAATATTTGAACAATATAATCTTTCATCTTTTACAGCCAAAGAAGAAAAAGGAATAACAAAATTCAAGACTATCAAGAAAGAACTTACAAGGTATACAAACCCTTCTGAAGCCTCACAAATAGCTTTCATTCGACCTGTTGGAGTAGTGGGTGTTGTGAGCAGTACCTTCACCAGTGAAAAAAGGTGTATATGTATATATATATTAAGGACGTTATACGAACTTGTGGAGGGGAATTATTCTAATTTAATCAACCACAATAGCAACGCAATGTAGAGCTAGCGGGAATTTTACAAGAAGAATACTTGGTCCAATTCATTCTGAAGATAAAACCTCTACAACAGTTAATTATCTACCCATTCATTTTTAAGATAACTCCTCCAGCGCTTAATTATTCTGTCCTTCATTCTTAAGAAACTAATGTGAGTAGACTAGCATGGGCATTTATTTCCTGTATTTTACACATTGTACTTGTAGTGTATAAAACAGGAGCATTATTTATAAAAAAAAACATACAATAAGCAACACATTGAGCAAGACTGTATTGCACACTGGTCATTCCCACGTTCTGTATTCCTCTATCAAGGATACCCATGTAACTGTATATGGTTTCCAAGGTTTTTTACAGCCATATATTTATTAGAGAGCTTACATGAGAGGGCATCATTTGCAGTAAGGAATGCAGCTCATCTCTCTCAAACTTTGTGTGGATTTCCAAGTGTTCACCTCCTTTTTCTCTTGTTGATTGTTTCAGTGTCTAATTGCCTAATGGTTTATACGTACTCTAAAAGGAAAACCAAGCCCTTAAGATTATCTTCAAGTCCCTTAGTAGAATGGGTTCAGTGCACAACAATGATATACCAATCTTGAAAAGGAATTTCAATTTGGATGATCTTCTAATACCAGTGCAATGGAAAATAAATTTATGAATGACCATATCTATATTCCAACATTTACACTCATTGAGTTAATATTATCTGGTTATAATTGAGCATATGCCCTCTGATTGTATAATATGCAGTATTACCTCATATAATAAAACAAGATACTGATGAAAAAAAAAAAGGAACGGAAAGGCTGAGAAGGAAACAAAGAAAGGGACCCACCAGCTCAATTTCATGCTTAATACATTCTTTTCTCAATGTCTCAATTTCCTCTAGGGGAAGATCAGGCACCAAAAGTCCTGCAGACAATTAATTAAAGCAAGTTCAAACTATTTATATAGATCAGGATAAGCTCCACAACAGCAACAATTTTTGCTTAGAAACAATGAAGAAATCTTTAAAGGGAACTTCGTAATAATGCCCACAATGGAGCAATTGAATACTCAACAGAGCATTAAAGCAAATATATTCAATACATAAAATTCAACTAAGAACTTATTTGTTCTTGCTAATTTCAATAAACAAGAGCAACCCTAAACATATCCAGACCTTAAGCATATTCAAGGTGTAGATGAAGATTAATTATCATGGAACCACGGCTGGAAAGATAGGTTGAGACTCTTGGTAGCTAACTACAAAGATGGATTTCTTATTGACGGTCACAAGTAAAATCTCAACACTCAAAATTCTATGATATTCCTGACCACAGTAATCGATAAAATAACTTACTGAAATAATGATGATCCCACACAGCCACAAAAAACACATAACAAAAATCCTGTAGGATATATATCTTGAAGCAAGTAGATGATCAGTAGAGACCTCACGATTCACAAGAATATGCACAGAAAAACATGCACCCAGACCACGTACACATCCAGATGCATGTACATACCCGAGTTCAACATTTTAATAAGTCAAACAAAAAAGAAACAATAGAGCCATTTAAAACATTGGATTCAACAAATTGATATGTCCACCTTAAGAAAAAAGGAAGGAAGCATGCACAAGCCTCAAAGTCAGTAATGTAGCAGCAAATCTTACCATGAACCCCGGCATCCCTTATTGTGAGCACGAATTTCTCAATACCAAGTCTCAGTATTGGGTTGTAGTAGGAAAATAAAGCAATTGGACAAGATATACGTGGGACAACCTGCTAAACCAATCATTAGAATAACCATTATTATGCGAGTGTTGCAAGGATGAATCTCTTTTTGTAAAATACAAAATAAGAAGCATTAAATAATACAAGAAAAATTACACACACAAGCTATCAAAAAATTTACTCCATTTGTAAATAACATGACGGATACAACTCATGCAGTTACTTTTGTTTGCGATATATGTAGCTAAATAGGCTTTCTGCTCTTTTTGAACAAAACAAGTTTGTAATGCCTTTAAAGGTAGTAAACGTTCATTCTAGATCGGCAAAAAAGTATAGGACACAAATAGACATCAAACTTGTCCAGACTGGGATGAAGATTCTGGTATGTCGCCGATAATAACATTAGCCAATGGAAAAATCTAAATATCCCTTCAGTTTCCAGTCTAAATCCTCAGTTAAACGAACAGAAAATTACATCCAAGGAAGGGACCAGCCCTCCACGTGGCTTTGATTGGGAATGCACCATATTTGAAATTTCAAAAGCTGAACAGGATTCTGGGCATTGCCTTGGCACATGCTTATCGTGTACGGCACATGGAAACACATTGAGCGGGTCCCACTTGTACTGCTAATCCGTGTCTTGGAATCTGGAAACTGCATTAGTGAGTACAAGGAGGCATCCACTAGGGATATCTATAATATGCTCCACATGGAAACCTTGCTGATTAATCAAGTGGTTCAAAGAGATAACAAGCCCTTACAAGACAGATGGTCCATTGGCATGCCGCTTGAGTCCAATGGTTGGAATGTCCAGTCACTTTTGGTCCCAGCGGGGGATTCATGGTGAACTCCATAGAATAGTCAGGGCTCTGCAAGACAGGACATACCTGAATCAGGGCTCATGCATACCCATTGACTCCATAAATCTGATATCCAACCAATCGTGGAAGGTTGAACATTGTGTTCTTAATGACTTTCCTCCGTTTGGGAAAGGACCCATGGTCCTAATGTCTTTGAACATCGTAAAGGCAGTCACTTATAGCCAAGGTGAGGATGATCTTTTTTACCTTAGTTGTAAGGCAAAGCATGGGAGAGACCTTGGGCAAGCCCTCGAAATTCCTTGGTTGAAAAGGAGATATGTGCAAAGCCATGGTGAAAGTTCGGTCTGCCTATTCTCTTTCTCTTTCCCTCTATCAAAAGGAGGGATCAACTCCCGATAGAAGTACTTGCGTATGCTCTTCTTTACTCCTCTACAACTGACAAGTTGTCTGACAAAGGAGGCTAGTCTAGAACTGGTTATCCTTTTGGGAAAAGAAGTCAAGACCCTAAAAGGATCCCAGGACTGTCCAACGTCACATAATTTCAGTTCTTCCTCTAACCGTGACACTATCTTTCTTGCAGGTTGCTAAAAACAGGGAACTTGAGCAAGATGGTTCTTGATTATGTACATAGAATTGCAACGATATTTTGAACACCAGAAGGACCTTGAGTCTAGTTGATGTACAGAATTTTAGCTTGAAACCATTTGTAAATAGTCAGATATGTTTGACACTTTGTATATGCTGTGTAGCTATAACTTTCAGACGGCCCCATTCTCTTCAACTCTATCTCATCTAAAATATATGCATGCATTTTTATTTATTTTTAATGTAAATACATGCATGCATATTTATAATGGCTATTTATATTTATGCATATAAATGTACATATACATCTTATCTCACTTGAGGTATATAGAATTTTATATGCTTTGGCATGGTGATTGACATCCCATTGTCTGCAGTTCTTCCATATACAAAAGTATTTTGGCAAAAACATATCTTGGGTACCATATGGAATTCATATACTCCTGGGGTCCAAGTTATTACATCTAAGTCTCCACATGGTACTTAAATCTAATCAACAACACATGAAAAATGGCTTGAGGGCATCATTCAAAATTCAATTTAGTGTACCGAAGGGTTATGCAGGCATTTGAAACAGCAGCAATTTAAGAGACACTTTGGCCCCCTTTGATTTATGGTAGACTACTCTTTCGAACGTTATTTGTTTAATGAGTGAGGTAGACACTATTGGAGATGTTGGCAGAAATTTTGGCAGTTATATCATGTGAATTCTAATCAATTCTAATCAAGTGCCTGAACCAGTATGGTGGATAGGTTGGTGAATTTCGGTGTGTATAGGAATGGCTTTGGGCTGTGGGATTTTATGCTACTATAGGATCCATTCTTCCAGTTTGGTTCTGTAATTTTTCTGTTTGCATATGAGTTTTATATAGCACAAAGCTTAGTATGAAGTTTCTACAATGACATTCCTGGTCAAGGCCTTGTTTGGATCATCTGTTTTGGAAAATAAAGTTCCCTTAGGGTGTTTCGTTAATCAAATGCTTTGGGTTGTGGGATTTTATGCTACTATAGGAACCATTCTTCCTGTTTAGTTCTTTTGTAATTTTTCTGTTTTCATATGAGTTTTATATAGCACAAAAATTAGTACGAAGTTTCTACAATGACATTCCTGGTCAAGGCCTTGTTTGGGTCATCTGTTTTGGAAAACAACAAAGTTCCTTAAGGATGTTTCGTTAATCAAATGCAAATGGCAATAGTATATGATTCTGTTTTCTTTATCCTTCTCGATTAGTTGTTTTCCAGAAGT
This sequence comes from Amborella trichopoda, assembly GCF_000471905.2. The sequence goes on along the minus strand of NW_006497648.1, from coordinate 9,043,742 downwards.
AAAAAGGAAAACCTAATCAGGTGGACAAAGAAAACACAATCATATTCTTCTTCTAGAATAGCTTATCCGTCAGGCCTTACATGCCTGATACTCTATCCTGATTTTCACATCTAAAAGATAAGATTAACATAAGCAACTTGAGATTCAACAGATGTTGCCAGCTTTCATATAACCCTTTTGAGAATACAAAATTCCCCAATCATATTCACCAACTTATCAAAGACCAACTGTACATTATCATTACATAAATTTATGTTCCTCACAGTTAAGACCTAACACCTATGTTAAGTGGTTGTGTCTTTCTTAATGGGATGGAAGCCTTGGCATTCCTATCTTTCTCAATTCAATTGAATTTATTTATCAATTAAAAACCTTACACACCCAGAACTCTTCTTTTAGGACTAATGCACCAAGCATTGCTTCTCATTTTAGGTTCCTTTAAAATTAACACGTTCCACTAAGAAAATAGCCCATTACTTAGAAAACATCAGTAGAGCCTCAAAAAATTAAGCAACAACACTTCATATGAATGCAATAAAAAGGACAAACAGATCAAACATTGCCTACATATTTGTCAATATCAATGGATTGCAGCTACAATTGTTGAACTGCGAAATAAAAATCTTCAAAAACTTTATCATATTATTTTGTTTGCAAAAGCCTTGCACATATTAACACAATCAGCATAAAATTGATATGCTTCAAAGAAGTAATGAAATCATAATACTAACAAGGAAAAAGAGATGATCACAATTGTCCCACCTCCTTCAGCATGGAAACAATAGAATTAAAATTGGTTCCCCGCTGTAGAGCTCGTTTCGCAGCAGCCTATAACAATACATAAGAACTGCAGCATTTCAGACGCATAAAAAGAAATGGTCAAAAGAAAGTATATTCTAATCCAATGGACCATGGATAACCATACTCCTTCGGGTCGTCATTTTCCAATACGGATTGAGAGAGATGGGGACCCAGGTGCCACATTGACAAACCTGAATGACTGGACCATCTGCTAGAGGGTCGGAGTAGGGTACTCCTAGTTCAATTACATCACAGCCACAAGAATCCAAAATTTTCAATGCTTTTCCCGTTGTTTCAAGATCAGGATCACCTGCAGTGATATAAGGTACTAAAGCCACCTGCATGTTCATGGTCAAAACAAGTACATTAGAATCATTGTGACCCCATAATATTGTGAATCCCCAAAGTACTTCACAAAACAAATACACAATGTTAGCACATAGAGAACAAAAAGGAGAGTTTCAGACAATCACCATATGTGAAACATTTTCCTTTAGGTTAAGCAAAAGCAACTTTGACTTGTTAAAGAAACACAACAAACACCATACTGAACCAAATGAAATCGAAGAAGCATGTTAACATGGGCTTTATATTGAAGGCCAATTTACTTTGTCAAAGGCTGGTCAAGGCCAGTCCAAACTAGGCCTACAAATCGATTGCTAACAGGATCGCTCAAACCAAGCTTAGTTATAAGTTATCAAATGCTCGATCAAGCCCATAACTACAAAGCAAACATGGCTCAAAATTGTTAAAAAAATAAGCATTCAGAAATAACTGTTTAAAAACTCTAGGAATCTCCAACCGACTATTTTCAAAACTTGTTGGTTTTATCTTTCTATTTGTCTGACACAATTTTCAGAGGTCGTAAAGAGAAAACCATATCCATTAAATTTCATACATTTCCAAACTCCAACAATCAGTATCCTCTGATTGTTGACACCTAAAAACTAGAGGCTCCTGCGTCCCCTCATATGGCCTTTAAATGCATAAATTTGAATCACGTGATTTATAATGCCTTCGTCAACTTTTATGTTTATTGAGGCACAACTCTTGCCCTCAGAGACTTAATATAGGCTGCCAGACACCAACAGTTGAACCATGTAGCTTAAAATTCCACTGAACTAAACCAACTATAAAGCATTTGGTAAGAAAATACGCATTTGACAAGAAAATACACCTAAATATACAAAGAAAAGAACAGATAAAAAGAAAGCAGTGTGATTAATACTTTCAGTATTGATAATATAATTTTGGCATCAATAAATATAAGAACATGTAATAAAAAAAATGCATGTTATATATATTAAATTAATATGAAAAAGCGTTAATAGTAACGAGTCCCACGACTGCTAGCCAAACAAAACACTAGGCAAATTTTTGATATAGTAGACACCACTCATTGTATACTTTTCCTTATGTAAAATGATGGAGTTCCTCCTTTAACATTTCCAAATATCAATTTTTATTTCGGTATATATTTTTCCGAATTGATACCATACATCTCTGCACAAACACAATTCATTTAGGAAATGAGGTGGGGAAAAAAAACCAGAATCCAAACCCAAAACTGCATATAAATACGAGCAAAACCGAATTAGAGAGTTATTATGACAGGCTGGTTTAATAATCAAAGTTTTTTTTTTAATGTGATAAAAAGAAAAAACCAGAAAAAAGACAGTTTTTAGAGAGAGAAGCTTAACTCAGCAAAGAGAAAAGTTTCTAGGGGCACAACTCTTCATATATTACGGTGGATTCTGTTTTCTAATCAAAAGTTCAAAACCAAAGTGGGGAATCATCAAAAGATGAGAAAATCTGCATGAAAGAGGGAAATTTCAAATTAAAAACAGAGAAAATATGAGAAAAGGGGAACAAGAAAAAAAGCCAATGCTTGGACCAATACCCAACCAATTGGCACACAAGGGAGTGAGAAAAAAGTGAAAAAAAAAACACAAAAACAATTAAAGAACACAAGAAAAAAAACCAACCTTTCCTTGTCTCTTGAGAGAGGAGAAGGTGTCTGATATGGTAGAGGCCACTGGTTCAGCTTTCAAGGATGAAGCCATGGACACTCTGAGAGAAGGGAATGAATGGGGACTTAGATGGAAATAGGGAGAACGTTTGGGAGTTGACGGGGAAACCCAAATGCTCTGTGCAATGAGCGCCATTGTGCGATTTTACAACCAGGGCTTAAGCCCGTATTTAAAGCGGGAAAAATTACTGAACTACCCAGACATGGTTCAAAAAACCATCCGAAGGACAAGAATCTGCGGATATTTACTAACTAAACCGCCAATTTTCCATCTTTTTTATATGGAAATGGTTCATATATGGCCTAGGTTTTACGGGGAAAAGTAAAGCCGCAAGCCCCTATCAGAAAATGCGGCAACAGTGCTGGAAAAACCACACCTCAAATTGTTGAAAAATGTAGTTTTGGTGTCTGATAACCCTTATTGACCATGTCACGTTATAGATCTTAGTAAAGGTATATTTTTTTAGAAATCTACTTTTGGGGCTATTTTTAGAACTTGAAATTTATACAAGAGTTATTGAGTTAAATTTGTTTGTATTATTATTATTATTATTATTAGTATTATTATTATTATTATTATTATTATTATTATTATTATTATTATTATTATTATTATTGTATAAGAATTTAAAACTTTGGGGTTTTTGAGAACTACAAATTTGGGGGGTTTTTTTTAGAACTCAAAATTTTTACAAGAGGTTGTATTGAGTTGATTACTGTTTTTTAGTGATTGTGAGGAAATTCACAAAACTGTGATTGAATGTTTTTTTTTTTAATGCTATGTTTTATGAACTCGAAATTTGATGTGTTGCTTTGTTTTGAATGCTGGGCAGATTTTACATTATATTGTATTGTGTGTTAACTTTTGATACTCTTAGATAGTTTTAAGTACAGATTTGTGATATATTTAGTGATATCTTAGAAAAGGGTTGATTTATCTTGTTGATAGATTGACTAGCTTAAAAATGAAAATTCGTATGTGATTTATGATTTGAGTACAAACATACCTTGAACATTTTTGCAAATGCTTGTGGTTTAGGAGTACATAGGAAATAAATAACTTTATGCATACAGGCTTCACTATTTTGGATAGAATAATTCGTGACTATTTTTTTGAGAGCTCATTCGATATGTAAATTTGTGATAATCTATTTGTTTCATTGATTCTATATGCAAATGCGTTATGAGTTATTGGTGTCTCGATATTCATTCTTTTATATTATCATGTTCTTTTCATATAGTGGTACTTGTATTAGAACCTATAAGTTGAGTTGAAGAGCTCTATAACACTAGCTTATAGTCTAAAATTGACCATCTTTTTTGTTTAATAATAGCATGTCATTATAGTTTATTTGTTATTCAGTTAAGTTTTGCATATATAACCTTGTGATTAACATGGAGCCCATATGGAGTTTCAGTGAATACGAATCGTGTCTATCCAGATGGGGGATACCCAGGAGATCCTCAAGACCCTAGTTTGCTGCAGCTTCATCCAAAACATTCATCCTATTTCATACAGGAATGACAAGTATATGCATATATTCGTCTGGTATTTCCATTAGTTTGTTATTTTTCAATAAAGTGTAGTTTGTTTAAACATCATATGGGAAGTGCATGTATATATATTGTGACTCGTATGTTACCTATTTGTTGTATTCCAGTAAAAACAATAAATTAGAATCGATGAAAAGACTTTCAATTAAGCGATTGGCATCTAACCGATGAGCAAGTTCAATTAGTAAACACATATGGATTGGGTGCTCTATCTATTATCCGGTCAGGTCGAATTGATCATCCTTTAGTCGCAACCAGTATAGAGAGGTGATGTTCTGAGACCCATTCATTTCATTACAACATTCAAATTTGTGAGATAACACCCATATTATTTGATATTTACAAGATATTGGGACTGGCTGTGGATGATGACCCTGTTACATGTCGTCCTATTAGTGACCTCCGAAAGTTCATAGAAAACAATTTGGGTATAGTCCCCACTAGAGGCTACTTGACACTCATCAAGCACTCACGGTTGAAGGTCAACTTTTACACATTGCCACCTAAAATTGTTAGATATACTCGAGTGTGTCTGCTCTTTCTCATCAGCATCACCATTTTTGCAGATTCATTGGTTGCAACAGTGCCAATGAGGTATTTACAATTCTTTAAAGATATTGAGGAAGCCATCATATATACATAGGGTGTTGCAGCCCTCGCATATCTTTATTGTTCCCTTGAAAAAACTTATACTTCCAAGCGAAGATATTTTAGTGGTTCAGCCACTCTTATGTAGGTAAATTATATTTTTGTATCTGATATAAGCATAATAGTTTAGACTATATTTTTGTATCTGATATAAGCATAATAGTTTAGACTACTTTCCAAAAAAATTTATTACTTATCATATCGTGATATATTGCAGTGCTAGTCTTATGAGCATATTATGCATATGAGGCCCATACCGCATAGTATCTCTCCAAATATGCCTAGGGCAAAAAGATGGGAGCCACAAAAGAATTATTATGGCAAACCTCCAACTTTATAAGGTTATTGTGTACTTTGATATTACAATATTTATTATTGATTAATTTTAATTGTATTTAAATATTTGTAGTTGTTTATTAATTGATTGTTGTATGTTTGATTTCATATCATATAAAAAGTAATATGGAATCCCTATTTCAACCTTGTTGAGGCAATTTTAGATGATAGGCAGCAGGCTTTCGAAACCGCAATGTACTTAACGACCCTGATATTTGATGATATTGCCGAGTCGTACATGCCAGATCATGTGTGTCGGTAGTTTGGAGCTAAACAGAGCATTCAAAGAAATCTCATATATGTTGGTAAGAGGTCTAGTATACAAGGTGGACAGAGAGATTAGAGAAATGTAAATTCTTACAAAATCCATCATTGGTTGACTCAACATGAATGCAGGATGCCAGGCATTTAAGTGGATAATGTCAATGGGTTGCCCCCATGTGAGTATAAAGTTTGGTACAGCCGAATGTCCCATCTTATAATCCATAATGTCGCTAACTCACCAAAAGACATATTGCAACCTGTTAACCAGGAAGAAGAAGAGGTGGTACTTGCACATGAATCACAGTATATAATGAGACCTCGAGGTTTTAAGGATCAGTTGGTATGTTTATATTGACCTATTAGTTCCATGAAATTGTTTATTATAATTATCTATCTTGTTTTTGCAGGTTAGTGCCGTTCATGCTAGTACAATCATGTTAGCAAAGGCATACTTAGACAGAAGTGGTATCATAAAGTTTATAATCTCATTAACAACGCGTTTGAAATGTTGTCTAAGTGTATGCTTATGGACATGGTTGATATAGAAGCCATAATGGAAAATTTACTATGAAGCTGCACATGACGAGCTTAAACAAGATGTAGTGGGTGAAAGTAGTCAGGCTGCAAAAGACTTGACTCTATCTACACATCCTGCGATTGAAGAGCCCAAAAGGCATAATACACGAAAGAATTAGTATCAACCCAAGAGAAGGCGACCAATGTAATGGTCTTTTTGGCAATGTAATGATCTTTTTGGCCGTTGTAATGTTATCATATTGTAATTAACTCATGAGCAATGTAATATTCTTTTTGGCAATATTTGAATATTTTGAGTTTGTGTACATACATTTTAGTTTCTTATTTGTTTAATTAGGCTTAGATGATTATGATGATGATGTACTTTTGAAAGGCTAATGTAATGGCTTAGATGATAATGATGATGATAGACAAATATATAGTTTATGGTTTATAGTGTTGTTTATTTATCAATGTAGAAACATTTGATCTATCCGAAAGTTTTCGTTGTTTTATTTTTGTAGTTGGGTAAGATTAATGTTTTCATTGAACTATTTTTGCTTTTGTTATTAAGATTCACTGAAGTGAATAGTCACTTAGATGTTGAACAACAAAAAATATGAATGCAAATTCCAAGCTTTTGTGCTATTTTCGGTTGTTCAACAACATAAAATAAGGCATTTTCGGATGTTGAACAATATATTCGGTTGTTGAACAACTAAAAATAGAAAACTTTCAGTTGTTCAACATCCGAATATATAACATTTTCAGTTGTTGAACAACCAAACATAAGAATGCAAATTCCAAGCTTCGGTCCAATTTTATGTTGTTCAACAACCGAAAACAAGCATTTTTGAATATTGAACAATCGAAAATTTGACAGCATATTTTCGGTGAAGAACCGAAAATAACACTGCATATTTCAGCAAGCTTCTGGAATAAAATAAGGTATTTTCTGTCGTTGAACAACCGAAAATAGGGTATTTTCGGTCGTTGAACAAGCGAAAATAATAATGTTATAGTTTTTTAACACCACTATAAAATGGGTTAAAAAATTCGTATTTTTCGGAGTTTGTTACACTTTCTATTATGTAGAATGAGACCATTGACCTTTAGTACTTGGAAGGGCATGTCATCCACAATTAGCACCAAAGTATGATCTCCACCTATTTTAACAAATATATCACATTTTCTATTACGTATAATGCATGTAATGATGCGTACATAACACCAAGTACATGACCACAATATTGACAATACGAAATTCAAGATCTTCATTAATTCATCAAAATGATAATTCGATACAAAATACCAAAGTATAATGCAATATAACGCATATAATGATGCTTACATAACATCTAAACCACACTATGAAATTATGATTCACTCCCTAATAGCCTATCGGTTCTCTACAAGTCCTTCTATTATGACCCACTGCACCGCATTGCTTGCACTTTAAAGGCCTGATGGTGGACTGTTCAGTCTCAGATATTTTTCGCTGTTTTTTTAGCCTACTGGAAGGCGTGTCGTCCTTGGTGGCAACACAGTCTGATTGAACATACCAATGAACTCAATATCATCCGGGACATGCCCAAATGGAGTTTGAAAGGCCCTTTTAAAGTATTCCACTTTGAAATACTGAAGGCAGTACGCAGTGGGATCCAAGTGCATATGGTTAATAGCCGCAATTACATGACTACACGGTATGCCATAGAGTTGTCATTTTACACAATTACACGACCAATGAATTAAATCGACAACGTACTTCTTCCCAAGATAGTAGATCTTAAATTGTGTATCCATGGCGGATATAACTGTGTGTAAAAATCATGTCTTCATCTTTCAAAAGTAGAGTAATTCTTGGGCTTTCGGTACTAGCATGCCGCTCCAACTATTACATAACTTCATATTCTCTTCAAACCTAGTCATCAACTGTACCCTTAATTCTTTACACATTGTACTGATCGGCTTCTCTCGAGTGGATAAATCCAAGTATTGAATGACTCGGCTATGTTAAAGGTAAGATGTTTGTATCTTGCCCCTGGAAAATAGACATCGGCCCAATATTTGGGAGGGATATTCTTAATCCACTCATATGCTTCTGAGTCGGCACACAATATATTAAACATTATTTTTTCAAAACCCACCAATGGTCGCTTTACGTGCAGCATTCCAAAACAACATCAGCAATACTTCGATATTTGCCGACTTATGCATAAAGCCCTTCAAGTTCTCTCCCATATGTCGTATGTAGAATGTTAAAAAACATGTGAGAAAACATTTTTTTATTGCTTCTGGCAAGCCTTTTTGTCAATTTGATACAATTGTTAAAGTAGGCAGATTAAGAAACTCATTCAAGAGCTCACTCAATGTACTTAAGAACTAATACCAACTCTGGTAGTTCTCTTTCTTGACCACTGCAAATGCCATTGGGAAGAGCCCATTATTTGCATCTACGGCAATGTCGCACAATAATATGCCTTGATAATTTCCTTTTAAGAATGTCTCATCAATACCCATTAGTGGCCTACATCCATTAACAAAACCCATGATGCATGAACGAAAAGCAATAAGCAATCGTTTGAACCTGCCTTCATCTGTGTAGATGCGAACTTCGGTTCTAGGATTGGCTCTTCGAAGCTTCTCCATATATAAGAGCATATCATAGTATTGTTGTTCATGTGATCCATCTATCATCTCTCTAGCTACATCTTTTCCCAGCTAAGCTTGTACACAGGAAAGCATGATACCGTGATCGCGTTGGACATCATTTATGATGTTTTTGGCTTTAATTTTTGGTTGGTTAATAATGCGGGCTTTATTTTTTTTTGCCACCCAATCACTACGAGCTAGTAGTTGATGGACCTTCTTCATTGAACCACTACATATATGCTCCTTAACCATGGACTTCACTTTGAAGTATGCCGTACTGCCAACTCGTAAGCATCGCACTTGCCATGTGCATCCTTCTGACTTACACCTTGCCCACATCCGCCACCCTTCGCTTTTGTCAAACTTCATAATAAAATTATTGCAGACAACAAAATCAACCAGATGATGCCGGCATGCATTGACATTTTAAAAAAATTGCCTAATTTTCAATTAAACCTCGTTACCAACTCCTCTACATGGGCACTCAAATGGTTCAATATCCTCCATATCATGCTCTGGTACAAGCTTAGGCTCGGGCACCACTTGAATGTTCTCATATTGATCAGGTAAAGGAGCCTTACACCGACTGTTGACAAAAGATAGAGTGTAAGATGAAGTAACAATTTCAGCACATAAAAGGGTAAATTGTAGTTGTACGTATTCCTTGCAGATAGGCCATCACCAACAGGTTCTGCTGTTCAGAATTCTATATATCTTCGTTCCGGCTGTATTGCAGAGGCAATGTATAAAACAATTCTCAAAGACTCCCCTCCCAACATAAAAGATACATATATATCATCACTTACATCAATCAATTCAAAGCCACTAGATAAACTTATGTTGCGGTACATAATAGTTAATTTATTTGGATCACACGATGTTAAATTTCTAAAAGGACTTTTTAGTTCCTCCAAGGAACCATTTCCATTATCCTTTGTAACTTTCAATTTTCCCCTTTTATAATCAACACATCTGTCATCTGGATTCGTCTCAAATGACTCCCCATATCGAAATACCATTTGCACTCCCTTGGTAACCATCATCAATGCTACTGCATTAAATGAATACCAAACTTTGTGTTACAAAAACGCTCTCTTGCCTAATAATGTTGATTAATTTTGTCACAATTAATACAATATTATATTTTTGTATTACCATTTGTTGTGTATTGTTGATTAATAAATATTTTTTAGTAAATATTGTTAAAGTTGTTTATTTGTATAATTATTTGTTGTTTGTATTAATATTTGTTGTTTTGGGTAGTTTATTGAACAATCGATTTCTTTAGTAATACATTATGTTGATATATATAGTGGTACACTATATTGTATTTGTTGTTTGGGTAAATATTGTTCAACTTGTTTGTTTGTATTAATATTTGTTGTTTATTTTGTGTTTGTATTAATAATAGTTGTTTATTGAGTAATTGACTTTTTTAATAGTACACTATTTTGATTTATTATGTAAAGGAAAAAGTTTATATAAGGATGCAACCTTATAATGTAGAACTACGATTGCACCTCAAAAATCCATCGGAAAAGGTAGTTTTAATGTTGAAAAACCTTTTGATTGACCATCTTGACATCGAGTTATATGACCATGAAAAATAAAAGATTTTAAGTCTCAGAAACAGTGAGTTTTACAACATATTATCTACACCGTCCATTTTCAAGATTTTCATATCTTAGAAATAGTGCATTTTACAACATATTATCTACACAGTCCATTTTCAAGATTTTCATATGTTTATAGATCTACTTGATTTTAACCATTTTTTAAATTTAAAATTTTATAATTAGATATAAAAATAGATTTTGATATAATCCTAAGAACATTTTACATCAAAATTATATACCATGATAAAATTGAAGGTGTACCTTACCTCTACGGCTACGAATGCATCCGTATGCCAATTGCACCCTTATGTAAAACTCACATTGAAAGCACATTTCTCGACACTATTGAAGGTGCGTTTTACTTTGATTGTTTAGAGCTTCGGCTGTATACAAACCGCTCCTATTTCTTAAAAGTATTAAATATATTACCAGAAAGATTGGCCTATCTTTGTTTAGCAAAACCTGACCTGTCAAAACCTGGGTAATCTAGCTAAAATTGATCAAATATTAATTTTTATCAGTTTTTTACAAACATGATTTTGCTTTATACCAAAGCGGCCAAAGCACTGGACAACAGTTCAGATAGTCCGAGACTAAATTTTTAGAACTACCGTGTAGATCTAAGAAAACCATACATATTTGCGAAAGCACTAAATATGTGAACACTAAATTTTTAGAAAACCATACATATTTAGGGATCGGGCCAGCTGTACGTGGATGTAATGTATGGTGTACACGCCAGTCGTGCATGGATTATGGTGTTCACATGTAGGATTGTACCATGATGTGAGAGCTATGCCTACGGTGGTGTACACGTACGATTTTACCAATGATTTCAGAGCTTTTATTATAGACGTGTTTTGAATGGGGGAGACAATCTTTGAGTTTCCATCTTTGGTATTGAAGCATGGAAGTGTAATTTTTTTTTTTTTGGGGGATCATCAAAGTAGAATGTTGTACTCCCCATTGTTAAGATCACTATCATGGGAGTTACTATGGATGGCAAAATATTGAGGACCCGGTTTTTATGCGACCACGCCCGCATATGTAAAAATGCGGGCCTTTTAATAAATATATTTTTGAGATGGATTTTAAGACTTACGTTTTAAAGATATGTAATCTTTAACATGAAGATCATGAATATGAAAAAATAAATAAATTTTAAAAATTAAAAATAATAATTTTAGTAAAAAAACATTCGGACCGTTACTTTCCATTGTTTTTAAATAGAACACCTACTTGCATCCATCTTAAAGCTTTACACTTTATGGACGTAGAAATATGATCCAGCCCCGTATGAAACAATTTTCCAAACGTTAAACATAGCAATGAGAGTGATAAAAGTCAAATGAAATATCCGAAATAAAGAAGCAAAAAAGGAGGGCAAATATTTTTTCCGGCCGCGGTTGTATTGTATATAATTGTGGCCCAAATATCGCTCGAAAAGTCGCTTTTAGAAAGCCATAGCACTAAATTTTTTAGAACTACATAAATGTGAACACCATAAATTGCATCCAGGCACGGCTGGCCTGTACACCATACATTACATCCATGTACAGCTGGCCCGATCCCTATATTCATGTACGGCTGGCCCAGCCCGGTCTGGTTTGCCAGGTCCAAAGAAAAGTAGATCATGGGCACAATCCTACATGTGTACACCATACACTACATCCATGTAAAGACGCTACGTCCATGTGCGGCTGGGCGGTACACCATACATTACATCCGTCCATGTGCAGAGAAAAGTAGGACCTTGGCCACACGGCCGCGTAGGATTAGACACATACATTGGCACGTTTTTTCTTTTGTAATTAAGTGGAGAAGACGAGGCCATGCTCAATTTTTTCATATAGATTAGTTGTTGACTTTTTGAAAAATTATTGGTTGGGGTTTTAAAAAATAAATGGGTTGGGGTTTTAAAATGTAAATGAGGAGATGGAAATAAAAACCACGTGGTGGTGAGTAGGGTGTGGAGTGGTACATCACGCCCCAATCCCATTCCGATATGAGGTCACCTTTGTCTAAAACATTAAACACATGGGACGGTGGATGCACGTGCACGAACATGTACTACATAGATATCTCACATGATGCATGTGAAAAACACTTCACGAGGATATTCATGGTTTGCGAGTGCATGGTAAAAATTGTTTTCGCTTTACATGGAGCTCCTTTTCGTGGAAGGCGATCTCCGTTGATTCTCATTTAAATCATGATTTTCGTTAATGATGGTGACCTTTCCAGCTGACCTTTTGACATATGGTTATCATTTCATTCTCATTTATAGGAAGTATGGTTATACACAATAAAATGTAATTTATATTTGAGCAATGACAACCGTTGTATAGTAATACGATGTAATAAAGTTAAAAAACATCTTATGGCCATTTGTTTGATCCAAATTTTGAAATATACACTCCAATGAACAATTACAAAAAAAAAAAATTTGAAAACACAATCTAGAAAGTATTTTTTTAGCCCAATTAACATAGGCTGTTCATTTTAGTGAGATGCTTAGATCTAAGCCATAGAAAGAGTTTTTCATTTCCAATTTTTTTGGATGGCTTTATTATCATTAGATGAACAATGTTAAAAATGAAAAAATTATTTTGAGTTTATAAAGGCCAAGATCTTGAAATTCACAAAATGAGTGGTCTAGATTCGTTTTTGGAGATGACTCATTTTAACCATATTTAAGGTTCAAATTTAACCCTTTTTTTTGGGGGGGGATTGATTATTGAGATGAAGATAGTGCGTGTGCAAAATTTGGGGTCCTACAAATACCGCAAACATGGTTTTCTAGAAGTGTCCTTGCATTATACTATGATACAACCGTTGCATTGCATCATTGCTCTTAATATTTACTATTATTTTCTACTTTTAGTTAGACAATTTTCAAAAAGGGTTGAGCGTACCATATTCTCTTGGAGTACGTTTGGTTCGCGCGTAGATATTTCTTGGAAAATATTTACATATGTAAATACTTTATTGGTGTAAATATTTGCATATATTTCTTTTTTACCATATTAGGGCGAGTTTGGATGTCAAATAAAAATAAATTGTTATCCAATAAAAATACAGTTTTTTAAATACCAATCGCTAAAAATATCAAACCTTTTTTCTTTTCTCATAAAGCCGTTTGGGTGTTAAAGTCTACTTTTCTCTCTGCGATTCTCTCCCTCAACAAGAGACAACTATGCGATTAACACTCTCGCACACCTTGCTGCGTGTATCTCCCTCTAACCTTGATGCAACTACAAATCCACGAGCAAAAAAATGAAGCAAACCATAACGGTGAATAAAAGATCTCATTGCTTCCCTCTTTTTTTCTTCCCTTTAGCAAACCCTAATGGTGAATTAAAAATCTCCTTGTTTCCCTATTCTCTTCCCCCCTTTAACAAGAGACCCAAGCCTCTGTTATTGTTGTTCTTCTTCTTCTCTCATCTTCTGGTTAACGTAGTTTAAAGAGAGAGAGAGGGAGTAAATTTGGGGTTTATGAGGTAGAGAAAGAGAGAGTAGATTTGGGGTTTTTGAGGTAGAGAAAGAGAAAGTAGATTTGGGGTTTCTGAGGTTTTACGGTATGGGTTGTCGAGTCACATGGTGGGGTTTGCACAGGATGAGAGAGCTGCACTTTCATAAAAAAATCAAGTCTGACTTGAATTTTTTTTTACGGTAACTTTTGTCTTGAGACTACTGAATTTTTTATTTCAATCTAAAAATCTAGTAAAATCTTGTCCAAACGTTTCAAATCTATTTTAGAATTTTTTTGGATTGTAATAAAAAAATATTGCAATTTTGGGTACATCCAAACTAGCACTAAGGTTTTATGTAAATATTTTCACACCAACCATACGATACCAAATATAGAAATTGCTTATACATTGCTCTTTAAATGTGCTACCTAAGTTACCAAACATGGAAACTGTTTATACATTGCTCTTTAAATGCACTACCTAGTGCTAGTTTGGATGTATCCAAAATTGCAATATTTTTGGATTGCAATGCAAAAATCTTGTGAAATAGATTTAAACAGTTAGACAATCACAATATTTTACTAGATTTTTAGATTGAAATAAAAAATTATGCAATCTCTAAACTATGTACACTCGAAATCTTCAAAGGAAAATCAACTGTAACAAAGAAATTATGAAGGAGACAACAACTCGAGTTGCTGTTTGCTCACAAAAGTTCCACAACAGGTTGGACTAAAGCTTTTTTATCTCTCTCGAGAATGACCAAGCTCCTCCCCTCTCTCTCTCCCTCTCTCTTCTAAAATTAGAGGTAGACTCTCATCATACCTCTAAAACATAGGTAAAAGGGAAAACTCAAATAAGGCAGAGAAGAAGAACGACAATAACATGAGCGTGGGTCCCTTGTTAAATGAGAGAAGAGAAAGGAGAAGCAAAGAGATCTTTAATTCGCCGTTAGAGTTTACTAGCTTGGATATATTGTTAAAGAGGAGAAGAGAAGAGGGAAGCAAGGAGATCTTTAATTCACCATTACGATTTACTCTTCTACTTGTGGATTTGTGGTTGCTTCAATATTAGAAGGAGAAACACGTAGCAAGGGGTGAGAGAGCGTTAATTGTGTAATTATCCCCTTCTTATTGAGGGAGAGAATCGTAGAGAGAAAAATAGACTTTAACACGTAAATGGCTTTATAAT
>NW_006497648.1:8980032-9017580 GCF_000471905.2 Amborella trichopoda | reverse complement strand
ATATATAAAAGTAGATTTTGAGATAATCCTAAAAACATTTTACATCAAAATTATATGCCATGATCAAATTTGAAGGTGCATCTTACCTCTACAACTACGTATGCCAACTGCACCCATATAAAAACTAAGAAGTGAAAGTGTTTATGTCATTGTACGGAACATAACATGTAAAAGAATATATTTTTTTGGTACTGAATTAAAGGTATGAGATGTAAATAATAAATTTGTTTGATACTTTTTAGTGACGAACCTAATTAAAGACATGAATATGTTTGATACACGAACAATATTTTTTTGCAAACACTAAGTTCAATATGGATCGGAGCTGAGGGTATGGAACTAATGGCCACTTCCGGAAATAATGGAAGGAAAAAAAGGACATCTAGGTAAATTTTAAACTTTTGGGGACATTTTTAAATATCTCTAAAATAGGATTATGTACGTTAATTTCCCAATGAACAATGATAAGTGGTCCAATAATAAAGTTAAATTTTTTGAGAAGTTAAATTAGTACATTTTCAATGTTTAAATTCCATTTTATCTTTTTCAGCTTCATAATGATTGTGATTGAGATTATCGACCTATAAAATTATGTCCAAATCCATCACTGAGATGATTTTTTGAAAGAGACTGCATTCTTTTTTTAACTTTCTTTTTCTTTTTTGATTTTTTTTTTTTAACTTCCATGAATATCATTAGAGCACTACAAACAAGTTTAGCAGTCACACGGGCATTATACATCAAACCACCAAGGTTGAAGACCGCGCTATCCGATCTATCCACCTCAAATCCAATCTAGCATACATGTCTTGGATCTCAAACCACAGTGATCTTAGGGTCCTTGGCAGTCTGTTCGTACTTGCACCATCTATCGCCTTTTGCAATTACCAGTCTACAAATCTTTTCATCCTCTATAAGAGTCAATCCTTGCAGGATTGCACTTTTTGGTTCTGCTTCATTTGCTGTGACTGTTCTACATGGCCCTGAGAAAGTTTACGAGGTGTTACCAGGAGATCGTAGTCTCGTACTGAGCATCCAACTCCAGCAGGCCCAAGGTTACCAACCAAGTTCTCATCGGAACTGAGCTTGATGGTACCCTGTGGAGGAGGCCTCCAAAGGCAAAATATCTGTCTCCATTGAATACTCATCTTTGCCACCTCTTCAAGTTTCCAGCATATATCATTTCCAGAAGTAACTAATTTTTAAGTCTCTAAGATGTTTGTATATTCATCAAATTACAGGAAACCAAATACTTGAAAATCTCAACACTAATTTGCTCAAATGTCTTTCTCTCTCTGCAGCCACCATGTGCACGCAGGCATGGAGGGTGGGGTGAATGAAGAGGATAATGATAAGGCTGTGAAAATACACAGGACAATGTTCATCACTTGTATTTTTTCCGCAAGTAGGCTAGGTAAGAATCCACAACCTCAGGATTGGGACAACAATTATCTGCTAGTTGAGTCATGGCTTCAACCAGCCCTACCCGGCAAAGTGATTTCCACTACTTGTACTATGACAATTGTCATCTATTTTTCTCTTCACATAAAACAAGGAATGAAAGACGCAAAGAAACGTAATCCATACATGGAAGTTTCTATATTGAAATACAAGCTTCGTAATACATTAAACTAGACAGAATTTCATCGAATATGTTACATCAACTGCCTGTGAAAAATGGAACTCAATTGTCTTGACCCATCATTTACGATAAAAAATACCGAAGCCATTGTGCAATGGGGCTGGATTCTGATCATCAAAAAAGAATTGATGGATGCAATTGAGAGCCAAACTAAGCATTGAGATTTTGCTTCTCATCCACACTGCTTGCTTTGGATGTATCAGTTGGTGGTGGTGGTTCCTCAATGGTCTCTTTATCTTTTTTCAGCTCTGTCTCAAACTCCTTTGCTGCCTACAAAATCCAAATCATTACTTCTCTTGCAGAACTGAACCAAGAGAACCATAAAAGAAATAATGAAAAAGGAATAAAAAAAAGAAAGGATTCCAAACACTACACAACAGTGATTAATGCCCAGATTTACTTGGATTCTCCAGAAATATTCCTTGGTTTCCATACAGAGACACAATTTGTGTGTGCGTGTGCTTGTGTGAGTGAGTGAGAGAGAGAGAGAAAGATGTCAGTCAGACTGTGACCATTTGTAAAATCCAAATAAATTTCCTCTCTATTCTAGACACATGACATGCATATGTATGCATGTAGCATAGCTTAGTCGCATTTGTATTGTAAATATAACATATATGGAGCCCCTTAGGCTTGGCTCAGTGGTAGACACCGTCTTTCAAATCGGAGGACAAAGGCATGAAACTTGGAAATGTGCTCCCAAAATCAAACCAAGCTGAACTACCCTTTTACAACATGTGAAGAAAAAAAACATTTGAGAATAGTCAGTTCTTTTTGTTCTCAAAAGCTACTCTGAATGTTCGATGCCATTATGTGAATATGGATCTCCTTATAGTGAAATTAGGAGGAGTTCAATTCTATTATAAGTTCTAAAATTAGGAGTTCAATTCTATCATAAGCTGGACTAGGAGAGCAGGTCTTTCTCAATGCAGGAACTAGTTTTACCTTTAGCTTTCTTCATACTTAAACTAAGGCTTGTTTTATTCAAGTGGACAATAAGTGAGTAATTCCTTATGCAAAATTCCCACTTTTTGGCATATCATGCCAACTGTACCTAAACCCTAGCACATACATGAACTTAAGCATTTCTAAACTCAAGGGTTCAATGTCCTTTACTTGCTGCTCTTGCTGTTTTATGGAAAAGCTCAGTCCTCCATATAATGAGCATAGTGAAATATGCTATTGCTATTGGGGTAATGGTCAAAGATCAAATCAATAGATAAATATGTTTATAAGCATAGGTGAAAGGGAGCTACCTGGTCAGATCCATGGGCTTATCTTAAGTAGTTCTTTCCATCTTCATCCAGCAGTAGTTAGGAAGCATCAAATGACTAAGTTACTTAGAAAACCAAGTATATAGTCAATCTATTAGTGCATGGTCCCAAAAAGACTCTTCATATTTTATTTCTCAAATCAACCAAAAACCTACCTATTACATATAAAGGAAAAGTATAAAATAAGACTGTTTATCTTTGGTAAAAGGATATGAGGAATCATAGTCTTATTGAGGGCATGACCCTTGCTGGAGTAGAATGGCAGAACATGATTTCATATAGCCGATCCTGAATAGTTGAGATAAGGCGTTGATGATGATGATGATGATCTTCGGTACAAGGAGGTACACAATCACTAGTGGCTATTAGATTTAAAATTGGATGGTTGGGGATTTACCATTAACCAAGCACAAAGTTCAAAAGAAAATTTCTTGACCTTTGCAGCACATCCTAAGCTCTAGGAATTGACATCTGATGGTTTAGAGTGATTGTGACCTCTTTGCACCAAGGGAAATTGGTCTTATAGTGTACAATCCTTATATATAAATATACTATTTATATCTACCATACACACTTCAGTCCTCTCTTTATTGGAGTTCAAATAGGAAAGAAGCAAAATAATCAAGTGATGTCTCCCTCATCGTCCACAAAAAGATGCATGCATGCACGTGCAAAGTTAGAGATGTAGAGGTTTCCATTACCAGTAGCATTCGTTGAGTTTGATTAACGAATACAGCATTGAATCTATTAAGGCGTGAATGTGTAATAATGAACGTTTTAGTCATTTCTATTATTTGACCCTTTTCTAAAATTACTTTCTAAGCAACTACATGATGTATATATATATAGAAAAAAGTCTATATAAGTGCAAGGCTCTAAACAATCAAATTAGAGCGCACCTCAAAAATTTCACTAGAAGAGGTTGTTCAAATATCCTCAAATTCATCATCTTGACCTCAAGATGCATGGGCATGAGAAAAAAAAAATAGATTTTAAGTTTCGGAAATAGTGCATCTTGTAATGCATTTTTGGACCATCAATTTTCAAGAGTTTCAAGTTTTCATAGATCTGCTCGGTCTACACTATTTTGGAAGCTTTAAATTTTATAATTAGAGATAAAAATATATTTTATGGCTATCACAAATATTTCCATTATTGAAACCACATTTCTCGACAATATTTGAAGGTGCGCTGTACTTTGATTGTTTAGAGCCTTGGCTCTATACAAACCACACCCATATATATATATATATAATTTTGGATTGTCATTTTGTTCAGAAAGAAATTTGTAAAATAGTTACATCTTTTTGCATATCAGCAGACAGTAATTTCATTTACCAAGCCAATGACATCAGAAAGACAGTTTCTAGTTGACAAACTCTCCCACATACATGTCCGGTCGAATTTGATTAAGGGTGTTAACATTTGTATTTGCATTTGGTCATTCTTTATTGTATAATACATTTATTTATAACCATTGAAGTGTAATCCATGGCACAATTTATAACTGTTAAATTGTAATCCATGGCTGGTCTAATAAGGGTGAGGACCTTAAACTTTCCCTTGACCCATCCCAAGCCCGGTTAAAAGAGGTGAGTTGCATCAGGTAGGCAGCCATCATAAAAGTTTGTCACATCTTATCGTGACTCCTGAATCTATGGAATGGAATGACAAGATTCATGTAGCCAACCCCAAAGCATTGGGACAAGGCTTGGATGATGATGACGACAATGTGTAATTGTGTGTCATGAAAAAAAAATAGAAACCTATTAATTTTCATAGGTGTTACAGGTTAGCTTTACAGATAACACTTTCATTCTTATAAAACATACAAATAGGTTTCCAGCATCATCAGATTGAACGGATAGTATTTTCACAGGCTACACAACAGATATAGATGTGTACTGTAACAGAAACCATCACATTTTCCTTTATTTTGAGGGAAAGGTGGCGGCTGATAGTACAGTGGTTTGTCTACCTTTTTCCCTGCTAAACAAATTAGACCCTCCGTAAAACTAAAAGGAAACCATAACCCGCATAATGTTGAACAACTTTTTTCACACCAAATAAATGATTCGCTAACTGCAGAGTTCACCCTTGATGAAAGATAAAACTTCAATGTACTTGACAAACAGAGACCTTCAAACCATTAGAGCACACAGAATGAGAGGAAAAATAAACCACAGGGTAAGACGAAGACACTTAAAAGCAGAAGAGGCTGGACAGAAAGCGGAAGGCGAAGACACTTAAAAGCACACGTTGAGAATCAATACATACTTAGAAATACGAATGCTAATAATATACTTCAATTCAAGGTACAAGAATACCATCTTTAAGATGGACATACCCTACTGATATTTATATCAGGACTCATCAAAAAGGCATCTGATATGAAATTTGTGTGCAGAAAAGAGAAGAGAAAAATGTGGAGAACATTAAGTAATTGAGGTATAAGAATTTTCAAGGACATCTACATAAAAAATGCCTAAGGTGTCGGGATGATTCATTGTTTACCAGGTTAAATCCACATATGATAAACAAAGAAAGAAAATGATAGAAAGAGAGAGCCAATTAACACAAATATGCACTTAATTAATACCAGAGAAGCTTCAATAAGTAACAGAATCAAATGATTACAGCCAATTCGAGCCACCAGACGAATATAACTGCCTATTTACAGCATGGGGGAAACCGGGTGAGTCTGAGAAACTTCAATCATGTTTTGTTGTAGAATATATAAACTACTCAAAATAATTCCTTATGATATTCACATTTTCTTGTTCTCGGAGCTTATTGGGTCCTAATAAAAGCAACAAGCAAATAACAAAAACAACTATTAATGCTTGAATTTTTAAACTATTCCTATCTGAACAGATGGAACACTGGCAGATATTTCAAGAGAAACCCAAAAAAATAAGAAAAGAACTGTAAAATTAGAAATACCACGATAATAGATACTTCAAGAAAAACCAGAACTTTGTTCAACAAATCAATTCATTGTAACTGTTCTTGTCAAACCCCGCAATAACATAAACAGAGAGAAAGAGAGATTGGGGGGAACCTGTTGAAAACTCCTCACTGTTTTCCCAATGCTACGACCAACTTCAGGGAGCTTCTTGGGTCCAAAAACTATAGCTGCAACGCCTGCTATCACGACTAGCTCTGGCACTCCAAGGCCAAACAAGCAGCGGCAGTTCAGCCCTGCATTACCATGGCTTCTTCTGTTTAGAGAGAAACTAGGGTTCTTCCTCATAAACTGCACACTGCTTCCATGGCCGAAGAAAAGAGAGTTAGACGAAGCAAGTGGGAGTGAAGTTGGGGATGAGAGGGAGGGAAGCAAGACAGAAGAAGCAGCGGCCACCATCTCTCTGTCCAGTGTCCAGACGGCAAAATCTTTGTCCCTCTCTACAGGGAAAAGCAAGGGCCCTTTACAATGTCGCCCACAACATATGGATAAATGATCAAATAGATTTTTTTCCTTGCTGCTTGCTTCTTCACCATATTATTCTTGCTCGGTTGCAAATTTGGAATGATTGCTATGCGGTCGGTCCTTAGGCTAGAGCCATCAATCCAAATTAATAAAAAATAAATTTGTACAGGTTCTAAACAATCAAATTAGAGCCCATTTTAATATTGGAAAGTTTTGTGGTAGCCTTAAATTGTATTTTCAGTTATAAAATTTAATTTTTAAAAAATTTATATAAATGTGAGGCTCTAAACAATCAAATTAGCCCGCTCCTCAATATTTTCACTAGAAGATGTTGTTTTGATGCTCAAATTGATCTTCACCTCGAGATGCATGGACACGAGAAAAAAATGGATTTCAAAATTTGAAAATAGTGTATCTTGTAATGCATGTTTGGACTATCAATTTTCGAGATTTTCAAGTTTTCATAGATTTGCTTGATCTACACTATTTTTTAAGCTTTAAATTTTATAACTAAAGATGAAAATATAGTTTAAGACTATCACAAAAACTTTTCAATATTAAAACTATGTTTCTCGATACTATTTGAAAGTGGGCTCAAATTTGATTGTTTACAGCCTATGCTCTATATAAACTTTTGGCATAAAGGGTGCCGTTTGTATAAAGAGCACCTTCAAATAGTGTTGAGGATTCATTCCACTGCCTTCTCTCTTCACTATCTAAAAATTGACACAAAAGAAAAGAAGTTACAGCATAGCCTCTCACTGGTTCTCTATCTAGAAATCTTAATTTTGGATTGTGTAAGCACTCAAGATGATTTGGTTCACAAAAAAAATAAAAAACCCAATCCCCATGAAAAATAAGAAACCAAACCCCATACTAAGAAACCAAAGCATGATTCCTCACCTGACATCAACACAATTTACTGCTTAAGCTTTTAGGTAGTTTTACTTCTCGTCAATTGGTGTTACACCTAAATTTTTCTATCCAAGCTTAATTACTCGGGGGCAATTACAAATTAAAAAAAATTAATTTTTTAAAAAAATAAAATAAAAAATAGTAAATATCAAAGTACGCTATGAACAACAAAAGAAGTCCAACTGAGATGAAAACTATAATATAAAAAATAGAACTAGAAAAGGTTTATCTATAGCGAGAGACACTTTAGAAAGAGACATTAGAAGAGAAAATAAATAAATGATGAGGTTTATGTATGGTTGCAACATTAAATAATCAAAGTTGGCGTACCTCGAAATTTTATCATAAGCTGTAATTTTGATGTTGAAAATTTTTAGGATAGTCCGAAAATTTATTTTCATATCTAATTATAAGATTTTGAACTCCAAAAGTGGTTTAAATCAAGCACACATGAAAATCTTGAAAAATGAATTGTCTAAATAATATGTTGCAAGATGTACTACTTTTTAAGACTTTAAATTATTTTATTTTAATTTTTTTATATTTATATATATTGATCAAGAGATAATCAATCAGAGGTTTTACAATGTCAAAATTACTTTTTTCCAAATGAGTTTTGATTTACTTCCACAATTTAAACATTATGTAAACTTTTTCCAAATATATATACAAGATATGTGACATTAAAACCTCACGCATGATAAAAAGCATTTGAATTACATATAAAATATTTATCCATTAATTTTACAATATAAAATGATTTTTAATTAGAAAATCAAGATTCATATCCAATTCACTCCAATAGCAAAAAAGAATTAAAGTTTTGTGCAATTAAGAAATCTAGAAGGATTATTATAAACAAAAACAATAACATAGAGGACCACACCACTACCTTCTCTTCTCTCTAGAAATCTTAATTTTGGATTGTTCAAGCACTCAAGGTGATTTGGTTCACATGTCTAAAATTATGGTTGTATATATCCTAAAATCAATTAGCTATTTAAATTAAGCATTTAATATAAAATAGTAAGTTTCCAATTAGGAAGTTTGGAGAATCTTTAATTTGGGAAGGTACGCTACTCCCTCTTTCTTCTTGGTATATAAACGCCACTCCTCTTATTATTCTAAGCACTTTACAGCAATTTCCTCTTCTTTTTTATCCCTAAGTTGTCCCTACAAGAATCGTAGAAACATAGGGTTTTTTTTTTTTTTTAAACTTTAAATCAGGATTCTCTCTCAACATACAAATCCTTGGCTTTCTCTTAAATAAACTTAGAAATCAAATTTTACCTTGTGTTAGACGCTCTTAAAAAGAGCTTGATCAAAAAATTAAATATTCACTCTTTGGTTCTTGCAAACGAAAGATAGATAGGTGAAAGGTAGGTATGCTGATACATTCATTGGTTCGTTTCTTTTTATTTTAACTACTTGTAAAATTTCATTGACTCAATGAATTTCTTATTACCATTAAAAAAATAAAAAAAATAAAGATAGAAAGTTTTTTCTCAAATAAACCTAGAAACTCAATTTTTGCCTTGTGCTAGATGCTCGTAAAAAGTGCTTAATCAAGAAATAGAATATTTGCTATTTGGTTATTGCAAATGAAAAATAGAAAGGTAAAAGGTATGTGCTATGATACGCTCATTGGTTCGTTTCATTTTATTTTAACTACCTGTACTATTTCATTGACTCAACAAAATTCTTATTTAATATTATATATACATAAAAAAAAGAAAAAAATATAAAAAGGTGAAACCTATGTAATGATGTACAAAAGATGAAGTGTTTTGAAAGTATGTTTAAGTTATGGTGTTGGGTTGCCTAGCCAGTTTAACATAATAATTATAAAAATTTAGGTGCATATTCTCTTAAAATATTATTTTTAAAATACGCCTCTTAAATTTTTAGGCTTATGTTGGTATTTTTTTCTCATTTTTTTTTAAATTTATCCAAAATGCTTTGGATCTTCACTATCTGAAATTATTTGTTACTCATTTTTTCTTTTTTGGTATGTTCTATTTTTTATCCTTTTTTTTGGATTTTCTAAAAATTCAAAGAACCCGATAATTTATTTTGAAAAATGATTTTTACAATTTTCTCTATTTTTTCCATTTTTCAATCTTATTATTTTCTTAATTGTTTAATTTATTATGCCGGTATGACTAGTGAACCAATCTAGTTCGGCCGGTCCAACTGGACCGCTGCCCTCATTAGTTTATACACCTGTCCAGTCTTGACAACATTGATTTAGCATCTTGATGGCTTTGAAAGAAGGATTTGCAAGGTCGTTAAATTTCCATGTTTTTTGGATAGTTAAATTTTCATAGTTGATATTTCTCTAAAAACCATACTTGCTCCCAAATTTCAAAATTCAAAGCGTTGCCACCGGTTTTCCCTTACTTAAATGCCATTGAATACTCTTATAAAATGGCTCGTCATCATCATCACATCCTTGTCCCAACTATTTGGGGTCCGCTACAGAAATCCTGGTTCACCATTATACTCTATCAAAGCCTATAGCATCAAGATGGCCATAAGCCTCAATATATTTCTCACTACGTCCAATCATGTCTTTTTGGGCTTACGCCTTGCCCAAGCTTTCTACTTGAACTAACTCGTACATTCTAATAAGTGTTGTAATGGGTATGTGCTGCATATGGCCAGCCCACCTAAATCTACTTTTTATCATCTTATCACTTATTGGAACCACACTTAAGTTATCCTCTAAAATGGCTAATTCCTAAAAATTTAACGGGAAGCCTGCTTCTGCACAACACCTTAAGGATATAAATGAACTAATCTACTCCATGGAGAGCTTCCTCTTTGATTAAAAGATGTGTTTATTTATTTATTTCTAATTAAATGCATGGTTCTCCTTTTCTGATAAATTTTATTTAGTTTAATTTCTTGTTATTTGCTCGTTTCTTCCTTTTTATTTTGTGAAATTCTTTGTTTTTTAAGTTATTTGTGTATGTTTTGATGTTTTTGCTCTCAATTTGGATTGGATTTTTTATGAGCTAGGTGCAATTCTAGTTATAACTTGAGACAATTTTGTAGAGATAAATTGTTGATTTTAAAGAAATTTATAGATAAAATGGTTGATTTTGTATATGAAAATAGTATATACAAGGGCGATGCTTTAAACAAGGTGCTCATCAAAAATTTACTAGGGGAGGTTGTTTTGATACTTAAAAATCCTCAATTTGATCATCCCGACCTCAAAAATATCTGGATGTGAGAAAAAATGGATTTCAAATATTAGAAATACTGCATCTTGTAATGTATTTTCTAAACCGTCAATATCTTAAGGACATCACCAAGATTTTTTTGTACTTAAACAACATGTTTCGACACTATTTGAAGGTACGTTTTATTTTGATTGTTTAGGGCCTCAGCCTTAACCAACCCACACCCTTTATAGATTTGGGCTCCAAATTTGAAAAATTCCACGTTCGACATCACTGTTGTAGAAATTTTCGATAGGTAACCAAACGTAGCATTTACTTCCGGATCTAAGAAGTAGGAATTGCAGGTACCATTTCCAACTTCCAGTTCCTGACGGCCCAAAGTTGTAACGACAGCAGATGGATAGAAATTCACACGGTTCCTGTGAATCTCCACCTTCACCATCGTATATTAACGGTGTCTTTCTTGCTAGTGTACCATTTATCATACACAACAACTGTATCTTTCCTTCCATAAAAGAGAAGTTATTTGCTCACATGTCTTTCGTTTCTTCCTCGCTTTTCCTATCGGTCCTGAATTTTTCATTAATGGTTTTCTCCTCATTGGTTTTCTTTTGCCCTAACTTACGGAGAGATGCTGGGTCTCTCATATTGTACGATTTTCCTCATATTGGGAGCAACCGCTGCTTTGATTGGTAAGCTTCTTCAACTGGGGTTCATCAAAAATTTTCCAGAATGTATGGCTTACAAAACCCTAAAGTTACGTTATTCATTTATTTATTAGGGTGTAGCCATTGAAATGTTTTTGAATTTTAGGTTATACACGACACTTATCATTCTATCTATAGATTATTTTACATGTCTTTTTTTTTTGTCAATTTATTCAATTTTGCACTGCACATTTGAAGTTGTAGTTCTTCAGACGAATTTAAGGTTTGAGTTTTGATGGGTGATTATGTTTTTATGGTATCCCTGTAACCAGTATTTCTGCTCGATGCAAAAGACGGAGACTCTGCATTTAATCATTTCGAGCCCAAGATGTATAGCCACGAGAACAAAAAAAGATTTCAAGTCCTAAAAATAATGTGTATTGTAGCACATTATCTAGACCTTTTGTAAAGTTTTAAGTGTTTGTAGACCTGCTTGATATACACCAATTTTTTGGAGCTTTGGATTTCATAATTAGGGGTAGATTTTTAAGTCATCATAAGCAGTTTTGTCACAAAAACTCCCTTTTTTAGCAATATTTAGAGTTGTGCCTTACTTTGATTGTTTAAGGTTGACAGCTGATACAAACCGCACCCAAGGCAAAGTAATGTGTTATATTTGAAGAGTACTTGTTAATGTTCAAGTGTTCAATTATTTATTCGTCCTGTAAAATTGCGTTTTCTATAATAATTCTTCATAAGAACTTCCATATTTTTCCAACTGGTACTAATATCAGTTTTTTTATGTAAAATAAATTTTTGGGTTATTTTTATAGGGCCCAAGGACCTACCTATAATTGCCAGAGCAGCAGGGAGGCTAGCAGGAAGAGCAGTGGGGCATGTGCAGAGTGCACGGGGTCATCTCCAAGATGTATTGCAAATGTCTCAAGCAAGTCAGGTATGAGATTTTGGGTTATTTTCTAATTTTCTCAGATTATATTGTTTTTATTAAAATTTTCATTTGATTGTATTCTTTCTTCTTGGCCCTTAGTCAATTACCAATAAGTTGGAAACCTGTTCATGGTACATTATATCAAAATGGAAAAGTATTGTATGATGGATTTTTGTTGTTTACCACTTTCACAATTGGAATTAATTTGCTGCATATTCGGTCACTTGCCATCAAAGAAAGAAATGATATTTCACTTGTTTCTGTATGGATGTGACAAAAAAAAAAAAGCTTAATAAAATGGGTTCTTAAAGATCTCAAACATTGTATTGGATATCAATACTGCATTTTGTTTGGGTATATTTTGATGTGCTTTGTGTGCTGAGTTCCGTGATTTTATCCTTTGAAGTAAGAGAAATAGGAGCCGTGCCATCCGGTGAACTGTATATAAATAGTAAAAGTTGAACACAACTATATTAGGAGTCTAGGGAGTTGTCCTATGTGAGTACATGACCTCCACACTGGAGAAATGTCTTTGTAGCCTTGATCCTACATTGTTTAGGTAAGTTTATGTATTCATGTTAATTTCTGATATTTCATACAAGGTTTTTGATGCACTATTGTGTAGAGATATAAATGAATTTCTTTGATGAATAAAAAGAAAAATATATCCCCATGTCTCTGTAGTGATTCTTGTTATTCAGGTGATTTATTTGCCATGACGGGTTTCATTTTTTGATGGTTAAGAGGGGTTTCTATATAGGATGGAGTGAAAGTTTTTGATGGCTCTATCGAAAAAAATTCTGGTAGGCAGTTGGCCTGTTCTGACAGTGTTTTTGGATTTGTGTTTAATCAAAACTTAAAACATTCCATGGAAAGGGGTGTAATGAATGGTTGGATGGTTTTTTTATTGGATTCTGGAAGTTATATCTGAATAATAAAATATGTTTTGCTCTTTTATGCTATTGGCTGTAACTTTTGTCTAATGGGAGCCCTGTGTCATTGATGCATTTGAAAGGTTCAAGATTCTTTTATGTTAGTGGGCTCATAACATTCATGAAGGTCAACTTGAAAGAAGATCAATCGAACTTGTTAGGGGGAATTGGAAAGATAAACAGTTTTAAGGATTACTATGATTTTGCTGTATAGATTTTGTGTTGTTGTGGGTGATGAATCCGGTGGTCCAACTATCCTCGAGTTGGACTGAACTCAATAAAAGCAAAAGATATGGTTTCCACTCTATGGACCAAATGTTACTCTATTCAAGCTTAGGGATTACCCCGTACTTAAAATGGAGAAATAGGTGGGAAGTGATGGGGTAACTAGGCATTTGACAAAGTCTATGAAAGAGAGTCAAGGGCCCTTGGTGGCAACCTACCAAGTTAATCTTTGTTTAGAATCTTTTTTCTTTTTTAAGAAAATGTCGTGGCAAATTGTGAAATAAAACTCTATTCCCTTAGGGTTGGGAGTCTTGGGTTTCACCAGCATAGGCATGAAGTTGCCTTGAAGCATGCCCCTAACCCATTACTAGATGATCATTCCTCTAGAAAACCCAAAAAAAGAAAGAAAAAGAAAGACTAAATTGTTAAATCTATGGCAAGAAGACAAATAGTGCCCATGAATCTGATGCCAACAAGCTTTCAAAACAACAACGTAGATATAATAATTAAAGAAGCATTTAAAGAACATCGAAGGTATATTAGAAGGTGGATAAGATTGCAAGAGTTAAAAGATGAACATTACCACCACATATCCACATAAGACACAACAAACTCATAGGTTTGGAGCATAATTAAACTACATGCGTATGCATGAAAGCATTTAAATGACCAACTGACATAAACTCTGGCTAGGAGCATAGAGTAGACTACATGAGTATGCATGGATGCATTTAAATGGTCAATACACGTGCATATAAATTCTAGCAATCTATTACCAAACTCAAATGCGAACACCACTAGAAATCCCCTGATAGGAGGTCAATATTGTGTTTCCAAATACCAAGAAGAAGAACCCATCAACATCCATAGGAGATATGGAGCTTTGTGCATAATTAAACAATTATAGCAGTGGTTCAAGGTGAGGGAAATATGACCAATTAAGTAAAAGTAAGAGATTAGTTGGGAAAATGCTTTGATGATGAT
Organism: Amborella trichopoda; assembly: GCF_000471905.2. Next base: position 9,003,394 of record NW_006497648.1, on the reverse strand, counting down.
GATGAAGTAAAAGTGAGAGATTGGGCTGATATCTAGACAGGTAAATTATGGGTTTTAGGATGAAAAGAATGGCAAATTCTGGGTGCTATTGTCAGAGAGAAGAATTGGCTGGTCTGAGTTTCAGGGAATGAATCTTGGGAGAGAAAGTGGGCCCATAGTCTTGAGAAGGAAACATGAAGCAACTTGGCTAAATCCTTGAGAGAGGAAATGGTGTTCTTGGGGATGCTCCATGAGTGCTGGGTAATTGAGAGAATGGGACATACTGTGCTTTTGGTGGTCCAGGAGGCTTTATTGGTCTCAAGGATGGTATGGAGCAGTTAACTTGTCAAGGTTTCTCCCCCCTCAAAACTCACGGACGCACTACTTTAAGTAAATTTAAACATTCTATTGCAAAGTAATCGCTAAGAAGACCTTTTTTTCGATGAGAAAACAAGGAAAAGATACCTGGCAATTAGATTTCCTTTGGGAACATTGTTGATCTCGTTGTTTCAACCAAAACTAATAATACTCCTCAATCTGATAGGTTAAACTCCAGGTCCATCTTGTTCTTGCTAATTTTCGATTGAAGGTGGATTGGACTGGAGAATGACCCAACCTGTCCACACTATCCTATAGCCTGGTCTTGTTTGATCCATTAAACCTTTTTGGATATATGGCATTTGAGAATGTTTGGTTGGATTAGATGTGTTCACTACTTCACATCCTAGACGTGGATGGGAAGCAACATGAGCATATAGCAGGCAGGTGTGTAGTCCTGTATTCATCAGCTAAGAACTAAGGATAGAGTTTTGTGGATGTCTACTCATCTCGATAAACTTAATATTTACTTCTGTCATTTTGTATTCTATGTGTACATGCAATTTCTTGTTTATTTTTAGATATCCTCGTTGAGAATCGTCATCACAATATCTCTTTCTTCTACGTTGTGTTCCTAACCTCCTCATTCTTTATTCTTTAGGTGCAAAAGGAACTTCAAGATACATTGGCACAATTACATGCAATTCGCTATGAAATCAGAAGCTTATGGATCATCAATCCCACTCCAATGACACGGAGTCTTGATCATACAGAAGTTACACTAAGTAGTGTACAGATGGAGATGTTGTTTTGATACTCAAAAATCCTCAAATCAAACATCTCGACCTCAAGATGCATGGATATGAGAAAAAATGGATTTCAAAGCTTAGAAATACTGCATCTTGTAATGTATTTTCTAGACCGTCAGCATCTTAAGGACAGTGCCAAGATTTTCTGTACTGAAACAACATCTTTCGACACTATTTGAGGGTGCGTTTTATTTTGATTGTTTAGGGCCTTAGCCTGATCCAAACCACACCATTTATATTTGGCCTCCAAATTTGCAAAATTCCATGTTCGACATCACTGTTGTCGAAATTTTCGATAGGTAACCAAACGTAGTATTTACTTCCGGATCTCAAAAGTAGGAATTGCAGGTGCCATTTCCAACTTCTAGTTCCTAAACGCCCCAAAGTTATATAGACTAACAGTATTCCCAATGATAGGAATTCACACGGTTCCTGTAAATCTCCACCGTTCAGCATCGTATATTAACGGTGTCTTTCTTGCTAGTGTACCATTTATCATACACAACTAGTTTATCTTTCCTTCCTTAAAAGAGAAGTTCTTTGCTCATATGTCTCTCGTTTCTTCCTCGCATTTCCTATCGGTCCTGAATTTTTCATTAATGGTTTTCTTCTCATAGGTTTTCTTTTGCCCTAACTTACAGAGAGATGCTGGGTCTCTCATATGGTGAGATTTTCCTCATATTGGGAGCAACCACTTCTTTGATTGGTAAGCTTCTTCAATTGGGGTTCATAAAATTTTTTCCAGAATTTATGGCGTACAAAACCCTAAAGTTTCGATATTCATTTATTTATTAGGGTGTAGCCATTGAAATGTTTTTGAATTTTAGGTTATACATGACACTGATCATTCTATCTATAGATTATTACGTGTCTTTCTTTTTTGGCAATGTATGCAATTTTGCACTGCACATTTGAAGTTGTAGTTATTCAGACGAATTTGAGGTCTGAGTTTTGATGGGTGATTATGTTTTTATGGCATCCCTGTAACCATTATTTCTGCTTGATGCAAAAGACAGAAACTCTGCATTTAATCATTTCGACCCCGAGATGTATAGATATGAGAAAAAAAAGGATTTCAAGTCCTAAAAGTAATGTGTATTGTAACACATTATCTAGACCGTCCATTTTGTAAAGTTTTAAGTGTTTATAGACCTGCTTGATATACACCAATTTTTTGGAGCTTTGGATTTCATAATTAGGGGTAGATTTTTAAGTCATCATAAGTATTTTTGGCATGAAAACTGCCTTTTTAGCAATATTTAGAGGTGTGCCTTACTTTGAATGTTTAAGGTTGACACCTGATACCAACTGCACCCAAGGCGAAATAATGTGTTGTATTTGAATGGTACTTGTTAATGTTCATGTGTTCAATTATTTATTCGTCCTGTAAAATTGCGTTTTGTATAATAATTCTTCTGAAGAACTTCCATATTTTTCCAACTGGTACTAATATCGGTTTTTTTTTTTATGTAAAATAAATTGTTGGGTATTGTTTTAGGGCCCAAGGACCTACCTATAATTGCCAGAGCAGCAGGGAGGCTAGCAGGAAGAGCAGTGGGGCATGTGCAGACTGCACGTGGTCATCTCCAAGATGTATTGCAAATGTCTCAAGCTCGTCAGGTATGAGATTTTGGGTTATTTTCTAATTTTCTCAGATTAAGTTGTTTTTATTAAAATTTTCATTTGATTGTATTCTTTCTTCTTGGGCCTTAGTCAATTACCAATAATTTGGAGACCTGTTCATGGTACATTATATCAAAATGGCAAAGTATCATATGATGGATTTTTGTTGTTTGGCAATTGGAATTAATTTGCTGCATATTCAGTTACTTGAAAATAGGATTACATACCCCTGACCAGGAAACCAGAGCATGATTCCCCACATGATATCTTGGAATTCAACACAAGAATTTGGATTACAAACCCCAGACAAGGAAACCAGAGCATGATTCCAGTTATGATCGAAATGGATTAAAACAAGAATTTGGAAAATAGCAATCACCATATATGGAAGAGATTAATATCAGGTAATTAATCACTTCGAACAAGGATCGTTCATTGAGGAGATTACTAAGAATGGCCAATTCCAGCAAGTATTTCTCTTACATCTATAAAATAGAATATGGGAAAAACAGTTCTAAGGTCATAGGTTCTCTCTTACATCAAGACACAAAAAAACCAAAGAAGACAACTTTTATAACAATAATTCAAGACACAAAAAAACCAAAGAAGAAAACTTTTATAACAATTATTCAGTTGGCAATGGGCAACTGGTAACGGCACACCGAACAGCTACTTCCATTCTCTAGTCAAGTGAGAATGCACTCCCCATGACATCTGTGCGAACAAGGCATCGTCCTTGCATCAACTGTTCTGGAATCCATCTCACATATGCAAATGATGGAGATAACCTCTTCATCCTCTTCAATATCTACCCTCTCGAAGGACTCCACTGCATACCTAGAAACAAAAGATGGTGCTTCGTCTTCAACTATATCTTCTACCTCTCTCACAATCTCCATCCACAATTTTACCACAAGTGGTTCTTGGGGTGCCATGGGCTCTCTATTAATGACCTCTAATTTCTCCCAGAATTTATTAGTGAGATAATCTATTACATGATTGATGATTTGGTAGGCCACATCCATACGATGGAACCTATCCTTCAAAAAATGATAAGTGATTGGTCTGGTGTTTAGCCATTGGGTAGAGGTTATGATGGTGATACGCTTGTTATCTTGCTGAGTAGGGAGTAAACTAGTGAACGTTATGCGCTGAGACAGGCCATTTTCGAAGATTATGCTTCCTTTTATCGGGCCTTCAGGGTCAACAATCGGGGAATGCAACCTTACTCGTTCGCTTTCCAGTTTACCCATGCAGAAGCCATTCAAGCTGTTGGTGCGGAAATAGTCCATAGTAGCAAGAAGTTGGTGGACCTGCAAGTGAAGCTGAAGTTCTGAACAAAGGAGATGGAAAGAGGGAAATTCAATTTTGGTATCTGCATAAATATCCCTCATATTTATTGCAATTTGAAAGCTTTACTCAATATTTTACATCTACGTTCATGTCCGACTGTTTCAGACATGGTTGCCCTAAGACCGATAATGTCTCTCTTTATTAACAATGTCATCCATGAGCTTTAGATTTCGTAGGAAATAAGACGGTCTCTGCAATATTCCTATTGTCTTTTTAATCAAATTCTTAGAGGGGTAATTCTGAGAAATTAATTCTTCCTAGAAATACATAATTCTTTGAATATTGAGTTTACTTTCTTGATGAGCTAGGATTAACGCATGCCTCTCTTTTGTATTAGATTCATCTGGTACGCCTTTTGTGAAATATATAGACAAACAAAACAGAGTTCCTACTAACGAATCAATTTTTTATGTAAAAAACAAGAAGGAAAAAAAGAATCGTACATGGCTTGTGTTTTTTCTTTTGTTCTTCTTCTTTATTTTCGGTGTCGATAGATATTTGAAATCGTTTTATTTGATTTATGTGGTTATCAAGAGCCTCCCTATGTTGCTTTCATCCCAAAATTCGAAGAATTGTTTGTAACTTTTTTTAATGATCTCAGTTTTTAAAATATTCATTTAATTATTTCTTAAAAAACATCTTGCCATGTAATGATCTGAGTGTTGAAAATCGATCATCTTAATTTATCAAAAATATCCGAAAAGATTATTAAAGTGAAGTTGAAAATATTTGGGTGGTTAACAAAGTATTGAATGTAATTAGTAACCAGTTAATCTTTTGAAAAGATGAAACTCATGTACAAAAATAATACATAAATCAGAACATACCTTCGGAAATGGTTCATGCCACTAGTGTCTCCTGAGAAAATCTCAGCCCTTCATTATTCATTTAAGATAAGCAAATAAATTTTGATTTACAAGAAAAGGAAGATTACAATCACAAATGGATATCTTAAAAAGAGATATCTTAAAAAGAGTATGACGTAATAGGGATATGGTATTTGGTTTAAATGGAGCCAAAAGATATTGGATAAATTACACACCTATCCGTCATTAAAGAGTTGTTACAATTTTACTTAAAATTTTCACATATTACATTTAAATTTTTGGACATTATATGCATATCCGTTCTTAGGAGTCCCAATTTTTTTTTCCAATATTGTCTTATTTTTGGATATTAAGGATCCGAAATAAAGAAAGAATTCAGAACTTCAAGGTCCAAAATTTCCCTATTTCTAGATCTTTAGGATTCCCAAAAAAAAAAAAATCCATACAATCAATGTCTGGAATATAAAACATTTCGTATTCTGAAATTGTATATTTTATATTTTATTATTTTTGGATTATAAAATTTTAAAAATTAAAAATTTCAAATTTTGAAAATTCAACAAATTCAATCATCGAGTTCACGCATTATCTTAATTTATCAAAAATGTTTGAGCAGATTACTAAAATCTTCGGGTGGTTAACATGGCATTTAATTGTAATTACTAACCAGTAAATCTTTTGAAAAGATGAAATTCATGTACAAAATAATATAGAAATCAGTACATACCTTCGGAAATGGTTCACCTCTCTATTTTTTGTTCTTATCTCGCTACAAGAACAAAGTATTGATCAGTGGCACAAACCAGGAATGGAAATATGTTCTTGTATGCATTAAATAGGTTTCAAACTAACTCGAGTAAAAATAAGAGTTCCTACACGACCAGTGTTTACCATCATGCCACTAGTGTTGCATAAGAAAATCTCAGCCCTTCAATATTTATTTCAAATAAGCAAATAATATTTGGTCTACAAGAAAAAGGGATATCTTAAAACCGTGTATGACGTCATAAGGATATGCGATTGGTTTAATGGGAGCCAAAAAATATTGGAAAAATTACACATATATCCGTCATGTAAGAGTTAATACAATTTTACTTAAAAGTTTTACTTATTATATTTAAAATTTTGGATATTACATATATATCCGTTGTTAGGAGCCCCGAATTTTTTTCCAATATTGTCCTGTTTTTGTATAATTATGATCCGAAATAAAAAAAGAATTTGGAACTTTAAGATCCGAAATTTACCTAGTTTTGAATCTTTAGGATCCCAAAAAAAAATTCCTGACTATCAAAGTCCAAAATTTCCCTACTTTCACAGTACTTTAGTATCCGAAATAAAAAATATTTCGGACTCCGAAATTATAAATTTTTTATTTTATAATTTTTGAATTTTTAAAATTTTTAAAATTCGAAAAATTCAATCATTCTTAGTTCACGCAAAAATAAATTTCGGATTTTGAAAATCCAAAAAAGGATAATTTGATCATTCTTTAAATTATTGGCAAAATGTTGTAATAACAGTAATAAATTAGAATTTTACCTAAAATTTTCATTTATTACATTTGATATTTTGGATATTACATGTACACCTGTTCTTAGGAGCCCCTAATTTTTTTTTCCTATATTTCTTTATTTTTGGATATTGAGGATCCGAAATAAAAAAAATAAAAATTTAGAAGTTAAAGGTCCAAAATTTTCCTATTTTCATATCATTAGGATTAAAAAAAAAAAAAAAATCCAGTCTATCAAAGTTCGAATTTTCCCTATTTTTAGATCTTTAGTGTCCGAAATAAGAAACATTTTGGACTCTATTGTAGATTTTTTATTTTATAATTTTTAAATTTTTAAAATTTTAAAAATTAAAAAATATCAGATTTTAAAAATCCAAAAAAAATTGAAGCACTTCAGCTCACGCAAAAATTTCGAAGCACTCCGTAGTATTTTAAATGGAAATTTGCTAACTATAGTGACTCGTCACTAAACTCGTATTTAACATTACCTCATTCTCTCCCAGGGCCACTCACAAGAAGCATATTGGGCCATATTATATTGTTGTGCTTTGGATTCCTTTTGGTATCCTATTTTTTGTTATTAGACGAGCTAGGGTTTGTGTGACTGAGAGAGGGCTTGTGAATTTTATAGACATGATCTAAATGGGAAAATTGTTTCATGAGGACTAGACCGCATGATATCGCAAAAAGTGCAAAGCATCTAGATGGATGCAAGTATGTGTTCTATCTAAAAATAATGAAAACTAACAGGTTAAATGTTTTCTTACAAAAAATAGGACGAACATATGTGGTATGTTTATTTATAAAGTTATAATGGGGAAACTTAAAATCAATTTTGAAAAGAAAATAACATGGGGTTAAGCCAATTAAAGCTCATAAGGAATCAACTAAACTATAATCAACATAAGAGGCCTTTATTTATTTATTTGGGTACCTCCTAAAAAATACTATTATAATACTAAAATTTCCCCAATTATCATAAAGAGCCTAAATTGTCTCTATTCAAAGTTTTTTTTTATTTTTTTTAGGTAATTTAGTGGGAAAGGTATGCCCTTACCCGTTTTGAAGTTAGGCTAGTTACATTTTGAAGGTGTCAATTGATGGTGTCAGCAGTAGGAATGGATACCACAATATAGTAACTAGGTGTGAGGATACTACCACCACGACCTAGCACCTTTCCTATTCAAAGTTAATAATCATGCATAGACATGAGCATTTTAGTAATTTGACCTGCCTGAGAAGGCCCAACCAAATAACTAGAATAGCCCAACTTCTTCATGTGAATGAAATTAGTGAAATGTCAATATTTGTTTATTTACGGTTGTAATCCCAAATATGAGTAATTTGGGTAATCTTAAAGATTTTTCTTGATGAGGAAGTTGAATGAAATAAAAAAGAAAAATATCTCCATACGTCTCATTTTTTAGTTTTATATCTCAATAGACTGGATGTTTCAAAATATATATTAGGTCATAAAAATTCTAAGTTTTATATCTTTTAACTTCCCAAGCAAACTTTATCCCCTTTGAACTTATTTTTTTGTTCCAAACAAATATAAGAAAGACATATCTTTTCTAAACACCATCATTTCTCTCTCCACAATATTTTCCCTAAATCTTATTCTCTCTACCTATTTTTCAACTCTCTCTTCTCGTATCTCTCACTCTCTTTCTCCTCCATTAGAGGGAAAAAAAAGGTGAATGTTAGAGAGAGAAATTTACGAGGGAATATATCACGAAAAGAGAATGTGGGTTTAAAATGAACATGCCTTTTTTATATTTGTTAAGGCTAAAAAAATAATTAAAAGTGGATAAAATTAGTCAAGGGGTTAGGAGATATATTTTGATCTATTGAGATATAAAAACAAAAATAAGAGGTACGAGGATAATTCTCCAAATAAAACTTAAAAAAATAAATTGATTAATTGGGGTTTTTATTGCTTAATGACTTTGCAAGGGGATTTGACCCCTTAAATCATATTTACCAATGGAAAACGAAAGAAGAACAACACGAGCCCTAATAAGTTCTCATTCTTTCCACCATCGAGCCCCTTGAACTGCTAGGATTCATGAACTTGGGCCACCTTCAATGTGAAAACTCGGTTTATGATGGGAAGGGCTTTGATAATTCAACGACACAATCTTACTAATTATAATATTATACTAGAGGTCGCGATACGTATCACGAGAGAGCTCACCTAATTTTTTAAAAATAGAAAATTTACTCTCGGTGTGAAAATAATTGCAGAATTACCATGTGGTTCATGGTTGCCCCGATTTTATGCGAAAGTCATTCTTTTTGTGGTTTTTTTCTTCTAATTTATTCAATTTCATGAATTCTAGGGCAGTATGATGCCCTAGGTATCGGGTTGCCCCATTTATGGGATAATTCAATATTAGAACATCGAATTGCCCTAAGATTGGGGCAGTTCGGTATTCTAAAGATCTGTACGTATGGAGCAGTCCAATGTTTTTAATATCAGACATCTCCATCTATAACATTTCTTTTTTTTCTTTTCGTTCTTTGCTTGTATGAAAATAATTCACAGTTGGATGGTGGGTGCAAAGATTTGTTATGCAACTTCTACCTTTTAAGTTCTAGTGTTATTTTTTGTTCATTTATTTATCGTTATCGGTTGAATCCTAGCCAAAATTTTGGTATTTCCCATTATAAATGTTATTTTGTTGTTACACATTTAAACAAAAAACAAAATTGGAGAGATTCTAAAAAGGTGCAAAGGAGATTTATTTTGGTCAAATCCCAGACCATAATAAAGGAATTTCTTTGCATTTTTAAATAACATTGGATTAACGTGTTTTAATAAGAAAAATAAATAACAGCGTTTGTTTTGTAACACATTTAATAAGTCGTGGAATGACCATATGGTCCCCAGCCAAAAAAACCCTGGTAATGACTTCTAAACGAGCTAGGGATGGGTATAGGTCTTCTTGATAAACTTGGCAAAACTTCGAACACATGGTGTTCAACTAAGCCCAAGTGCGGTGAAAGGCCTGGCTTCATATGCAAAAAAGTGCCTCCTGAAGTTAGGTGTGATAATATCAATTGATCTCACTCATAATTTGATATTTTTTAAATGTTGAGAAAATATAGTAATAACGGATATAAAATGGGTAGGTTAGTAATAACGGAAAATGTTATGTCTCTTTTTAAATAAACCAAGAAACTATATTTCTGGCTTGTGCTATAAGCTTTCAATGGAGTTATTTTAATTTCACCTAAATATTCTTATTATTACTACTCTACCCATTTTATATATGTTATTATAAAATTTTGCCAATAACTTAAAAAATACTAAATTGTTATTTTTGGAGTTTCAAAATTCACAATTTATTTTTGCATGAACTAAGTATGATTGAATTTTTCAGATTTTCAAAATATAAAATTTTTTAATTTTCAAAATATAAAATTTTTTAATTTTCAAAATTCAAAAATTATAAAATAAAAATCAACAATTTCGGAGTCCGAAATGTTTTTTATTTTAGATACTAAAGATTGAAAAATAGAGAAATTCCGGATTTTGATATTCCGATTTTTTTTTTTTTTTTTATTCTTAAAGATTTGAAATAAAGGAATTTCAGACCTTTAAGTTCTGAATTTTTTTATTTTAGATCCTGAAGATCGAAAAATAGGGAAATATTGGAAAAAAAAATAATTGGGGCTCCTAAGAACGGGTATACATGTAATATCCAAAATTTCGAATGTAATAAGTGAAAGTTTTAGTTGTAATAGCGTTTAAAATAATGGATGTATATATAATTTTTCCGAAAAAAAATCCTTAATTATACCATCTATGCACTTGAAAAAAATAATGACTCAGTTCATTAAAGATCATTCAAATTTTTTATGTTGAGATTTAAGTGTAAGAAGACTCTGATTTCAAATTTTTCTTATGATAATAATTATCAAGTGATTATTAGGTGATTAGCAAAATTTCAAGTTGGAAAAAAAATCCTCCCAAATAAATATTCTGACCGAGGGAGTAGAAGTAAACTATACTTCCTTAAGGGCATAGTGTCCATTATTTTAAAGGAAAAAATATTATAAATATTTATTTAGTTTAGTTTCTTGTTATTTGCTTCTGTTTACGTTTCTTCCATTTTATTTTGTGAATTTCTTTGTTTTTTAAGTTATTTGGGTATGTTTTGATTTTGTGAATTTCTCTGTTTTTTAAGTTAATTGGGTATGTTTTGATGTTTCAACTCTCAATTTGGATTGGATTTTTTATGAGCTAAGTGCAATTTTAGTTATAACTTGAGACAATTTTGTAGAGAAAAATTGTTGGTTTTAAAGAAATTTACGAATAAAATGGTTGATTTTATGTAGGGAAAGAGTTTATATGAGGGTGATGTTTTAAACAATCAAATTAAGACGCACATCAAAAATTCATTAGAAGACGTCATTTCGATACCCAAAAATCATTAAATCGATCATCCCGACCTTAAGATGTCTGGATATGAGAAAAAATGGATTTCAAGTCTTAGAAATAATGCATCTTGTAATTTATTTTCTAGACGGTCAACATTTTAGGGACATCACCAAGATTTTAAGTACTGAACCAACATCTTTCGACACTGTTTGAGGGTGCGCTTTATTTTGATTGTTTAGGGCATTAGCCTTACCTAAACCACATCGTTTAGGGAAAATGTTTCTATACTTATCCTACAATATAGAAGATCTATGCTTCCCCTACCATCCAGCCGTCCAATTTTGATCAAGAGAGTCACTCAATGTTTGATCTTAGATCCGACGTCTCAAAGCATTTTATTTTTTGTCTTTTTTATACAAATTGTATGATTATGAAATTTGGTTCATGCCATCATCTCATTGGGCCGCACCTATTAAAAATATTAAAACTAAATTTTCAATAAAATATCATGACCAAAATACCCTTTGAAACTTTCAAAGGGTTTTGATCATTTTATTTTATTAAAAATATTTTTTAATATTTTTCGCTCGTACAAGTTTAATAGAGGATTGGACGTCCAAAATTAAGTGTCAAAATAGTTTATAGAAACAAATTTAAAAATAAAATAGTATAAAGACGAGACATTGAGATTGGGGCAATCTTAGCCTTCCATTCAAAATGGATTGGCTGAGGGATTACACCATAGGGGAAGCATTGGGCTCCAAATTTTTGCAAAATTCTGGGCTCCAAATTTGCAAGCTTCCATGTTGAAACATCACTGTTGTAGAAATTTTCGACAGGTAACCAAACGTAGTATTTAAATCCGGATCTCAGAAGTAGGAATTGCAGGTATCATTTCCAACTTCTAGTTCCTAGACGCCCCAAAGTTATATAGACAGCAGAGAGTAACAGTATTCCCAATGATAGGAATTCACACGGTTCCTGTAAATCTCCACCGTTCAGCATCGTATATTAACGGTGTCTTTCTTGCTAGTGTACCATTTATCATACACAACTAGTTTATCTTTCCTTCCTTAAAAGAGAAGTTCTTTGCTCATATGTCTCTCGTTTCTTCCTCGCATTTCCTATCGGTACTGAATTTTTCATTAATGGTTTTCTTCTCATAGGTTTTCTTTTGCCCTAACTTACAGAGAGATGCTGGGTCTCTCATATGGTGAGATTTTTCTCATATTGGGAGCAACCGCTGCTTTGATTGGTAAGCTTCTTCAATTGGGGTTCATCAAATTTTTTCCAGAATTTATGGCTTACAAAACCCTAAAGCTTCGATATTCATTTATTTATTAGGGTATAGCCATTGAAATGTTTTTGAATTTTAGGTTGTACACGGCACTTATCATTTTATCTTTAGATTATTTTACATGTCTTGTTTTTTTTGGCAATATATGCAATTTTACACTGCACATTTAAAGTTGTAGTTATTCAGACGAATTTGAGGTTTGAGTTTTGATGGGTGATTATGTTTTTATGGCATCCCTGTAACCAGTATTTCTGCGCGATGCGAAAGACAGAGACACTGCATTTAATCATTTCGACCCGGAGATGTATAGATATGAGAAAAAAAGGATTTCAAGTCCTAAAAGTAATGTGTCTTGTAACACATTATCTAGGCGGTCCATTTTTTAAAGTTTTGAATGTTTATAGAACTGCTTGATATACACCAATTTTTTGGAGCTTTGGATTTCATAATTAGGGGTAGATTTTTAAGTCATCGATAGTATTTTTGGCACGAAAGCTGCCCTTTTTAGCAAGATTTAGAGGTGTGCCTTACTTTGAATGTTTAAGGTTGACACCTTATACAAACCTCACCCAAGGTAAAATAATGTGTTATATTTGAATAGTACTTGTTAATGTTCATGTGTTCAATTATTTATCCATCCTGTAAAATTGCATTTTCTATAATGATTCATCAGAAGATCTTCCATATTTTTCCAACAGGTACAATATCAGTTTTTTTTATTCTAAATAAATTGTTGGGTTATTTTTATAGGGCCCAAGGACCTACCTATAATTGCTAGAGCAGCAGGGAGGCTAGCAGGAAGAGCAGTGGGGCATGTGCAGAGTGCACGGGGTCATCTCCAAGATGTATTGCAAGTGTCTCAAGCTAGTCAGGTATGAGATTTTGGGTTATTTTCTAATTTTCTCAGATTATATTGTTTTTATTAAAATTTTCATTTGATTGTATTCTTTCTTCTTGGGCCTTAGTCAATTACCAATAAGTTGGAGACCTGTTAATGGTTCATTATATCAAAATGGAAAAGTATCGTATGATGGATTTTTGTTGTTTACCACTTTCGCAATTGGAATTAATTTGCTGCATATTCGGTTACTTGCCATTAAAGAAAGAAATGATATTTTACTTGTTTCTGTATGGATGTGACAAAAAAAAAAAGCTTAATAAAACGGGTTCTTAAAGATCTTGAACATTGTATTGGATAACAATATTGCGTTTTGTTTGGGTATATTTTGATGTGCTTTATGCGTTGAGTTCTATGATTTTATCCTTTGAAGTAAGAGAAATAGGAACCACGCCAACTGGTGAACTGTATATAAATAGTAAAAGTTGAACAAGAGTGTAGTAGGAGTCTAAGAATTGTCCTATGTGAGTGCATGACCTCCACACTGGAGAAATGTCTTTGTAGCCTTTATCCTACATTGTTTAGGTAAGTTTATCTATTCATGTTAATTTCTGATATTTCATACAAGGTTTTTGATGCACGATTGTGTAAAGATATAAATCAATTTCTTTGATCAATTAAAAGAAAAATATATCTCCATGTCTCTGTAGTGATTCATGTTATTCAGGTGATTTATTTGCCATGACGGGTTTCATTTTTTGATGGTTAAGAGGGGTTTCTATATAGGAGGGGGTGAAAGTTTTTGATGGCTCTATCGAGAAAAAATCTGGTAGGCAGTTGGCCTGTTCTGACAGTGTTTTTGGATTTGTGTTTTAGTCAAAACTTAAAAAATTTCTTGGATAGGGGTGTAATGAATGGTTGGATGGTTTTTTTATTGGATTCTGGAAGTTATATCTGAATAATAAAATATGTTTTGCTCTTTTATGCTATTGGCCGTAACTTTTGTCTAATGGGAGCCCTGTGTTATTGATGCATTTGAAAGGTTCAAGGTTCTTTTATGTTAGTGGGCTTGTAACATTCATGAAGGTCCACTTGAAAGAAGATCAATTGAACTTGTTTGGGGGAATTGGAAAGATTAACAGTTTTAAGGATTACTATGATTTTACCCTATAGATTTTGTGTTGTTGTGGGTGATGAATCCGGTGGTCCAACTATCCTCGAGTTGGACTGAACACAATAAAAGCAAAAGATATGATCTCCACTCTAGGGACCAAATGTTACTCTATTCAAGCTTAGGGATTACCCCGTACTTAAAATGGAGAAAAACGTGGGAAGTGATGGGGTAACTAGGCCTTTGACAAAGTCTATGAAAGAGAGTCAAGGGCCCTTGGTGATAACATACCAAGTTAATCTTTGTTTAAAATCTTTTTTCTTGTTTAAGAAACAAATTGTGAAATAAAACTCCCTTAGGGTTGGGAGTCTTGGGTTTCACAAGCATAGGCATGAAGATGCCTTGAAGCATGCCCCTAACCTATTACTAGATGATCGTTCCTCTAGAAAACCCAAAAAAGAAAAGAAAAAGAAAGACTAAATTGTTAAATCCATGGCAAGAAGACAAATAGTGCCCATGAATCTGATGCCAACAAGCTTTCAAAACAACAACGTATATATAATAAATAAAGAGGCATTTAAAGGACATCGAAGGTATATTAGAAGGTGGATAAGATTGCAAGAGTTAAAAGATGAACATTACCAACACATATACACATAAGGCACACCATACTCATAGGTTTGGAGCATGGTTAAACTCATGAGCATGCATGGAAGCATTTAAATGACCAACTGACATAAACTCCTAGGCTAGGAGCATAGATTAGACTACATGAGTATGCATGGAGAAATGAACAATACACGTGCATATAAATTCTAGCAATCTATTACCAAACTAAAGTGTGAACACCACTAGAAATTCCCTGATAGGAGGTCAATATTGTGTTTCCAAATACCCAGAAGAAGAACCCATCATCCATAGGAGATATGGAGCTTTGTGCATAATTAAACTATTATAGCAGTGGTTCAAGTTGAGGGAAATATGACTAATTAAGTAAAAGTAAGAGATTTAGTTGGGAAAAGGCTTTGATGATGATGATGGAGTAAAAGTGAGAGATTGGGCTGACAAACTATTAAAGAGAGGGCATGAGAGATTGGACTGATATCTAGAGAGGTAAACTATGGGTTTTAGGGATGAAAAGAATGGCAAATTCTGGATGCTATTGTCAGAGAGGAGAATTGGCTGGTCTGAGTTTCAGGGAATGAATCTTGGGAGAGAAAGTGGATCCATAGTCTAGAGAAGGAAACATGAAGCAACTTGGCTTAATCCTTGAGAGAGAAAATGATGTTCTTGGGGATGCTCCGTGAGTGCTGGGTAATTGATAGAATGGGACATACTGTGCTTTTGGTGGTCCAGGAAGCTTTATTGGTCTCAAGGATGGTATGGAGCAGTTAACTTGTCAAGGTTTCTTCCCCCTCAAAACACACGGACACACTACTTTAAGTAAATTTGAACATTCTATTGCAAAGTAATCGCTATGAAGTCCTTTTTTTCGATGAGAAAACAAGTTAAAAGATACCTGGCAATTAGATTGCCTTTGGGAACATTGTTGATCTCGTTGTTTCAACCAAAACTATAAATCCTCCTCAATCTGATAGGTTAAACTCCAGGTCCATCTTGTTCTTGCTAATTTTCGATTGATGGTGGGTTGGACTGGAGAATGACCCAACCTGTCCACACTTTCCTATAGCCTGGTCTTGTTTGATTCATTGAACCTTTTTGGATATATGGCATTGTAGAGTGTTTGGTTGGATTAGATGTGTTCACTACTTCACATCCTAGACGTGGATGGGAAGCAACATGAGCATATAGCAGGCAGGTGTGTAGTCCTTTATTCGTCAGCTAAGAATTAAGGGTAGAGTTTTGTGGATGTCTACTCATCTCGATAAACTTAATAATTACTTCTGTGGTTTTGTATTCTATGTGTAAATCCAATTTCTTGTTCATTTTTAGATAGCCTCATTGAGAATCGTCATCACAATATCTCTTTCTTCTACGTTGTGTTCCTAACGTCCTCATTCTTTATTCTTTAGGTACACAAAGAACTTCAAGATACCATGGCACAATTAGATGCAATTCGCTATGAAATCAGAAGCTTACGGATCATCAATCCCACTCCAATGACACGGAGTCTTGATCATACAGAAGTTACACTAAGTAGTGTACAGACGGAGAAAAGTATGGTTTTGTTAACATGAAATTGTACCATGATCAAATGCAGTATGGTTTCTGGTGCTCTGCATTGGCATCAACTGCTCATTCATGATGATGGATGATGAGATTAACTGTAGTGGGGACTCACTGAGACATCACCCAAGCACAGTTAATCTCCGCCATCTGTCAGTGAGAACAGCCTGTGGATGACATATTGAAGTACCGTACACCATACATTGGATAATGGTGTACTTCTCCTTGTTACCTCCACAAACATGTGTCTTTCCTGAGATTGATGCTTAAAAAGTAATGTGATACCATTCAATCTGATTTGCTTTGTTGCTGTATTCTGTATTGTGTGTCATAAAAGGTCCTAAAATAGTTTGATTTTGATAAGGTTTTCTTGAAATATTTGGTACTTTTTTCCTTTTCAGTAGCAGTTTGCCATTCTACGTTTAATTGGTTTCCATTGTTTGGGTATCACTTGCCGCATACATATTTCTTGCTCCATTTGTATTTTGCAGGTTCCATCATTACAGAGAAAACTCAGGAGGCCCATAGATCACCAGAGTTCTCGCTCCAGGTTTGGATTTCTAAAGATTTGTCAGTTTCTAATTATTTAATTTCTATTTCCATGCTTATCCATGTCACTAGTCAATCCAGAACCAAAAAAATAAGAAAGTCGTTATATATTTGAACCATTATCTGTTTTGTTTGCATTATATTTGATTTCCAGAATAATCAGGAGAGTTCTGCCAGATTGCATTCACAGGCAACCGCATATGCCATGCTAGCAGAATCCCCAGCCTTGAAGAAGAGAGCTTTACAAGTAGGCAATGGAGATGCAAAGGAACTCACTGAAAACATGGATGGTCTCCTCAGTGTTCTTCCTGTTTCTGCAGAGAACACAGGGCTCCTACCAAAGCGAGCTGGTGAATTTCTTATTTATTTTTTGTTTTGTTTGATTTGTTGTACTGTTTGCTGTGGTTGTTTTTATCCTAATTGGATATAGAGGCCCTTGATAGAGAAAAATGCGGAATAGGAATCGTAAAATTCTTTTGAACCAGTTATTTTGTTTAGTTTTCTCTTTGTGACTTGCCTGCAATATAAGTAGGCATGATGGCGTATTACAGACGTTCCTCGAGGTTCTGATCTCATGTTAGAGGCAATAATCGAAGCAGAAGTGGCGCGTAATGCCAGGCAGTTCTTTGGGGAGCAACAACACCAACTTCAAGGACACACTGAAGGAAACCCTGGATCTTTGTAATTTGGTAATTCTTGTAAATGTCAACTGCGATTTTGTCTATTTTATTCCCTCTCCTATTAGTTATTATTTCCGCTTTGACATTCTCATTACTTCCCGTAACATGATTACTTCCATGTTATGTGATTGTGGGAAGCTGATATCCATGTAAATAGTTCCCCCCTATGTGAGTATCTGCATATTTAAAACAGAAACTGTTTATGGGATTTGTGGAAAATTTTACCACTATCCAAATTCGTGAACATCCCATGGGTTAAAATTTCTTGTTCTCTCGAACATTTTTTAGTTCCATATATTGTTGTTGGCTGTTTGGCGATAGCTTCCAGATTCTTTTTATGACCTTTGACTCTGATAGAATTATTTCTGATACTATGTTTATTAGGAACTTTTACCTTGGCCATGGCCTTAAGGTTTTTGATTTCTTCATAAATGGCTGCCGCATTTGGTTTAGGAAAATGGTAGGGGAAGGCCTAGGCTTTGCGATTAAAATAAAAGTAGAGCTGAACATTTCAATTCTCATCGGAGATTTCAATTTCTACATTTGAAAATCCTCAGATTGATCATCTTGACTTCTACAATTATAGATCTGAAAAAGAAAATGATTTTTGGACTATCCATTTCAAATTTTCATAAATCTACCATTTTTGGGTATTTAAATTTCATAATCAGTCGCCGCTATGAATTTTTAAGCCATTGTGAGGGTTTCCTTGTGCTGGAACTGCATTCTTCAATGGGATTGTGAGGTGTGGCTCTACCTTTTCTAGTAAAGACTAGGCCGGAATTGCATCAAAGGGCTTAAATGCACCCTTTAGTTTATTGCTTTTAGAAAGTTCAAGCAATTTATGATGGCAAAAATTTTAGGAACAAAAGTCTTTTCCTTCATTTGGTTTGTAAAATTTCATTTGCTCTTCCTTTTCATGATTGGAATAGGAGTAACAAAATAATTGCCCAATCCTTTTTAATTTTAAAAAGGAGTTTTTGTATACTAGCATCATAGCCTGTCTTCTTTTGGGGTAGGTTGGCATATGTGTGGTATGCGTTGTGAACTTTTAAGTCGACGTAATACCTTTTTATAAGATGCCCTCTTCCCAGTCCGTACATGGAAATCACTTTCAGTGCTTAATTACCAAAGAGAAGTTAAACAAGACTGAGGGCCTACACAATTTTTTTTGGGGTGAGTAATAGGGGAGAGGGCCCCTACCCTTCTTAGGAATTGAGCTTAGGACTGTAAAAGGCCAAGTGCTAACCAATTTAGCCTGGGCTTTTTTTCCTAGAGGGTCTACACTTTACACTAGGTGATCTGGTAAACTATTTATGAGTATTATTTCAATCGAAAAGTTTTAGAATCTACATAAGAATACCCGGATGAGCATTATGAAAGAAAAATGAAGATTTGAGTTTTTAAACACTTAGATTTGATTATAAAAATATTGGATGATCTACGTTTAATCTTAAGAATTTTTGGACACATCAAATGTGTATTCTTTTTTGGGTTGAATTATTTTTGTTTTCTGGAGGTTACTGCCCTTAATCTGGGGTTACTTTTTACCCTATGGGGCATGTAGCTATCGGAACATATGCTTTTGGGCTTCACCAAAAAGCATGCCAAAGCTAGTAAGTAGGCTTTTGTACAGCCATTAACTTCCATTAGAAATGGTTCCTCACGTCATTACATGAAGGCAATCGCATTGCCTCCTAACCAAAAGGGCAGTTACCTCCCTCTGGTCCATGAGGTAAAACCTCCTAGAAAATAGCCGTCCCTTCTGTGTTAGGAGGTCTTCGCCTTTCTAGTAGGCTTTGCCTCACCTAACCCAGAGGTATAGAGAGCCCTCACTTCACTCTTGTTTAGGAGGGTTCGCTTTTCACAGTGGTAGTGCACTTTTCTTTGCAGCTAGGGCACATGTGGTTTTCTTCTTTGCAGCTAGCGCACATGTGGTTTTCTTCACGGTAAGCACGCCCAGCAAACTACAGCTCGAAAGGCAACAAGCAACAGGGCACCGCCCTACTGCTTATCCGGCCATTTTTGAACCCCACCCAATTCAATAGGGGACTCCTCATTTCTTGCTATTCCCAGCCCTATGGCACGACTAAGGCTAAATAGGTTCAATGATCTCTTTCTTGAATAGGCCGACCTAAATGAAATGTCTTGTATACGCTTGTCCCTATATTTATTGAAACTCTAATGGATTAGTGGTTTCCTCTTTTGGAAGACCTAATTAAAGGTGAACACAACCAAATCTTCCCATAGCAACACGGCCGCTAATGGACAAATAATTTGTTTATGGCTTATGTTGGAGTTATTATGTCACCAATGACGAGGTTCAACTTCAGTCCAAAAACCATTGTTTGAAAACTCACGATTTAGAGTATGCCAGTGTTTTAAAATCCATCCGGATTAGTGGGACTGATTGTTCACCCACTCATCCGTGTCGGATTGTTGGATCAACGATCTGGATGGGGTCAAGATTGGTCTAAATCAATGATTCAAAAAAATTGTCAAAAAATTAATAAAATAAAAATATGAGTTTATGGGGTCAGGATTAGAGAGGACTTGAAAAAACATTAAATAAGCTTTAAAAAAAACATTTAAGATCAGTTTTATGGGGGGAGCCAGGCCAGATCCATACCATTCCATAACCGTTTTAGTCTTAAACTGATTTCCATCCAAATCATTGATCGGAATTAGAAATCAATAGATTTTTAAACACTAGAAAATGCAAATTGATCCAACTCAATGGGCATCACCAGAGTCAGTCTGAGACTCGGGTGATTTTGTAGTAGAATTGTCAGTCTGTGTCAAAGAAACATATTTCTCTAAAGAACTGATGTAATTATCTCTCTCTCTCTCTCTCTCTCTCTCTCTTTCTAAAAGCTAGGTAATTGCGTCGGTTCAACTTGTCAAGATGGAGGGCTGGCTCCATTTACAACTTTTGAACTTGGAGAGTCGCGTCGCTTGGTTAGAATGGAACTCGCACCACTGCTCTGATCACCTCTGCCCAGAGTCCGTTCTTGGTACGTGTCTAGAAGTAATGAATCAACTATTGAGTTGAGTCTAGGACCACAATTACCCAAGAGTTGAGTCTAGGTCCACATTTACCTAAGTGGATGACATCAGGTCTGGTAAAATCCATATCCCACCTAAAAATGTGAAAGAAAGATATATGTGATCTTTTATTGGGGAATACATTTTTTTTTTTTTTCACTATTTTGTTTTGGCAAAAGATCACTTACATGTAGTCTTTATTGTAGTAAGATAAATTTCAAAATAAATCAACATAACAATAAAACCAAGATCTTAAGAACTTGATACCATTGAAACAACTATGTACTATGCTTGAGAATAAAAGATAAGATTGCAAGAAACAAAATTGAAGAGTGCCGGAGATTACCTCAATCGGGCTTATCACACCCCACACCGAGTCACCACCATCCGATGGTGCGGGATCAACGGTCTAGCTTCAATCTCAAATTGGGAAAGCAAATTTCGGCCAAACCACACCAATAGAATATGAACCCCTTTGATCACAAACTCAAACCCTAGGTGAATTCTTTTAGCAACCTAGTTTGAGAGAGATGAATTCTCTTTTTGCTAAACTCTAAAACCCTTAGCCATAAATCCATATTTTAGAGACAGGGGAGAAGAACTCCGTAACCTAAACCCTTAGGTTTTTTCACAATGTGATTTCGCAGTCGATTATGTTGCTTACGAGTTAGATTATGCCGTTGATTCCGCTCTGTATTCTTTATAGTTAAGCCACTGATGAAGTATTTGATTTTCGTCTCTGATGTTTTTTCTTTTGATTTCCGGAGGGAGCGCTTGTACCGCAGCCCCACCTAGCAAGTTTCTTTGTGGTTGTGATGATAGATAGCTCACGAGTGACTCGTAGTTTCCGGTGACAGACAACGAGGAGGGGAGAGTGACTAATCTATGACCCAATTCCGGATAGGTGAGCAGGGACCCGGAGAGAGAGATCAAACATGAGAGAGATAAATTTTCTTAAGAGAGAGAGATAGAAAGATAAGGTATAGAGATTTTTTTTGTAGAGACAATCTATTTTTATAGGCTTTGAATAAGATTAGGGCTTTTTAGGGTTTTCTTTGGCTTACATCTTCTTGTGAGATTGAACATAAACCGTAGATCAAGGGTGACATGTGGGGTGAGAGATCTGAGTCATCCATTCCATAAATGGGCCATCAACATTATGGAAAGAACCATTATCCCCCTTTCCTAAACCATTTTGTCATCAATAGAAATTAAATAAATTAAATCTAATCAAAATATTATGCATACCATAAATAGCACAAGTTTACTCAATCTTTCCACAAAATCTTTCAAAGATATATCAAGTCAATATTTTGTCAATATCTTCCAACCATATAGCCACATGCCATATCACCAAAAAATAGGAAAGAGAATAAGGGTGGGGCGTGCCACCTAAGGGAGGCACTCATGGGCCACACCTTCTAAAAATATGGTGGGCGTACACAATGGGCCCCCAAGATATTTTTATATATTTAAAATTAATAAAAAGATTTTAGAATATTATTTGAATATTTAAACAATTGTAAATTCAATATCTTTAATTTTATAAATCCAAAAATTATAAATAAAATATCCAAGGGTTCATAAAAATTCAAATAATAATCTTAAAATAAGTTTCATCATAAAAAAAACGCAATTAAATTAATTTGATGAGAAAAAGACCATATGGTTTAGGAATCAACAATCATGGGGTACACCACCTTCATATGTGGACTACAAATCACACTTGCTTTATCAGACCGACCCAGTGTTTCTCATGACCCACAGTTCAAGCAAGGGCTCATTAGTGGGTAACCAAAGTTCGGCCGATGAGCCAAGGGATCACAATCCCAGTCTGTGGATTTTAGGTCCTCCCCTAAAGTCGAGTCAAGGTCACCTAGACCTGATACGCTCATAGTTCCTATGATGCATAGGGGTATCTCTCGCACATGCATGCACTTCACCCTAAAATGTGGATTTTTGGCTTTCCCGAACGATCCATCGATATGCATGTCGTATGATAGTACATGGATGAAGTTTTGGCCCCTGTCTCTGTAGGCCACCATTACACACAAGGGTCACACAGTCCCTCGGCTCACTCATCCGGGCATGTTTTCCTACCTCATCAAGGGCTAACTCATAAACCCTCATCGGTTTGTTCTTCATGCCCAGGTAACATGTGTTTTTTCCAACCGACTGGCTTAGATCGTTAAGCACAGATCGGTATCAGCAAATCATTGTTTGCTTAGTATGGTCCACGAGGGACCACACTCCCATTGAGTTCATGTTCCACTATATCATTTTATTTTACAAGCACTCATAAGGCCTTTAAAGGCCACATGAGCCTAACAAAACCGTCCAAAACTTTGTACTTTATTATCGTTATACATATAAAACAAGAACTTTGATGCATCTAATATGCATAAGTCAAACTGAATGAGTGTCACACGTTGTATGCTAGCAATATAACTCCCATTGACCAAGTGCATCCCACTTGTTAGTTAAATCCATATGAGCAACATGCTCTACAAACTATTTGGGACTCAAATTCTTGGTTAAGGTAACAACGATCATCAGTTTTGTACTGATGTGCTCAATGGACATTACAATTACCATTACCTCTCCTTTACAACAATATATTTAATTTCTATGAACTTAGATAAGTCAACTCTTCGCATCAATGTGCACCTAATAAAAATATTAAAACAATTATTTGCAAAAACTAACTTTACCAAAATACCTATATAACTTTTAGGGGTATTTTGGTCAATTTATTTTTTATAAAGTACATTTTTAATGTTTTTATTAGATTCACCTAGTTTTTCAATAGTAAACACTCAAAATTTCAAGTGAATTGAATTTATAAA
>NW_006497648.1:8928036-8967942 GCF_000471905.2 Amborella trichopoda | reverse complement strand
AAGAGAGAGAGAGAGAGAGAGAGAGAGAGAGAGGGTACCCTCTCAGCAATGCTATGAGGGTCAGTGGCCTGACCCCTTCTGGCCCTCACCCTTGGTCGTACTGCGGGCGGGTGCGGCGCTGCTGCTGCTCCTGAAGACGTCGCACTGCTCCCTTGCTGTGGGTACCCACCCCCTTGCCGCAACGCCATTCCTTGCCCTGCCTGAACCAACACACACAATAACCCACTCTCAAATAACTATTCTCTCTCTCTCTCTCTCTAACAGGAACTCTGAGAATTCTCTCTCTCTCTCTCTCATGTCTGATTCCATGGCATTGCATGTCTCTCTCTCTAACGCACACGTGTATATACCATATGATTGCATAGCATTTCGACGATTTCAAGTTTTGTCTTTCACGTTAAACAAATGATGATCGGTTTGGAAGTATTATGATTACAGATCCCTTTCTTTTCTTTTTTTTTTGGTCCAAAAATCAGCCAAGAAAATGTGTATTTTCCCAGATTGAACACCACGAGGTTGGTTTTTTCGAATTTTCTGTATTGCAATATTTTTATTTTTCAGGTAAAATGCATGAGGATAATTATTCAAAACAATTTAAGTTAAATTTGTTACTAGGAATTCGAAACAATATTTGATCTTGTCCATACGACGTAATCAAAGACCATCGATCTAGCCAAGGAAGCTGGTTTTCTAGGAGAAGCGACACGAATTGACGGTCAAGATCTTCACGACAAAGTGAACAACAATCTTGACTGTCCATCTGTGAAAGGTAACAACTTTGCCGAGACTGATTAAAGGCGCGCATTTGAAAGAGTAAGATACGGTACAACCCCCGTACATAAGGTGCGTAAATTACGAAAATACCCAAAAAAAAATTCCCAGCGTCAATCAAATTACAAAAACACCCTCAATTCTTCGGTGCCGGAAACGCGCGAATAACCAAAATACCGAGGTTTCAAGTGCAGGACCAAAACAGCCGGGCTCTCCGATTGACGGGAATGACGAAAATGCCCCTCCCCATAGCCACTGCAAATGACTGCAGTACCCCTTTCAGAGGGAAGGAAACACCAGCCCCAAAATTTTGAAGAATTTTATTTCCTTATTTTCAAAAAATTCACGACTTTGGCAAGTTCTCGCCGATTAATGAGAGAGGGAGTCTGAGCTGCGACGACTAATCGGAAAAAATCGCCAATTCTATTACCTGAGGGCCCTCTGGGCGAAGAGAATGCGAATGGACGCCACCAAAAACCGGGAATAAACCGCCGAAATGTTCCTAAAAGAAAACAAACAAATAAGAATACAAATATATAAGCAAAGAAACAGCAATAAAATCTGTATTTCGGCTCGATATGGACAATTTCTTAGTCTAATATCGGCACCCGTATTTTGGATGGGAAGAACAAAAAAACACAGGTGCAAATAGCAATATCTTTCTTTCTTCTTCTTTTCCCTTTTTTTGCATTTTTGCTTACGGCTTTTGTAGCGCCCTTGCCCTCATGCTCATCACGAAACCGCTTATCCGCTCCCAAAACCGCTTCCGGTTTAGCGAAACAACTTTTCCCATGCTCCAAGCCAAGCCCCAACGGAAAAACCGGTCCCGAGAAACCACTCCCATGACCCGAACTCTCCCCCGAACCAAGCTGCAAAACCATGTGATTCGCTGCCGGAAAACCTCCTTGGTTCGCCGGAAAATTTCCATCTGGTGCGGCGTAAGCCGGAATCGCCAGAATCTGCTCTAGAAACTCGTCCATCATTTTCTCCGGCGCGTTGGCCATGCCGGAAAATGCTTAAGCCCACTAATAGAACGCAAAGCCAATAATTCTTAGACTGAGACTGCTATTAAATAGATAATGATTATGCTAGACGAAGATTAAGCGTAATAATAAGGATATCATTGAGTGGAAACAAAGAGGAGGAGAGGAAGAAGGGGAATGGGTTTTAGAGAGAGAAACGAAGAAAGAGAACGGTTTTATAGTGAGCTGGGATTGGAAACCCAAGGTTTTTGTCTGCAAATTTTTTTAGAAATGGTTTTTTTTCGAGTAACAAGGTAATGGGTTTTCCGAGAAATTAAAGATGGGAAACAAAAAAGCTCGGAAATAGCGAAAATGGGGAAGAAATACATGGAAATTCGCAGGCCGCCATGGCTTTCCCTATGCAGCTCTCTCTCTCTTTCTCTCTCCACTTTTTTTTGCTCTCCTTTTCTCTCTCTTTGTTTCTCGCGCTTTTAAGAAAGGCAGTGTTTTTAGACCCATACCATTTTTAGGAAAGACGAAAAAACCCCATCCATCTTGAGAATGACAACTGGGTCCGCCTTCTTACTCTGAATTCCAAGGAATTTCCGAATTTTGGAGGGATTATCATTCGGACATTATAGTAATTTGGAAAGGATACTGTGAACTACTTTTTTGATTTTATTTTTGAAATAAAGAGGTCTCTAACTTTCTTCTATGAGCTTATGAATTTGTGGGGCTACCACAAATGCTTGTGACAAAATATTTTTTGGAAAGTTCAAAGAAAGTCATCATTGAACAGGTAAGGGGCATTATGAGTCATTTTTGTTAGTCACAATTCATATCGATCATCATATGCATTTTTGTTAGTCACTATTATTATTATTGAAATTATTTTAATTTATCATGATAAATTCATAGCTTTATTGCCTAATTGCTTTGATTATATTCCCATAAAATGAATTTATCAAGATAATTTGAAGAGTCTCATTTTATCACGATAAATAATTCCTTGATAATAAATTTGCATATAGTCAAAAGAAAAATTAGAGAGTTGTATTTGAAAATAAACACTATTTGCGCTATAAAAGTCTCAATAAAGTGAATTGGGAGCAATTTGTACTCAATTGATATTTTAAACTTTCTTATTTATAGATCTTTTAAGTATATATGTTATTTGTGTATTTTGAACTAACAAATTTTCAATTTAGTAGAAATTTATTTTTGATATGTAATCTGTTAAATTTAATATATTAAAGTCCTCCTAATTATCTGACAAGAGGAAAAAGAAATGTATGATACAAATTAATCCTCCCACTTCTAGAAATTACGTTTGGATTTGAATGAATGAGAGGTTAATAATGAAGATTAACAACGCTACGTCTCAAGTTTGATTCTTACTAGTGAACGGCCAAAAAGCAAAAGAGATTATAACACCCGAGAGAGCAATTACTCAATTCTTACTAGTGAACTGCCAAAAGCAAAAGAGATTATAACACCAGAGAGAGAGAGCAATTACTCAAATCTTACTAGTGAACTGCCAAAAGCGAAAGAGATTATAACACCAGAGAGAGAGAGAGAGCAATTACTCAAATCTTACTAGTGAACTGCCAAAAGCGAAAGAGATTATAACACCAGAGAGAGAGAGCAAAATTACTCAAATTAAGAGGTACACTAAGTGCAATTGATCAAAATTTGAGTAATTTTAAGGAAACTTCAATCAAGGGTACTACTACTTTCAAAACACACGATAAAAAAAAAAAGAAATCATAAGCAAGACATTTATCACTTTATCTTAGACAAAAAATCCAAATCTGAAGGCCACAAATTAAGATTAAGATAGGTTTCCCCTCATTAGTACTAACATCAATACTAATTAGGGGTACTTTTGTACGAGTACCGCTCATCTAATTAGTGGTACTTCTGTTAATTACAAATCTACACTTCATTAATTAGAGAGATTTCCCCTAATTAATACTAATTAGGGGTGCTTTTGTAAAAAGTACCGCTCATCTGAGTCTACTCAAGGGTACTTCTGTTATTTTTTCCCTTTTCCAATTACAGATTTGCCCTTAGAAGTCTCCACTCGTATCATCATGTAACCCTCGTGTCCCAAATTTAGCGTTACAGGCAATTTCAAGACCCATTCAAGAGTTTCTTCTTCGAGGATTGGTCCCACATGATATTTTCAGAGGAATACGGGTCATTTGGGGAAAATAGAAAAAAAAAGTTGTATATTTGTATTATTTTTTTGATGTCATTGTAACGTCATGATTTTGAAAGAATAAATAATTAACATAGTTTGGTCGGCTAAATGGAGGGCTGGAATTTTTTAGCCAGCTTTAAATATCCCAATCCTGGCCGTTCCTTCAAATTTAAAATTAAAAATGAAGTGAGGCCATGCTCGAGTCTCTGAGATTTATATTTTATACACTGCAATTTAAATCCGTCCATACAACACAGAATTAATTTATAAATACAACTAATTACCTACCAAAACAAAATCCTATAAACGAGAAAATCATGTCAATTTAAATTAAAATCTTTTAATTCAATCTATCACAAATTTCTTGGTGTTTCATGCTATCACAACTTACCCATCTAAAAAGGTCACTAAAATTTTGCCGAAATTTCGATCCTCCACTGAAAGTTTTTGATTTATGAGAAAACATGTACGTAAGACATCGGAGGAGATTGAACTATTTGGAATTTATTTGGCCATTAAACCATTCAAAAATTCAATCTTTTCCGATTCTCACTTACATTTTCTCTCTAAAGTTATTGAAACAATTCCCACTCAAACTATATCTCTTTTGTTTGGTTTCTCTCTCTAAAGTGATATAAGAATGGAAAAAGCATGCAGGTAAGACATCGGAGGAGACCAAACTATTTGAATTTCAGATGAAACTACAAAGTTTGATCTCCTGCGATTCTTACTTGCAAACCCTATCTCTTTATAACTAAGGTTTCAATTATGGTGAGCCTCTCGGCTTGCTATTTATATTCCCTAATACAAATATTACGAGGCTCATGTGCCGCTAAACATGCAAATCTCGTGATATTTTCACACGTGTGAAATTAGTTGCAACAATTACAAGCAATATCTCTCTCTCTCCCCCTGTAACAATATGTTAAGCGGTTAGCCTGTTCACTTTGACTGCATCTCTCTCTCCTCGTCTGCTTTCTATATCATGTTGTCCGGGTGACTTTGACTGCACTTCCCTTCAACTTAAATTTCCACAAGCCAAAAGATTTTGAACTCCCGCAGTCCCTCGCATGAAACCTATTCAAAGAGCAATTTAGACCTTAAATTTTCGGTTGTTGTCGCTTAATTGGTTAGAGCTTAACGATTTGCAATGCTTAGGATCAATTTCTACAAAAGTTACGGGCCTTCTTCCCACTTATTCACCCGAGTGGGAAGAGGAAAAGATATATTTGAGAAATATATATCGAACAAAAATAATAATACCTCAATATTGAATATGTATAATTAAATTTTATGTGGAAAAGATATATGTGAGAAAACTCAAAATTCAAAATTTATTTTTTAAATATAATGTGGTTCCCAAAATTTGGGGTTGAAAGTTTTTTTAAAATAAGTAGGTCTTCTACCCGAGGGAATAAATATATAGTACACTACCGTAGGAGCATTGTACATGTGCACAATAATTTTGGGTACAACGAACTTCCCAAATCGCAAGCCCCAAAGCCCTTTTAACCATTAAATCTGAAATGGGCGGATAAGGGTGTGTTATTGACAAGTTTAACAATAATGACACACATTAACTTGTTAGATTTGGTATCTACCGGTTAAGAATGATTGCGATTTTTTTATATTAAAGATAAATGATATTATAGTATATTATCTCAAATTAAAATTTAATATTTTAATTTGATAACGAGACCATTTACTTTTGATACAAGGAGATCAAAATTACCTACAACCATTCAATGTGAAATATGAGTGTCCCAAAGTTTGATTTTTTTATTTTTTTATTTTTCTAAAGTTTGAGCTTTGTCAATGAAATAAATGCAACTACCCAATTTCACATCCAATTATCAAAATTAATTGTGACAACCTTATATCAAAAATAAATAGTCTTATTGTATATTTTTTTTCTTTAATTTTTAACTACTATACGGATTGTACGCTTAATGACTTTTATCTCCAATTAATTGTGCTTAATGTAGGTAAGAACTCTAGTAAGGGACTTTCTATCTCCATATAATGTGGACACTTCGAGTGTGCACTGTCAATTTTCAACGACTCTTATTGAACCTAGAATCATAGAACAAAATTATTTATTTTTTTAAAAAAGAAATTTATTTAAATTTTATCTTTATCTAAAATTTAGAGTATAGAAATATTTTTATATAACTCACTAAATAAAAATAATTAAAAAAATATCAGACTACCTTTAAACTTTTTTGACAACAGGTGCTCTTGTTATTTCCTTGTTCAAAATATTTGTTATTACTTTTATTTGGTGTGTCACATGAAATTGAATCTAGATCCCATATATTTAATAAATATAATTTAAAAAATAAAAAATAAAAATAAAACTATTTTATACCTGTTGGATGTATCCTTTTTCAATACGAACCGCGTGAAGGGTGCCATAGCACCTTCCGCCATCCACCTGAGAGAGGCTTTCCCCTCTAGTAATACCCAATAAAATCAAATTATTATGACATTTTAAGTCTTCCCAAAACGTGCGATAAAAAACTTTCTTAACAATAACATGTAAGTAATTTGAAAGCAAAATTATTTATCTCAATTAAAAAATAAATATGTCACTTACATAATTCTAATTCCAAAAAAATGAATAAGGCAAATGGGGATAATTTAATAAGAATGGATATGTAAGTTGACGCTGTTAAGTTTGATTGTTCACGGTTGATATATTAGTTTTGAAATAAAATGAAATTATTATCAACTTTATCATTTGTAATTTGAATTCATATTTACAGATCTTAATAAGAGATTATTCATAATAAATAATAAAATAACTTAATATATCATAGTCCTGGTAGTTGTCTAATGAAGGGAAATTTATAGAAGTGCTACTGGAGTATCAACTATTTAAAGTTTTATTCATTTATGATGTTTAAATTTCCAAAATCCCATCAAATGGCAATAATCATGAGCTACAATAGTGAACATTTTAAAAATATTTTGACGAATGCTAAATGTGTAAATATTTTCTGCTCCGACGAGATCGTGTTATGCATTTGCTCCCTCAAGCCAAAACTTATGTTGGCAATATTTTTTGGACCTGGGAATGGGCTTAATGTTAGGTGTTCAGGGTAGTGGGTCATTACAACATGATATCTTAAGTTTTATTCTTATTATGATTAGGAGTACCCATCCTAAAAAATAAAATATTCGGGGATTATTTACAAAGAGGCTATTTACTTTTTGCACATGAGGTTACAATCATTCTCACTTTTACAATGTTAAATTGAATGGCTTAAGGTGAGTCATGAAGTTCGAAATTTTTTTTTTGGAACTTTACGTTTATTCAATGATACTCATATATCCACCCATTTTGAAATTTAAGGGACAAGAATGATTGTGACATTCATGTAGTAAATGTTCTCTTTATAAACAATCCAAAAAATTAGACCTAAGTTTTTGAGATGTAGCCCCTAAAACCTGAGAACCAATCGTAAAAAGAAAAATTTGATAGGACTCTCTGTGTGCCTTAAAAAGAAAAAGATTTAATGTCTCAAAATTGAACAACAACCATTCAATTGCCAAAGAGGAAGATCTATTTGTTCAAGAATTTAAAATCCAAACCTTTTTTCTTGAAAATAATCACCTTGACATTTAAATGAATCCCAAAATTTTGAAAAATATAAATCCTTCTAAGTTTCTTGAGGGACTTGTTATAGTATGCTTCTACAGGAGCAAGCTCTACGCGCCGGAGCATGATATACACGCTCATGTTAAATATTCGATATTCAATGTGTTTGCTAAATTTCCTTCTAATAAATTATCGAAGGAAAGTACAAACACAGTAATATCCTGATAAAACTCCCCAACCATATTATCCGGTCAATGAAATTGTCACTAAGAGTGTATTTAATTTGTCTCAAAAAAAAATTTTGACTGCTTTAAGGGGTAATCCATCCCCCATGTTTACTCAAATTTTTTAATTAAATTTTTGATGTATTTAGTAAAGATCAGTGAAAAAATAATTAAAAATGCTGGATTGTTTTATAATCTTGTTGAATATGATTTTGATGTATTTAGTAAAGATCAGTGAAATTTTTTGCCATAAGCACTATTTTTATGATTTTCCCCTTTTGGATTTTTTTAAATATACCCAATTGTATTTTTATTTTTTTTTCAAATCCAAGATTTTCTCTACATTTTTGAGGTTGAATTAATTACTTTTAAGTTGTTTTAAGTTTCAGTTTACTTTTACTACATGTTAAATAATTACTCAAATTTCTTTCCTTTTTTTATTCTTTAGGGCCAAATGGCCTTGTGCTAGGCTAAGTTGGCCCAGTTACGGCAAATATGGACCAGTCTTATAGAATGTGCGTGTTCACTTGCACTGACCATGTGAAACTAAATCACGGACCCTCTTGGAGCCATGTGGAAGAAAAGGGCAACTAAAACAACACACATGTTGTGGCTTGGTTTGCCTATGAGGGTTGATCCTTCCATTGTTAGACCCAATAAATAATAATAATAAATAAATAATAAAATCGACAAACAACTTACTCGGATCTGACATTAAATCACTTGAAGGACTTAAGGTTCCATACCAAATCTTATAGACCAAGTCATCCAGTGACAGACAACCTTGAGAGTCATCTTTGATGAATCTTATTCACGCCTTTTATACTATTCCCTATATGTTTTACTTGAGGGGTGAACTTTTTTTTTATAAAGAACTATATTTTGTAACTCTCACATTCATGGTCTATAGGAGTTGAGATCCAAGTACAACTCATGTCTTAATTTCTTTAAGTGCAGCCAATTAGGGTTAACAAGTTGTCACCAAACTATTAATCATATATCTGTCATTAGTGCACTAATGACTCACATAGTAGGATGTCATCCAACCATTCATACAATTTGATCAAAGATATTTAGAAATTAAATAATTTTGTACATCTATAATAAATAATAATAATTCTTACAAAGAATCCAAACACATCATTGGGTTTTCCCTCCGGTGACGCTGGGTTTTCCCTCTAGTACAACATTCTATAAAAGCTCCAAAATAGATCCTAGTATATGACATTGCTTCATGTCAACCACATGGGTTTTCACATATACTATACAATATGGCTTTTGTATCATTATTGAAAAATAAATTCCCGGGATAAAATGGCCTAATAGGCCACATTTCCAACGTCCATATCATGTCACTCTGGTGGAAGCCACATATCCAGATAATCGCACATCAGCTTGGGCAAGGGCCGGGTACCTTTGCCGAGTCTTTTTTTTCTGTACACTGATATCAGTAGTGATAGATTCTGATGCATGTATGCATGCTCTCTAGTGGTTCACTTAACGACCTTGGGCTAAGAATGTTCAATACATTTGGAAGAGGTTTGGATTTTGCCTTGGTTAACACTAGACACATCAACTATAGAGGCGTTTTGGCATTTTGTTTAAACTCGGATTTGAGCACAATGGCAGCACAAAGCAATGTATGTTTCCAACAGTGTTCGAAAAATCGTCAACTTAGCCTCAGACTTGCGCAACTAGGCTCGGGGTAGGGCCTTGCATACATAGACAAAATCTCATGAGTTACATGAATGACACCCTAAAATTTAATTTATTGAAATATCGCTGGTCCGAGTCACTCACAACTCGCACAAAGCTAGACAGGACCGTGTGACTCAGGCCCCATACATTGGCGAGTTAGTGCTTTCAAACACTGGTTTCAAGAGTACTTAATGTGTTTGTTAGTTCGTCGAGGGGGTTTATATCCTATAATCTTGAAAACTATATAGAAAGCCCATAGTCGTGGGATCCGACGTTCGCATCTTTTTGTCTTTTTTTTTTTTGGAATGTTAATCGTTATTTAATTGAGTTAACTGTCATTTGTATGGCAGACCAAGATTCATGTAGCTAACCCCAATTAATTGAAAAAAATACCATGATGATGATGAACTGCCATTTGCATAATGTTAATGTCATATTTTGATAAGCCTTGCTCTCTCTTCATTACCATTCATCGGACTATGCCTTAATCTTAGTCGATGGGGTCAATAACATAAAACACAAAAAAAGGAAAAGGAAAAAGAGATATTTTGTGAATTTGAGGCAATTTATATATAAAACAATTGGAGATGGCATGGTTTACGTAACGGATGTGAGAATAACTATAGTTACAAGAACATAACAAATTCTTAATTCAAAATAATTGTCATTTCGAATTTTGACAAGAGATCGCATGAAACAAATTTGACAGTTGGGATGGTATGATAGTCTCACCATCATCATCAGAGCATCTTTCCAAATATTGATGGTCGGCTATACGAATTCTGGTATGTTATTCTGCTCTATCAAGGATCATGCCTTTAGTAAGGCCATAAGTCTCTATATCTTTTGGGCCTACCCTTGCATTCTTTAAGCCTTCCACTTGAACCAACTCATACTTCCTAACAGGTGTTGTATTGGGTTTGTGATGCACATAGCCAATCCACTTATATCTACTTTCTTTCATCTTGTCGTCTATTCGAACCATACCTAAGTTCTCCCTAATGTATTTATTTCAAATTCTATTCATTCATGTCTTGTTACTGCTGTTGGGTTTATGTGACCTTTAAAGGCCTTAAAAGTTCTCGTAAAATGAAATGATATATTTGAGCATAAACTCAGTGGTAGTGTGGTCCCTCGTGGACCATACTAAGAAAGCGATGGTTTGCTGATACCAATCTGTGCTTAACGATCTAGGCCAGTTGGTTGGAAAAAACCCATATTACCTGGGCATGAAGAACAAACCGATGAGGGTTTATGGGTTAGCCCGTGATGAAGTCGGAGAACATGCTTGGATGAGTGAGTCGAGGGACTGTGTGACCCTTGTGTGTGATGGTGGCCTACAAAGACAGGGGTCAAAGCCTCATCCATGTACCATCACACGACATGCATATCGATAGATCGTTCGAGAAAGCTAGAAATCCACCTTTTCGGGTGAAGCGTATACATGTGCAAGATATAACCCTATGCGCCATAGAGCTGTGGTCGCATAAGGTCTTAGCGACCTTGACTTGTCTCTAGGGTAAGACCTAAAATCTACAGATTGGGATTGCGATCCTTTGGCTCAACGACTGGACTTTGGTGACCCGCTAATGAGCCTTTACTTGGAATGTGGATCATGAGAAACATTGGGTCGATCTGATAAAGTAAGTGTGGTCCGTAGTTCACAGTTGAAGGTGGAGTGCCCCATGATTGTTGATTTCTAAATCATATGGATCATTTTCTGATCAAATTAATTTAATTATATTTGTTTTATAATGAAAATTATTTTAAGATTATTATTTGAATTTTTATGAACCCCTAGATATATTTTTTATAATTTTTGGATTTATAAAATTAAAGATATTGATTTTACAATTGTTTAAATATTCAAATAATATTCTAAAATATTTTTATTAATTTTAAATATATATATAAATATCATGGGGGCCCATTGTGCACATGGGCCTGCCATATTTTTAAAAGGTAGGGCCCATGAGTGCCTCCCTTGGGTGGCACGCCCCACCTTTATTCTCTTTCCTATTTTTTGGTGATATGGCATGTGGCCATATGGTTGGAAGATATTGACTTGATATATCTTTGAATGATTTTATGAAAAGATTGAGTAGACTTGTGCTATTTTATGGTATGTACAATATTTTGATTATATTTAATTTATTTAATTTCTATTGATGAGAAAATGGTTTAGGAAAGGATAATGGTTCATGAACCTTACATAATGTTGATGACCCATCTATGGAATGGATGACTCAAATCTCTCACTCTACAAGTAACCCCTGATCGACAGTCTATGTTCAATCTCATAAGAAGATGCAAGCCAAAAAAAACCCTAAGAAACCCTAATCTTATTCAAAGCTTATAAAAAAAGATTTTCTCTACCAAATAAAAACTCTACACCTTATCTTTCTATTTCTCTCTCTTAAAAAAGTTTTTCTCTCTCATGTTTGATCTCTCTCTCCTACATTGTGAAAGAACCTAAAGGTTTAGATTATGGAGTTCTTCTCTCTCTTATCTCTCAAATATGGATTTATGGCTAAGGGTTTTAGGGTTTAGCAAAAAGAGAATACATCTCTTTCAAACTAGGTTGCTAAGAGAATTCAACTAGGGTTTGAGTTTGTGATCAAAAGGGTTTATGTTTCATTGGTGTGGCTTGGCCGAAATTTGCTTTTTCGGTTCGACATTTATACTAGACCGTTGATCCCGTGCCATCGGATGGTGGTGATTCAGTGTGGAGTATAATATGCCCGGTTGATGCAATCTCCGGCACTCTTCCTTTTGTTTCTTATAATTGTATCTTTTATTCTCAAGTATAGTGTATAGTTGTTTCAATGGCATAAAGTTGTTAAGATCTTGGTTTTATTGTTATGTTGATTTTATTTTGAAATTTATCTTATTATAAAAGAGACAACATGTAAGTGATCTTTTGCCAAAAGAAAAGGGTGAAGAAAAAAAAAGAAAAAGAAAGTATTATCCGGTAAAGGATCATATAGGTCTTTCTTTCAACTGCTCCATCTCGACGTCCTCATGTTAACTATACTCATCCTATAGGTATGTTATTTTTTTTACTGCTACCATTCCGCCCCATAAAGCAAAACTAGTATAATATAATAGTCTATCAATTTTAATATTTTATGAATCATATGGATTTGAAATCTATGGCAGGCATACTTCTAACCATCAGACACCATAACAAAAATATTAAAAAATAATTGTTAAAAAACAATAAAATGATCAAATTACAATGAAAACATTCATAAAAATATTTTGGTCATTTTTTATTTGAATTATTTTTAATATTTGTGTTAGACAAAATTATGTGCACCTTCAAAATTTCAAAGATATAAGATTCGTAAATATAAATAACATTCAAACAAAAGTAGCTGTCCGATGGAATTTACCAAGCGAAGAGCCAATGAGTAAACATTGTAGAAATTCACTCATACGCATTTTTAAGAGTGTGTGTGCACGTGTATAAAAACACACCACAAATATAAATTTGGATGGTGATGAGCCTAGGAGTGAATGATGTAGAAATTCCCTCATAGGCATTTTAAAGTTTGTGTGTGTGTATGATATGAAACATTTGATAAACACTTGGAAATGGATAATCTAGATAATGTATTATATGATACAATATGTTTTTTACTTGATATCCTTTTAGTTATACCTACGCATCTTGAGGTAAAAATGATCTAACTAAAGGGTTTTGCAACGTCAGAAGTACTTTTTCGATTGGGTTTTTAAGGTGCACCTTATAATACCTCAAAATATAAAGATTAATGTTAGAATAAGGTGTATGTATGTATATATACACACATATACATAAGCACCCATTACAACCCATTCTAACATTAATCTTTTGTGTGTATGTATGTGTGCAATGTGACAACCTTACTTGTAGAAGTAATGTTACAATGTTCTATTCTATCCATTTTAGTTGAATGAAAAAAAAAATTAGAAAAAGTTTATAGAAGTGTGAGGTTCTAAACCATCAAATTAGGGAGCACCTCAAAAATTTCACTAGGAAGGTTGTTTTGATGCCCAAATATCCTCAAATTGATCATCTCAACCTCAAGATACATGGACATGAGAAAAAAATGGATTTCAAGTTTTGAAAATAGTGCATCTTGTAATGTATTTTTTGACCGTCAATTTCAAGATTTTTAAATTTTTATAGATCTACTCGATCTATACTATTTTTTATGTTTTAAATTTCATAATTAAAGATAAAAATATATTTTAAGGCTATCACAAACATTTCCAATATTACAACCACATTTTTCTATACTATTTGAAAGTGCACTTTACGTTGATTGTCTAGAGCCTCAACCTCATACAAACCGCACCCTTTAGTACATTCACATCTTACAACTCATTTTTAACATTGACCTTTGTATTTTTAAATGTTGTGAATTTGAGGTTATACACACACTCACATATGGTGTTTGAATAAAAGACAATTTTGAATGTTTTAAATAAGAAAAGTATCCAACTTGGCAGGATGCCAAACAAAGTGCGTAGTGTGGTCCACGACATCCATATACACCTTTCCTTAACCAGACACTCCTTTTGCATACCTTTGATTTTTGACTTGGAATTACTATCCTTTCAACATGATAATACTTTCGTTCTTCTATTGTGATAAACCTTCATTTTTTTGTGTGTGTTATAAAAGTCTTTCTAGCATTAAACTCAATATAATCACTTTTTTGTGAGACCAAATTTGAAATTCAAAAAGGGTTTATATGCGAGTAACTAGAAGGCCGCCTGACTTCAAGTATCACTTTTATTTTTACATTAGAAGTGAAAAAATGTTGGGTCATTGGAGGAGATCAAAGAGGTATATTCATTTAAGTATGGAAAAAGTTTATATAGAGCCGAGACTTTAAACAATCAAATTAAAGCCCACCTCAAAAATTTCATTAAAAGATGTTGCTTTGATGCATAAAGATCCTCAAATTGATTATCTCGACATCAAGATGCATGGAAATGAAAAAAAAAATGAATTTCAAGTTTTGGAAATAGTGCATCTTGTAATGTTTTTTTTTTACTGTCAATTTTCAAGATTTTCAAGTTTTCATAGATTTGCCCAATCTACACTATTTTTGAAGCTTTAAATTTTATAATTAAAGATAAAAATATATTTAAGGTATCACAAATATTTCTAGTATTGAAACCACATTTCTCAACACTATTTGAAGGTGCTCTTTACTTTGATTGTTTAGATCCTCATCTCCACACAAATTGCACCCTTTAAGTATTTCTATTTCTCTTTTATCTCTTATTAGGATTTTATTGTACAAAGATTTTTTTGGTGTAATTTCTTATTGCATAATACATTGAAGTTTTTTTTCCCATTGTCTAAAAGAATTTGAATTAACTAATATTCATAATTAAAGAGAAATCAATAATTAATTTTTAGTAGATTTTACAATGTATTATGTTACGTTTTCGGATTTATATAACTTTCGCTTTGGTGGGCATCTTTTTTAGCTTTAAAAATTCATTTTACTAACTTAATAGGAAGATACTTTTTTAAAGGATTCACTTAAGATATTATGAATTATATTAATGATTGTTCTCTACCTATATTATTTATTTGTTGATTTTTATATTTTTACGAGGAAGTCACACTCAAATGTGATATCAAATGGCTAAGGGTGTGCAATTAATTATACACAATGCTCAATAAAAAATTTTCAAACTTTGTACATAGTTCGTAATGTTTGAATTGCAAATCTAATGGTTTAAGATGATTGTGACCTTCTTATCTAAAGAATAATCTTATTATTTTCTTCTAACGCTTAAAGTACGTGTACTTCATTGATAGGAAGTACATCTCGCCCTTAAAGATTAATTTTTTTATTCATTGTTTTATGGGAAAAGTTTATATAGAGCCGAGACTCTAAACAATCAAATTCGAGCCTACCTGAAAAATTTCACTAAAAGATGTTGTTTTGATGCCCAAATATCCTCAAACTTATAAATAAAGATGAAAATATATTTTAAAGCTATCAAAATGATTTCCAATATTGAAACCACATATTTCGATACTATTTGAAGGTAGGCCCAAATTTGATTGTTTAGAGCACCCTTGTTTAATTAATCTAACTTAATGCCCCTAACACATTCAAATTACTTATGCTATTCTTTTTATCCCGAAAAGCACACTTTCTCCATTTTTTGGGATAGAATTGTTGGGGTTTACACATTATTTCTATTGTTTCTACTTTATATAAAGGTTACGGTTTGTTTAGAGCCTAGGCTCTAAACAATCAAATTAGAGCTTACCTTCAAATAGTGTCGAGAGATGTGGTTTCCCTAAGGAAATCTTTGTGATAGCTTTAAAATATGTTTTCATATTTATTTATAAAGTTTATAGCTTAAAAAATAGTGCAAATTGATAGATCTATGAAAACTTGAAAATTGACGGTCTAAAAATATGTAACAAAATACACTAGTTCCAAAACTTGAATTCCAATTTTTCCTCATGCCCATACATCTTGATGTCGAGATGATCAATTTGAAGATATTTGGGCATCAAAACAACATCTTCTAATGAAAATTTTGAAGTAGACTCAAATTTGATTATTTAGAGCCTCGGCTCTATATAAACTTTTCCCTTTTATAAATACTCAATTCCCAATCTTTATTCTCTCGGTCCATTTTAGGTTTGTCCTCTTAATTTAGCCACTAATGCTTTTATTTTGGAAATAAAATCATCCTTAATAAATTACATCCGTGATCTATTTAACAAGGTTGCAACATTAAACAATCCAATTAAGGTGCGCCTCCGAATTTAATCATGTAATTTTGTTGTAAAAAAATCTTAAGATTATATGAAAACTTTTTCCATGTATAAATGAGATGGTTTTGTGCCAATCCTAATGTATTTTAAGGGGAAAAAAAAAGAAAAAAAAAAGAAAAAGAAGAGGACCAAGGTACATTTCAATATATTTATAACTAAAAGTACTTTTAGATAGAGTTTGACGTTAGGAAGTAAATGGGCCATTTGCTCTTACGGTTGGGAATTTTATCAAAATACACCATATTAAATATTTAATATTGCCAAAAGATTTTATGCTCGTAAGGGAGAGCATAACCTCGGGCAAAACCCAATCTAGGAGTATTTTAGAACTTCAAATTTTAGGGATATCGCCTCTCCAACCCAAAATGCTGAAATAAAAAGTATTTCTAAGAAACATTCTCTATGGCCTTAAAAAAAATGACTTGTTGAATATAAACCGTTCAATTTTTCACGGATGAGACCTAAGCGCTAGAAAATTTAAAATTCAATTTCATTTT
This sequence comes from Amborella trichopoda, assembly GCF_000471905.2. The sequence goes on along the minus strand of NW_006497648.1, from coordinate 8,951,181 downwards.
CTTTTCTTTTGAACACAACAATCGAATAATTTTGGACGGTTCCCAAAATTTAAGATTACCACTTTCAAATATTCCAAATGCATGTTATGGTGGGATTTTCCAAATCAAATCAAAATATATGTATAACATGTTAAATAGTGCATCATTTTGATGTGGAATGACAAAGTTCCTTATAAACTTTTCATAATCTATTATAATCAAGTGGCGCAGGTTTTGTACAATACAAGAGTATTTTTGGAAAAAAGTGGGTCGAGTAGGGCATAGCCCCATATTTTGATCTTAAAATACTATTAGCAAGAGTTTTAACGGAGGGAGCAACCGTACTATTTCGTCTCGCGGTAGCATAAAATCGTTTCATAATCTGTTGTCGATGCAATGGAGCAAAACCGTAAATAAGGCGCCTCCATGTTTGGATTTTTGATAAATGAAATTTCCAAATTGCTCTTTACCTTTTTCTTGCATCCAACTTGGCGTTGAACCGGTTTTACCCTAACGGGCTAAAAACTGTTTCTTCCCCTTAAGGATACTGCTCTCTCTCCCAAAAGTCTCAGTGAGGTATCCTTTTTTGAGTTAATTTACAGTACCTTTGTTTTCTGCTTAGTCTTGTTTTAGATCGTTCATGGAGGAATTCTCTCCCCCTCTTTCTATTTTTTCCATTCATTCTCTCTCTACTTCTCTCTCATGAGTTCTATGGTTATTTGTCTACTGATAACTTGAGAAATTGTTCCTCTGTTCGATGTCGTGTACATTAGCAAACAAATGATTTGATTCCATAAGGAATACGTATTTGGTGGTATGTAGAATTGTTTTTGTGGAGAATTTTCTGCATATTTTGTGAACTTTATGAAGTATATGAACTGCTTATTATCTTAGTTCTTTTCTTTTCTTATCTTGCCGAAATCTGTAAATAATCAGTCTGTTCAATCTTTTCAGTGCAAAAATAAGCTTTTCTCTGAAGATTTTGACCTTTCATGAAGAGAGAATCAAGTTCACTTATCAGTATGTTATGGAGTTGTAATTTCTAGTTAAGTGTTGAGATTTAATCCGAAAAATACCTTGCTTTCATATTCCAGTTAGCCATGAGTGCGTTTGCCAATGATGTTCCGACTGCTTCTTCGTTGGTCTAGATTTTATTAGTTAATTACTTAAAATTATCAATGCTATTTACACTTTCAAAAAAATTATCAATGCTATTCCATAAAACAGCGGTAAAGTATTTTGTTCTTTACCAAGTTCATTAATTGTTGAACACTGTGAAAAATGATAACTGGGTGATGCTTATGGCATGCAATAGCATTTGCAAGATTAGGAGATCCACCTGAAATGAAGCATGCTGTCAATTTTTTAAGTTGACACAAAAGACTTTTTGCAAACAATTATACTTGCATCGGTGCGTTGATGAACTATAACATAAAAGCAAGTTGGGAATGGAGTCCGAATTAAACACTTGGTTATACAATTCCTGAATTAAAGATCTGGTTGAAGGAAAGTGCATATTCTCATTGAAATAGTAATAACAAAATCAGTGTCTAGAATTAACTGGTATAAAAATTGATTATACATCATGAACATTACCATATAGAGCTATTAAAGTGCAACTCTGAATAATTAAATAGGCAAGGTACAATTCTAACTCACACATGTCCTTCATTATATTCTTAAATTTGCTTTTGATTAACCTTTGTGCTCTTCATCCATCCCCATATTAAAAAAGAGTGAGTACCCCATAGTATACCAAGGTATGCACTTGTAGGGCTCTTTAAGCATTGTTGTTCACATTATTTTATTTGCTTTTTGCAAGTGTGTAGGATTTCCTGTAATACTTCTCCATTAATCTCTATTTGTTATAAATTATTTGTGATAAATTAGTTGTTCTTAGTGACCAAGAGTCCATGAATCAGGACATAATTCTATTGACATTTTCCTTTGATTTTTTTATTATAAACTTCATTGCACAATCAGGAAGAACATACTATAGTGTACATGCTAGGGAGTAATTGCACTTGATTCCCCTACGTAGGACTCATTTGCAGGAGCCCCAGCTTAGGAACAGAGTCAACAATCACATCCTTCTCTCTAGGAAAGAAATGGAGAAAAAACCATCAATCCTCCGTTTCTTTAGTGCATCATGACTCACCTCACCCATCATTCTCCTTCAAATGAAACACATATGATCATCGGATTGTCCATAACTTGCTTTGAGAGTTTCCTTCCACCAATGTAGTGTTTTGACTTTGGCCTTAGTGGATTCATGGTGTCCCAAAGGCCCTAAATGTCTTCAGCACCTAGCCTTCAGTGTTTCTAGTCAGATGTCCACTCTCGAAGGGGCCTTGTTTTATGTGGAAGATTATGTCAAAATTTGGTGTAATTGTCATCAACTTGGCACTTGCCTTCAGGTTTGTCTTCCTTTGGTCATAACCTCTGATCCCAACCCAAATCATTAATTGCCTATAAAGTAGTGAACCCTTTGTCTGAAAAGTTCTTAGGAAGTGATGTAGAATCTCTCTTCAGTTTTCTCTGGCTTGAAAAATTCCTCTGTTGCTCTCTTTAGTTGGTTTTGAACTATGATGAATTAGATTGTGTTGTTGTTTTAGTGACAAATATCCTAGTAAAAGTATTTCATTGGCCTCTTCAGATATGTTGATCATAGTTCTAGATCTCGGCTGAGTTACTTGGACTCTGCATCTTGCTGAGCCGAGTTCCAGGGTACAAACTCTGTTTTATAAAAATATAAAATTTCATAAAATCATTGTATAAATATTTATTTATATTTCTGATGTTTTTGATGATGCATTGTGAGTTTTTCTTATCATATGCTATATTTTTCTATTTTCCCTTTTTTTGGATTTTTATGAATTGTTTCCAGCTATAAGTCAATTTCTTTTCGAAATTCAATCTTTTTTTTCCATATTTCTATGGGCTTTTAATGTTGCCTGTTGTTTTGATTGCTTTTTACTTTTTAAAACATTTTTTTTTATATATTTTAGCCCTTTTCTGGGCTGATACACCACTGGGCACGTTCACACGAACTCCCCTGAGTTACTTGGCTCGGGCAGGGCCTGAGTCTCATGCTCAAGCCAAGCAATTGAACATTGATGTTGACGATTTCTTTTGGTGAGAAAGTTGCTTAGAAAGATGTGTCATGGTTTCAACCTGCATTTAAAACATATTATACTTGTTTGAAATAAAAGGGAATTTGCTTAATATGATGATTTGGCTTCAAGAGGAGTATACCCTTTAATGTAGGACCGAAGGGGTTTGGTTTCTACATTAGTGCACCAAGCAAGGCGGACTTCAAAAAATATGGGAGAGCAAGGTTTTGCTTAAGGAGTATTAAGGATTTAAGGTCTAAATAGGGCAGGATGGAAGGAGGTGTTAACGAAGGGATAGACTTCAGCAGGGCAACACTTATGGTTAGGTTAATAGGATGTTAAGGAGGTTGAAGTTGGTGGGAAATTGGTCCAGCAAGTAAGTGACGGATTTGTCAGCAATGAACCAAGATTTGGGCTAATTTAGGGTTGGTGGTCTGAGGGATATGGGTAACGAGTTTGGCAAGGAGGTGGGCTATGTTATTAGGGCTTGGGAAGGGTTGATTTGATGTGGTACAAATACGGTGACAATTTTGGTTGAGGGAATCTTGGATGGGAATTTTTGCCACAAGAGGGAAAGAAGAGGCCAAAGCTTGCATGGGGAGAATCTCCGAACCACAAGCTAGGATTTTGTAGAATCTCTCCTCCAAAAGAAGAAAATGTATTCTAACCTTTAGGGGAGGCTTTATAATCCTAGGCTAGACTTGTAGAATGAATCTTTCTACCAAAATAAGAAAAGGAGTTCTAATCTTTAGGGGAGGTTCGCCTAAATTGTAGGCTAATGTGTCAAATCACTCAATCTATAGAAGGCTGCCTACAGGCCATGCTTTGGCCTGGCCATGCCCAGCTAAACCCATCCCAATTTTTTTTAGCTAGGACCGGGCCCTACCCAGGCCCAAACCTTTTTCCCAAGCTCGGCCTGAACTTTTGGGTGGAGCCAAAGCCGAGCCCAGCCTGACCCAACTTTATGTAGCCACACTCTTTCTTGTTTAATAGCCTTGTTAAAACTAAACACCTATGCTTCTATAAATCTTAACCCGTTCCATTCTCTTTGCGGTCTTCGATGCGGGACTAATGAGCCTCCTATTACTTGCTACATGTGTTTTTGAGACGCCTATAGAGCACATAGTGAGATTGAATGCTCCAGTTTAGGGCACGAGTTGTTTTTCTCTCTCTCTCTCTCTCTCTCTCTCTCTCTCTCTCTCCACACACACACACGCACACGCACACGCAACTTACATACTCCATTTGATACTCCTTTCTATCTTAAATTGGGAATGTTAATGATTTGTTCTAAAAATTAACGGAACAGAGTGGGGGAAATCGCAGGAGGCAGTAAAGGAGGAGGGACTGAACTTTTCAGCCATATTTCCTAAAAGAGGAAAACAAGCAACCCCTGATTAAGAAGGTTTCACCATTGGGTTTTAGGGGTAATAAAAGGGTCTTTTTGACTCCATTAATGGCTTGATGGCATGAGCTTGAGCTTGCTTGCCTTGGTAGATGTCCATGACTGTGATACATACAGTGAGAACAAAGGGAAACATGTGACTATCATGAGAGAAGAACCCATTTTGTAGAATTTGGTTATAGAGAAAGCAATTTGGGGTTGGCTCTCTTTGAGTAAGCTCTAATCGTGGTGTAGTTGCAGGTGAAAGTAATGGGGTTTTTTGGAGAAAAAGAAGGTTGGTGTACTCCAAGCCACTGGGGTTGCAAAATCTAGACAGAGAATAAAGGTGGGTTGATGCATGACTCTGTTTTGTAAAAATGGTTTTGATGAGATGGATATGAACTTGCTTGAATTCTTTGATGTTTTTGTGGAGCTGGACAATGGATATGGATGAATTGGGGTGCAAAGGAAATTGTTGAGATGTTTTTGAAGCATCTTTTTTTTGTGGTTGGAGCATGGAGAGGATGCAGTTGCAAAAGGGTTCATTTTAATGAAGTTTGTAGACACGTTTTTTGTCTTTCTTCACATTTTAGAGAGGAAGGAAGGTGAGGCAAATTTAATTTCTAGCTCTTTCTCTCTCTTTTAAAGCTTCTTGTGGGAGAAAATTTAGGGGAGGGTTCGACAAAAATGGGGAGTGGGAGAAGGGGTGGCAATGGGCTTGGTATTCTGGCCCTAAAAAACTATGGCCTGGGCCAGAACATGTGATATGAGGGCCAGTCGGGCTGGGCTGAGCCTGCACCATGGCCAAGACAGGCTCGGCCCAGCACAGGCTAGCCTTTATTTATTTAGTTTTCTAAGTTTTACCCGGCCTAACCTTAATAGGGCCAGGGCTGGCCCAGCCCATTGCCAGCCCTAAGTGGGAGATTTAAAAATTGTCATCATTGAGGCAGGGGTGAAAGAGGGTGTGTTTTTCTTTTTTTCTTTTTTTTGTGGGGGGGGGGGTCGGTGTTGTTTAGAGAGGGAGAGCTTAGTGACCAGGTTTGAGTGGAGTTTTAGAGAGAGAAAATAGTTTCCAACGGTGTTCAGAAACTTGACTCGGCCCATGGCCAAGCCGAGTGATTTGGCGAAGTCCTGCACAACCCCAAACAAGACAAAAAAAAAAAATTAAAATAATAAAAAACGTAAAAGGGGTAGTAAAAAACATTGGAGGATTAAAAAGATGAAAAACACTCTATAGAAGATTGGTTATTGAAAGTTTTGATTTAGATCTTTAATTTTTCTTAAAAATCTAAAAAAAGGGAAAAATGATGAAAGTTCCCCCATCACCTTAAAAACTATCAAAATCATCCAAAAAACTAATTATAATTAATATGATGGTGTTTCCAATTTTTTAAAAAAATTTCCAGTTTTTTTATATTTTTCCCTCCTTAAGAAGGGTGGGGTGAGTTGCCTGCAGAAATTGCCCCTACTCGGCCTCGGTGAGTTTGAGTAACTCGCCAGAGTTCGAGTCGACTCGGGCGAGCTACAAAACATTGGTTTCCAATAGCAGATGGAGGGGACAAAGTGTATGTTGATATGTTTCCAATGGCGGAATGGGGGAGTTCAATGTAGGTTAGGTTTTACAATGTTGGATTTGAGGTCGGCTTTTTTTTTTTCCTTTTTTTTTTTAATTTAGAATTTTGGGGGACTATAAAATGTTATTATTCTGGGGGCAGATTTTAGGTGAGGGAGAGAATTTCAGATTTTGGTGGCTTTCTTGATTGTTATGTTTTGATTTGTTGATTTATCATGCAATTTATTCAACGCACTGCATCATGTTCATAGTGGTAGAGCTTACCACCTTTTATTGGAATAGTTCCCAAGTTAAAACACGGAAGAGAGTATATTTAGTTAATTTTTTATTTTGAAGTTTGAAGAATCATGGTATATGGACTGTGGTCTATAACTATATGGTCCATACTCCATACACAACATAGATTATATATATGATCATATCTGCCATTGGATGGGGAATTTAAGGTCCCAAGTTCAAACCCTGGCCATTGGCACCCCTATCTCTACAAAAGAGCTTAGGAATCTCTCCTCTAAAGGCTCTCACCACAATTGAAACCCAAATTTTATTAATCAAACTTGAATTGTTTTGGCCATAGGCCTCTACGGCTTAATTAGGTAACGAGTTATTTTGTAGTTTTAAGAAACTAAACCTTTGATGGAAATAAACTCTCTAGACTCTAAACAAAATTATGAAACTAACTTAACTTGCAAAACAAGGAAAACAACTACTAAAATTTGAAGATTCTCAACTTTACAATTTATGGAGCCCACAAACTTCTAGAAGATTGCTTAGGTTCCCTACCTTAGGATTTCTAGGACTCAATAATTGAAATAAAGAAAGCTAGTGCACTTCAGAAAATAAAACTTGTCATTGATTTTTCTTGTTGGCTTTCATCCGTGATTTGAAATCTGAAATATCTGAATTATGAAAAGGCAATAGAGAAATAAAGGTCTTTGATCTCGAATTGACCTTTGATTTAGGCTTTGAATCACTGCAAATTGACATCTAGGTGAAAGTTGTCTTCAGAGAGCTTTGTGTCACCCTTAATAATTATAGTGAGATGCTGATATTCTTAAGTGTAGACGAGTGAAGCTGAATTTGCAGGAAGGAAGGGCTTTGATTTTGAAGGCTCTAATCGTATATTGAACATTAAATTTTTATATTGCATATAACCTTATTGAAGGAGTGCAGGTACTTTGATGCAGGGAGAAAAACTAAAACAAAAAAAGATTAAAGAATATGCCCTCTTTCAAGGTCTGCAAGGGAATCCATCCCAAAAATGATCTTTTCACAAGATCAACTTTACTCAATTCAGATCTTTTCACAAGATCAACTTTTCTCAGTTCACATCTTTTCACAAGATCAACTTTTCTGAATTTTCATTCTTTGATCATTCTCTGATCTTTATAAAGAAGGGACATCTCCCTTTAAATAAACTTTAGAAGAAAAAATTCTCTCTCTCTTCTACATACTTTCTCCTATTTTCTCTCTCCTCCTACTTAACTTAAAGTCACGCATCAAAATTTCCCTCCTCCCACTTTAACTTATCCTATCTCTCTCAAAGTCATGCACCAAAATTTCCCTCCCCCCACTTTAACTTATGCTATCTCTCTTCCTATTCTTGAGGAAAATAAACAAAAGAATACTAAAATAAAAAATTAAAACAACCGCAATTTTATTTTCATCATGCTTTTACTGTTATTTCTCGAAATTGGTTCCGATTAAGTTCATATGCAAAAGTTCATATGCAGTGATGGTCACATTTTATGTAATTTTGGCATTGATGAAATCCTGAATTATATATGTTGGGGGCCTGACATTAAAGATAATTTAGTTCCCAAATGAGAGAAGGCGAGTATATGTTTGGATTTTCTAGTTGCACCATTATCAGTGCACAAGTAATTGTCTGAAGACTCTCAACATTAAAAGATGAGGGTATAGAAGCAATTTTGTTAGCATCATGGTTGAAAATCTGTCACAATATTGGATATAGCTACCAAGATCTCTGTTCGAGGCCTCGGCCAACTCGATATGCTTTGATATTGTTACAGTGTATTGAATAAAGTCCAATTGAACAATATGGACAAATCCTGATGTTTTTAGGTAATATATCGGCCATAAGCTTGAAGTTGGATGTATCTAGTTTTCAAATATGTAAAAGAAGAAAGGTTTTTATCCAATTTCAATCCGGTTTCTATATGTGTATGTTTCTGTGTGTGTGTGTGTGTTTGTGGGGTGTGTCTTGTGTTTGTGTGGTGTGGATTTTATGGGTCGGCCGGCCTATGCTACAATATGGGCCAGGTGGCCCAGATTCCACGATCTGGACAGGTCACGTTCAGTAATAGGGGCAGGGGCATTTTGGTTTATTTCTTTAGCTTTGACTTCTTTTGTACTTGCCCCATGTGCACGTATCTTCAGCACACCTCTCTACAAAATTTTACTTCAATATAATTTATAGAAATAAAAAAATGAATCACTTGACCATATACAGTGGCTGTTGGATGTGTTCAAATTGAGTCTAGGTCGTCCGACCTATGCTGTTCCATAGGCCAGCTGGCTCATAAACATATTTCGCATGTGTGTGTGTGTGTGTGGGTGCCTGCGTGCGTGCATGTGGGAGGGTGGGCATGCAGGCTTGCGTGTGTTCGTGCTTGCATGCACACGCACACGAGTGTGTGTGAGAGAGAGAGAGAGAGAGAGAAAGAGCGAGAGAGACCTCCAGCTGCCTGCTGAGTGGGGTTGGGGATGGAGGTGAAGTGATTGTGCAAGGTCCTGGAACCCTCTTTTTTTTTATTATTTTAAATAACATCATATTCATAATTTATTTAGACTAGCATATTGGGTTATTAGACTCATATGTGCCCCCTTCTAAGTCACTCCTTTCTCTCTCAAAAAACAAAAATGCAATGTATTGAAACTCTCCTTTCTCTCTAAAAGAAACCCAAGACTGTACCTCTCCTACCACTTCTCTCTCAGAAACCGTAGCAACTACTTAGAGGCTCCACCCAAACCCCGCCCCCCCACCCCCATCCCAAGAAAAAAAAAAACAAGAATTTCTTGCATGACAAAAATCCTAGCAGGTTGATGTTTTCTTTGTGGGTTTGCGTTATAGTGGATCGTTTTCTTTTTTTTTTTTGGGTCAATTTATGTTTATCAATTTTTTTTTATTTGCTTTTGCCCACTGTCGCTAATTTTATTGTAGTTATGCAGTTGTCTTATAGTAAATGCAAGAAAGTTGTATTTTATTTTGGTAGTGCTGCCCAGTTGAACGTTATACCTAACTTCTATGGGGACTCCTTTTGGCCCTCCCATGGAAAGGGACTGACTCCAACGAGTTGGTCGCCAATCTTTGACCCTACTGAACGAAATCTAACTTCTTGGTCGGTTAGCAGTGGGCCATCATAGGTGCATGCAATAGGATCCGACCAGTGGGCCTAGGTGGTGCAATAGGTAGGATCCGAATGCTTCTACTCCGTTGGTCCCATGATTCCCTGAGTGACATTGCTATGCAATAAATCAGAATAGGAGCGCCAAGGCCAATACAGAGAGAGAGGCACTAACTAAGCCAATGCTTTGCCCCAGGCAAGGAAGTGCAAGATATATGTCTAGAATGTGTTTTGTTTTCCTTGAAATATTTATGTGGTTCATTTTCACGTTTTTCCATTTTTGTTTTTTCTTCATATATTTTTTTCTCTTTTTAACCTTTTGAACTTTTTAGTCTGATGGAGATATATTTGTATTAGTTATAATTGGTCCAGATATGTCGGCTCTAATCAATGGTCCCTTTTAAGTGAGGTTATGATAATCATGCTTTGTTTTTCTGCTCCATTTTTTCCCTCTTTTTTAAGTTTTTTCCATGTTGGACTGGATGTTATATGCTCTGTTATTATAATTAGTTATGGAAGTTTGGATCAAATGTAGGTATTGACCCAATTATTGCAATTGAACTCAAAGAACCTGAAGCTAATTCCATGTTCTTGTATCATACATTGCATAAAACAATAAAAAAAAGGAAATTGGGCTCAACAAGTCCAGTTTTGGTTTGGGTTCAAATCTATTCTTTAAGGTAAATAGATCAGGCCCTAAAACTAGCACATGATATATCCTCTGTAAAGTTCTTGTTCTTAAGGGTAATAATGAATATTCCATTAATGAAAGTATCACAATTCAGTACATCTGTTATGCACTTGAGTGATAATGTCTGAAGAGTAAGTATCATCTTCTACCATATATGGTCAATTATAATGAATTATGAGCTTGATTTGGGCACAAATGCATACACATATCTTAATGCATCTATATGTGTGTTGTATGTCTATGGATCAATATGTTGCTGTGTGTGTTTGTGTTTTCTATGGATACTTGCTGATTTGCTTCATGCTTTTGAAGTTCTATCGTCAAATTTTTATGGGGACCACTAGCACCTCTCAAAAGGATTACGATGCATTCCAAGAGAAAGTGAAGAGGACGGTTTTTGTTGATAATCTTTCATCGGATATTACTATTTCGGTCCTAACAAAGGCTCTCGGGCAATTTGGGAAAGTGATCAATGCTGATTTTTTACCAAATTACACAGAGTCAAAGTTGAAGGATGATACCCAATGTGCATTGGTGGAGATGGAGAACGAAAAGCAAGCAAAGAGCATAGTTACTGAATTGAGCTCATTCTATTTCATGATAGGGGGGATGCCGAGGCCTGTGAGAGCAAGGCTAGCGAAGGCTGAGATGTTCAGTGAGAGGCCATGTCCTCCAAAACGAAAGATCCTGATACGATGGGTCCCACCTTCAGAACCTGATTTCATGGTGGCAGAGAAGCTAAAGCATCTTACAAAAAGACATGCAGCTGAGGCTTCATTGTTACTCAAGGTACCTACCTTTAGGATAGTGATTCTTCATACTTGTTTCCTTTCTATGGTGATAAGGGAAGTATACTAAAGCCCAATGGATGAAAAGCTTACCGACTCAGGCTGACTTCCCCAAGTCTCTAAGACCTGACTGGGTGCCAGGTCCTGTTGAAGAACCTATGGAACCGGCTGAGTCTCATCAGTTCCTATCGTTATCATGTTAGTTCATGTATAGTCAACCAAGTCGCGCAGTCTCAACTTAGCTGAACTGGCTTACTCAGGCTTAGGCCCTGTCCATTTCCAAACCCGAGTCCATGTTTTTGAATCACTGCCATAGCCTGATTAATTACAAAAAAGACAAAAGGTGCAATCCTTTGGGGTTAGGATCATTCAATGAATGCTTGATGATGATGAAGAGTGTGGAATCTACTTTTGTCATGCAGTGTTCTAGTGGATCCTAATCTCTATCATTGTATTTCATATTTCATTAGACAGTCATGATCCGAATACCTTATGGTTTTCCATAATCCATCTAGCATACATGTGGTTATAACAAGGGATTTTAATGCAAATCCTTGTTTGTGATTGGTGTTATCTTACCAGAGAAACTATGGACTTAATCGACGGGGTAATGTCACTCATTTGTGATGTACAAATGCCGGAATGTTCTTTGGATTTGTATATTGGTAGCTTACTGATTTGAGCAATAAGGGTTGCTTTTAATTTTCTCTCTCATTGTCTCTCTTTGCATGTAGTATCAATCGGATGAAGAAACGAAGCTTGCAGAGCACCAAGCTGAGACGTTGAAAATGAGTTCTAAGAAATATGATATGATAGATGGCATAATCTTGGATGGTACTTTGAGTCGATTGGGTCGACATTACAATATGAAGACTGTTGATGGCTGAGGATGTCTGGCAATAAATTTTTTTATGCTTGAGAATACTTATTAATTTATGTGATCCTCACTTATGTAGGACTCCTGTAAATGTGTTTCAATTGAATAGTTTTAATTGAATGGATCATTTTTTATTTAATAGATCATACTCTAATAGATGCGACACCATGAATCAATATGAAGACTTAAGTTTTCTAATCTCTAGTAACAATTCTTTTATGCCCTGAAAGTAACTGTAAATCATTTCGGTGGTCGTCAGTCTTCGCACATTTGGTAGACTCCAATGGAGATGGATGTGTTTGAATGACTCCTTTTGTGGAAGGTATATGTTCATGTTGATACAAGTTATTTTGCAATTAGATTGAAATATTGTGCATGCAAGAAGTGCAAGTAAATGAATTTTGTGCCCCAAAATGGGGATGGATGACCTCTTGAGGCACTACCCCCTACATAATGAGAAAGAGGGAGAGTATACTTACACGAGTATGTGATGCACCCATTTCTACTTCGCCTTTTGTTTGCATCTTCACCTATTGACACCAGAACTTGATTTTCAATTCTACAAGTAGGGCATTTTTTTTTTCTTGATTGTTCTTTTGCATCTCTTCAGAATTAATTTTTTCCTTTATCATATTTTTACACTTGATGCTGATTCATTTAGTTATTCGTACAGGGATTTTTTTACATTGAGACTGCCACCCTTTGTGCCCAAAGATCACAAATGCCATGCCCCCTAGTTGTCAAATATAAAATTGGACGGTTGGGGTGTGTAATTTCTTTGTACAAATTCCGGGGGAAATTTTTCTCAGGCGGAGCAAAATCAATGCCACAACCCAGTTTGCCCAATTTTAAAAGAGTGCTCGGGGCCAATGGTGAATAGTCTCATTGTATACCATCTAATCTGTATATTACCCTCACGCGGGTGGTGGTCCTCTCTTTAAGTATTTGATACTTCAATATATCTTATTGATGTTCCAACTTGTTTTGATACATCAATATATCTTACTGAGCGTCCAACTTGTTTTCCATTACCACATCTTAATGCTTTCTTGCCACAAGTTTTACAAATTTTAAAACCTAGTTATGTTTTCTGTTAATTTTTCCCCCATTTTCTCTACGTCTTTTTTCTTTTTCTATGATTTTGCACCATCTCTGTTTGGTAATGAGAGTGGATCCTGCCCTTTGTGTTTTGGTGGTTAAAATAATGAGAAAGGAGATCCATTATCAAAAAAATAAGAAGTGAGAAGGGAGATCCTATCTTTCTCAATTCATCGACCTACGGCTGCCCTCTACCCGGCTGGTGTAAAGGAAAAAGAAATTAATAGCACTTTTAAAAGCCTTCATGTGACGACCTTTTGTACCGTCCACCTTCCCAAAATTCGGATATTGAAAAAGAGACATTTGGAAATACATTGAGGCCTACTTATGTGGAATTCTTTTTATAGTTAGATCCTTTATTCTTTACATTTTAAACTGGGGTTGAGCATGGGACAAATTAGTCAAAAAATGAAAAAGAATTGACAGAGGTGGTGTTTTTAGTATTCAAATAGTGTCTGGTATATAAATGCGTGCCATTTGATTTGTGTTACATAAATGCATCCAATTTCACCTTTGATGGCTAGGAATGACCGACTTTATACCACAAGTGTACCCACTCTTTTCTTGAAATGTATTGTTCTTGCAAAAGAAAAGAGAGAGAGAGAGAGAGATACGAGTAAGAGGACTTCAAAATTTTGATGGTGTGGAGTTCGGATTTCACGTCCAATGGCAAAGAGTATTCACCTCCTTGTATGAAAAGTGTATGGTATTATAGTAGGGAAAGGTTTCTATACTTGCTTTACAGCATAGAAGATCTATCCTTCCCCTACTATTCAGTGGTCCAATTTTTATCAAGCAAGCCACTCACTGTTTGATCTTAGATCCGACGTTTTAAAGTATTTTATTTTTAATTTTTTTTATAAAAATTGTATGAATATGAAATTTGGTACGTGCCATATTTTCATTGGGTTGCACCTATAAAAAATATTAAAAATAGTTTGTCTATAAAATATAAAGACCAAAATACCCTTTGAAATTTTCAGGGGTATTTTGGTCATTTTATTTTATTGAAAATATTTTTTTTATATTTTTTTGCTAGTACGAATTTAATAGAGGATTGGACGTCCAAATTTTGATGTCAAAATAGTTTATAGAAAAAAAATTAAAAATAAAATAGTGTAGAGACGTGACATTGTGATTGGAGCAATCTTAGCCCTCCATTCAGAATGGACGGTTGGATAAGGAGAAGTATATAAGTTTTATATTGTAGAGGAAGCATAGAAAGCTTTCCCTTTATAATATGGGTGCAGTTAGCATACGGTATAGATAATATGTTATAAAATGAACTATTTTTTAGACTTAAAATCTTTTTATTTTTCATAGTCATACATCTCGATGTCGAGATTATGAATCAAAGCATTTTTCAACATTAAAGCTGCCTTTTTCGATGGATTTTTTAGTACATCCGTAGTTCTACGTTATAAGATTGCATGCTTATATAAACTTTATCCTTTTAGAAAAGAGCCAGCATAATAGTGCTGCTCGTCTATTAGAGCACATGGTGAACTTACTGCCTCAAATGAAAGAGATGTTTAGAGGGACTAACCGTATAATGAGTTCCAACAGGAGCAAACTATAGTCGCTCTTTCAAATTTTGCATTGGGACATTGGCACCAGTGTTCCGTAGGCCTGATTGCTCACAAAATCTTAATCTTATCCTCTCCCGTAGGCAGTGGCAAATGCCTAAAGGTTTACATCATAATAGAAAATAACTAGATAATCATAATTTCAATTTTCAAATTAAATCAATTAAATTTCATGGGAAAATAACAATTTTTTTTAAGAAAAATAGCAATGAGAGTCATGGGAAAATAATTGAAAAAATATAATTTTATTTAAAATAGGTTTTTTTTTACCAAAAAAAAGAAAAAGAAAAATGGACAATAGTTGTTAATCCTGTTGTTTTCTTTTTCCAATAACTGAAACGAGACCAATATCACAACGTGAGAATGTTTTTGTGAAGGGCATTTTCAGCTAAAATAAATAAATTTCGGGCGTTATTACATGTATGGCCCTATTTTTGCATGTATCATGAATCCTGATCCCCGTTATCGTAATGGGTTGTAACTCATTGGTGAACACAGAGGCCTCTATGTTCATGTAACAGCCCTTATTTGAACATTGGCCTCAACCATCTCTTTTGGCCCTGGTCGTTTATAATGGAATAATCAAAGTGCCTCTTTATTTGTTAATAGATACTCTCAGCTTAGGAAATTCATTCATATGTGCAACTACGATTAAAGAATTTACAATATGCATAAATTTGTGTATTCTTTATTTTTTTTCATCGAAGACAACTAGTTGAAGATGTTGCACATATGTTTTCTTTTTTCATTTTTTCCCAACATTATCCTACACATTTGTTATTGTGGGTCTCTGCACTTTCAACGCACAAAAAAAATGGAGCTCTTCCGAAAAAATATAAAATTCACTAAAATCTCTAGCAATGGGTTGAACATTTTGGGATTGGAGTTGGCATGAAAGAAAGACATACAAGGAGACCAAACCTTTTGGAAGTTGGGATCCCAACCTACACAAAAGGTTTGATCTCCTGCGATTCTCTCTCTAGAATGTGGGATAGACCTCTCTCTCTCTCTCTCTAGAATTTCGGATTGGAGGTGAGACATCGGAGGAGATCGAACCATTTGGAGTTTGGAAACCCGAACTAGTATTCGAGCTGGTTCGAATTCCTGCGATTCTCACATACAACCCCTCTCTTTCTCTCTAGAGTCTTGACCAACAAAATTATGGGTGGGTCGTTTTTATAGTAGTGTAGGCAGGTGTTAGGGTCAGTTGGTCTTGTCCAAAGAGCATGCATGCTTCAAGTGTGCTTTCCCTTACCATTTCAATGACTTTCTCACAAGCCCTCCCTCTCACATGCCATTTTATCAGTTATCTCAAGCGTGTGAATCTGGTTACTTCATATGCATCAAAGTGTTGCTCTTTTCTCTCACTCTCTCTATATGAATTGAAGTTATCAAAACTGGATCGAACCAGTGATAAGATCCTGTACGGTTTGGCATGGACACTAAACTGGGCGGTTTTTTAGAACCGGTCAAAACCAGCGGTTAACACCTTGAACTGGTTTAACTGCCCGTTTTGTAGCTTCTTTTGGATTTTTTGGTTTGATTTTTTTTCCTTTTTTCCCACTGTTTCCCTTTTGATTGCACAGGATATTTTATTTGCAAAATCTTTAATGCAACTGATCTCAAGATTTTCGCAGAAATCATTACACTAAATGTCAAAAGGAATTTTTTTTCTTACCTACCATATTGCCGTGCATTCTTCAATTTTTTTCCTATACTTTTTTTATTTAAAATTTTCTTTTGTTCTCTTTGGAACCACTCGTTTTCTTTCTATTTAATGGGGACAAGGCGCACCTGGTTCTTCTTGATTACGTATTTCAAGTTGGAATTGGGATCTAATTTACTAAATTTTAAAATCCTCTAATATTTAATTTCTTGCACGAGTTGGAATTTTTTATTATAATCTTTTTAATAATCTCCTATTTTTTACCGAGCTCTCAATTGTTTTACCTATAGTTCTCTTATTTTGATTGAATTTTTAATTATTTATATATAAAAAAGATTTGATCGGTCAGAGCATTAGTCAAACCAATTTTAAATAGACCAATCCCATAGCCGGTTCGAGCACCAATCAAATCCTATGAAAACAGTGCTCTGAATGCTCTCTCCCTGTCCCTCTCTCCTAAAAATGCTAGTATTGAATCATGAGGTCCTCAAGCAGGCTTGGTTGGTTAACGCTTGAGAAACTAAATATACAATCTTAGGATAGGATCCTTCTTTTCAAAATTTTCAGGAATTACATGCAATGAGACTATTTACCTTTGATATAAGGATGTCACAATTATTTACAACTATCTGTTGTGAAATCTGATAGCATGAGTGTATCAAAAAATTCAAAAAAATTTATTATGAAATTTGAGTTTGATCAATGGAATAAATGCAGCAATCTAATTTTATATCTAATGGTAAGATTAATTATGCCTGCCTTATACCAAAAATAAATGGTCTCTTTGTATACTTTCCCTTTTTTATATGCCTTGAAAATTTATTAGTAGTACAAGCCAGCCCATCTAGCGATTGGCCTTTGGCCTCCAAAGTACTGAAGCAAGCCGTGGCCAGGTCCATTGCTTGGCCTAGGCAGCTTGTATCTCATCTTACTCACATTTTAAATATTTTTGTGTATAGAAAAAGTTTACATAGGGTGTAATATAGAAATAGGGTGCACCTTAGAAATCCACATTCCAACACTAGAAACCCTATGATCATCTCAATCTCGAGATGTATATATATGAGAAAAATATTTGAAGTCATTAAAAATAATGCCTGTAACAAATTATGTAGACCATCCATTTTCAAATTTTTTAATTGATGTACACTATTTTTGGGATTTTAAATTTTATAAGCAGTGACAAACACACTTTTAGATATCATAAGGGTTTTTCTAACACCAAAATTACATTTTTTACAAGATTTAGAGGTGCACCTTACTTCGATTGTATAACATTATCACCTCATACATACCGCATCCTTTGTCTTGAGATAATATCAGTATTTAACATATTTTATAAATAATCTCACAATTAAATATATTTTAAAAATTAATATTAAAGTCTATACCATCTTACTAAAATAAATAGTTATGATTACCACACCTTTTTTATAGAAAGGTTGCTGCTTTATATATTAAAAAAAAATTTGTAAGACGTGGTTTATGGTAGATATTCAATAATCAAATGAGTCGTATTCATTCTGCTCTATCAAGGACCATACCTTCAGTGAGGCCATAAGTCTTTATATTTTTTCCTACTACTTCCTTCCATATCTTTTTAGGCGTTATCCCTTACTCTTTTTTAACCTTTTGCTTGAACTAACTCACTCCTTTTGAGGTTGAGATGACCAGTACATTTTTGGAAAATAAACAATCTACATAATACATTAAAACTATTCAATTTCAAAAGTTCAAAATTTTTTATTTATATCAATGCATGTCGAGGTCGAGATGATAAATTTGACAATTTTTAAGCATTTGTCTAGATAAATAAGACACATTTTCTAGATAAAGCTTATGATAGAGTATCTCAAGATTTGATTTAGTGAGTGTTGGAAAAGGAAGAATTCTCCAAATACTACATCAACTTGGTGAGAGATGTACAAGGGAGTGCTAACTAGTGTACGTCAGTGTGAACAACCAGTGGAGAGACGAGTGAATTTTCAGTAACAATTGGTCTACTTAGGGGTCATCATTGAGCCCATGCCTCTGTATTTTAGTTATGGACAACTTAACTAAACACCTACAAGATGAGGTATTTGTGGTGTATATTGTTCGATAAGACTCGAAACGGCATCAACACAAAGTTAAAGTCTAAAGTTTTTAAAATTAATCCGACTAAGATAGAGTACATGAAATGCAAGTTTAATGAGAATAGGAATAGAGACGAGTAAGTAGTTAAGACTGACTACTAATAAATACCAAAAAGAGCATACTCGCAATATCTTAAGTTGATAATTCAATAAAGTTGAGATATTGAGGAAGATGTCGCACATAAATTTAAAACTGGTTGGGCAAAGTGGAGATGTGCAACTAGATTTTTATATGATTGTTCCATACCAATGAAGCTGAATGTCAAATTTTATAAGGCAGTTGTGAGACCAGCTATGCTTTTATGAGGCGGAATGTTGGACTGTCAAGAAATAACATATCTGTAGAATGAGTGTAGCTGATATGAAGATGTTGAGATTGATGAGTGGCAAATTAAGAAATGATAGAATTTGAGATGAATACATTCAGGAGAATTTAAGTGTGGCATCAATTGGTAATAAGATAAGAGAAAATAAACTTAGGTGGATTGGTTATGTGTGACGCTTGACTTAAATACAACATTTGTTAGGAGGTACGAGTTAGTTCAAGTGGAAGGCTCAATAAGGGCAAATGATAGAGCCAAAACGACATGATTGGAAGTAGTTAGAAAATACAAATATTTATGACCTTATTGATGGCATAACTCTTAATAAAACTGATCAGGATTTGTGTAATCGATCCCAATGAGTTAAAAAAAGCTCTGACGATGATGAATATATCAATACATTTCGAGATCAAGATAATAAATTTTTAAGCACTTGTTACATGCATTTGTTTTATAATAGGAAATTTTTTTTATAAAGTTGCAACTTTAAAATAGAATTAAAGTACATTTAAAAAATCCATCATAAAAGGTTGGTTTGATGTTGGAAACCATATAATTAATCATTTCAACATCGATATGTATGAATATAAAAAAAAGAAAAATATTTTGAGTCTTATAAATAGTCTATCTTGCCACAAATTATCTCGACCGTCTATTTTCAAGATTTTTATGTATTTATAAATCTACTTGATTTTAACTATTTTTGAAGTTTAAAATTTTATAATTAGATATCAACATAGATTATCAGTCTTATCAATTTTTTAC
Source organism: Amborella trichopoda (assembly GCF_000471905.2). The sequence goes on along the minus strand of NW_006497648.1, from coordinate 8,931,835 downwards.
ACCAAAATTACATTTATAATAACATTTGATTGATTAAGGTTGAACCTTATGCAAACCACACCCATTGTAAACCCAAGCGTATACTGTTCTTGTTCTACACTCGTAGGTGCCATACTTTCTCTCTCAATTCACGCATTAAACCGAGTTTCCTTGACGTACTTTTTACTCTCTCGCTCTCAGAAGGGAGGATTTGGTTTGTTCAAACTTTGGAGAGTATTTTCAATGGCATTTGCTATTACGACACAATGTACGATGTTTAGTGATACCAAAAGGAATTTTCAATGGGATTTGCTATTAGATGCAAAAGCTTTCTGTTCAGCATTCCTATTTATTGAAGTTTTATGACGTGACTATGATTGATGAAGTATTGTTATTGATGTTAGAAATTTTATTGTTATTGAAGTATTGTTATTGATGTTAGAAATTGTTTTCACTGCAGAATATACTTTCCTTTGCGAATTGAACTAATCGAGTACATTCATCGAAGAAATGGTTATGCATTTGTGATTTATTTGTTGAGTATTGAGATTTTAATCTCTAAATAACAAAATACCTTGCTTCATCAGATAAATGGTTATGCATTTGTGATTTCTCTGTTGATTATTGGATTTTAATCTCTAAATACCAAATGCATTGCTCTTGTGTTTTAGACTTCAGGTATAACCCAAATGATCTCATGAATTATGGTCCTGCCTTTAGTTATTTGCTTCTGCATTTACTTAGATTGTATTAGTTCATCACTTATAAAATTACCAGTGCTATATCATTGAAGATCGATGAACTATTGTGTTCTTCGACCAATTTTTTAAATTAATGAATCGATTGTCTCATGTTGGAAAATGATGATAGCCGAAGATTGTTCATGATACACAGTTGCCATGGGAAAGTTGGGAGATATACCTGAATGAAGCATGTGAGCAAGAATTTTTTCACACTTACAAACACATTGTGAACAATGATATTGGCATTGGTGCCTATGTTGGCAATCAACGATGTCATATTAAGGTGGAAATTAAGTAAAAAATTAACTATTAAATGATAAGATTGCTTTTTAATGCTATGATGGAATTGCCCAATTGAGTCCGGTTAATATGGGAATGATAACATTGGTCTCAAGAATCTACTGATAAAGACAATTGAAGATAATCACGTAGAGCTATTGAAGTTAGAGGTTAAGTTTTTATCTTGAAAATCACCTGCTAAAAAACAATGGATTATCTTCAACTGGTAAAAACAGTTGAAGATAATCATATGATCTACTGAAGTGCAACTCGCAGTTCTTTGCTTGATAATCATCTGGTGCAAAACAGTTGAAGATAATCATTTATCATGCGAATATTGACGTTCAACTCTGAATTCTTAAATGGGAAACAAACAGCTTGGATTCACATATTTCCTTCATTATATTCCCAGTTTTAATTTGGATTAATGTTTGTAACCATCTTATTATCATCATCTTCAATGTGTGCTCTGTGCTTACTATAGTGCTCCCCGAGCAGTATTGGCTTTGGTTTTGAAATCAATATATATATATATATATATATATATGTTTTTTTGGGGTAATTCAATTGGGGAATACAAGCCCCTACCCATTTTTGAAATGGTTAGTGGTTTTTGAAGTTGTCAGGAATGGAAGCCACAACGTGCAACTGAGGTATTAGGAGTGCTTTTGCAATATATGAGGCCTACATTTTTCCTTTTTTGTTGTTTTTTGTTTCTTTTTCAATTGTGTAATAACTTTTTTTTTCTAAGTTTTATATTGACTTCATTTGTGCATATAATAGGTTTCTACCATGTCCTTTTGTTTTATTATCCTTTATTTGGTCAGCTGCTTCAGTAGATTGGTTGTTTTGTGGTCATGTAAGTCTGCTCAGAATTACAGCAAACAGACAATAGTAATAATATTTGCCCTGGAAATTTCACTTAGATAAGCAACGGCATATTTATTCATGAGAAAACATTTAGTATAATCAGGCAGAATATGTGATTCAGTGGATATGCAAGTGTGAAATTGTACTAGGAGTGGTATTATTCCCTACATAAAACTCATCTTTGGACGCCACAACCATATGAACAAGTTCAAGAATCACATTTGTCTCTCTAAGAAGCTGACAAAAAGGAAACCATCAATTCTCCATGGCTTCAGTGCCTCATGTCTCATCCACTTACTCCTTCAGATGAAACCACTTCGATCATGAGAATGGTCATAAATTAATTTGGAAAGCCTCCATCCAATATGATGGACTTTGACCTTGGCACTGTCGCAATGCCCTAATTATGCTCTCAACAGTAAGCTTACATTGTTTCTAGTGACAAATACATGCTTGAGGGAACCTTGTTTTGCGAGGGAACTCAAGTCAAAATTTAGTGCAATTGGCCCTGCAGTTGCACTTAACTTAGGTTTCTATTTCATGGGATATATCACAGGGTCTGGCCCCCAAGTCCCAGACCAAATCTGTACCTGCTGCCCATAAAGTTATATACTCGTCTGGGAAACAATTGGATATTCCTTTGGGTCCCACACTTTTTTTTTTTTGTGGTCACTGACTTTTGGGAACCACTGGCTACTTATGTATTTCTTCTGTAATGGGCACTTTTATAAGCCCCACTCATTTTTTGTATTGGCCCTTTTTGGTCTAGCTCATTTTTTTGACAAGAAGCCCGGCCGGTGGGCGATCTCGCAGATACGATGTATTCCCCTTCCCACTCTTAATACACCAATTAACTATCCTGAAAAAAAAAAGTACATAAGTGAAGTTCTCTTTTTGTTGTCAAAACTCAAAAGTTTTTATACATTGAAAAATTCTTATATTCCTCTGTTGCCTGAACACTCTAGTTTTAATGGCAGTGTTTGTAAAACTATGTCGGTGACTGTTCAGATATATTGATGGATTTTTTTGGCGATGGTGGTTGCCATGATGGGTCACAGTTTTCAACCTTATGTCGAACACATTTCACGTTGTTACATTATCAAGAAAAAAAAACACATTTCACATTGTCCAAAATCGAAGATGTGCTTAATATGATAATATGGTTTATTATTCGCTAAGAAATTTGAGCTGAATTAGTGGGAAGGGCGGGCTATGAATTTGTAGTCTCTTGCCATATATGAGGGAGTAAGGACTACAAAAGTGGTAATAATAAACAGAAGTGTTGAAGTGTGGTATCTTTGCAAAAGTCGTCTTATGAATTATGATCCTGCCTTTAAGTTATTTGGGTTTTCATTCACCTAGATTTTATCACTTCATCACTTCTAAAATCAGTGTTTGGTAATTCATAGGACAGTATTGAAGTGTGGTATCTTTGCAAGATGCAGCATGACTCAATGGCTGGATATTGGAGACACTTAATCACTTCTAACATTGTGTTTGGTAATTCATAGGACAGTGTTGAAGTGTGGTATCTTTGCTAGAAGCAACATGAATCAATGGCTGGATATTGGAGAATCATGATATACAGGGAATGTCACAATTTACAAAATTAGGACTTAGGAGATATACCTGAAATGAAGCATGCAAGCAAAATTTGAAGTAGACACAAACACCTACCATAATCAATTATATTCACATTGGTACCTATGATGGTGAACTATATAACATTGATGCTAGGCAGGAATAAATTTCTCAGTCATAAGCATGCTTTTTAATACTATCCGGGTTTGCCTCTCTCTCTCTCTCTCTCTCTCTCTCTCTCTCTCTCTCTCTTACTCTACTCTCTTACTACGTTACTTACGTTACTTACGTTACGTTACGTTACGTTACGTTACGTTAGTTACGTTACGTTACGTTACGTTACGTTA
>NW_006497648.1:8899883-8920365 GCF_000471905.2 Amborella trichopoda | reverse complement strand
CCCCACCCCCCACGTTACCCCTTAGTCATAGAATGTAAGTTAGATGATTGCTTCTGTAATGATTCATATAGACCATCATATCCTCAATAGAGTCCTATAAAATACAGAGTGAAAGTCACTTTCGTCCAGCTCGATCCATTTTACGACTTATCACAATTTTTTCTATATTTTTACATGAGCATGTCATCCTATGTGATTTCAATGCCTTTCCATGTAGATGATAACACAGCAAAAATAGGAAAGAAAGTAGAAATGAGAAGACCTATAATAGTCGACCAAGCCTTTGGCTTGAACACAAGGTTAGAATTGACAGAGGTCTTAAGCCCAAGCCACCCTCGGTACGAAAGCTGACCTATCAAAAATGAGAAAAAATTTCACACTAATTTAACCATGTTGAGCAACCCTAGAAGATTGTAGCTCTTTGAGAGTGAACCTAGGGTTGTTCTATGTAGCTAGGAGCATGGGCAGCTATTGATAGGACAAGAGAACGAGATCCAAAAAGTGCAGGGTAAGAGATCAAAAAAGTGTGTTACTACATTAAGTGTTTGGGGGCATGGTTAGTATCTCCTATTGGGAGAATATATGACATGGGGACGAGTGCCATAATCTGCGGCCTTTAGTTGTTTAAGGTCGCAATGAGAAGGAATGCCCCAGGTTTGAGGTATCTTGAAAGATGTGGTTTTCTTGGGGGTGGAAATTGATGTGGTGTCCCAGGGTTAGGAAGACCTGCAAGGAAGCCTCTAAGTTGGTCTGTGAATTGGGGTTGCTGGAGAGATTCAAAGCTTAAGCTCGATTCTCTTCCAATCTAAAACCATCTCTAAATTGCTCTATTGTGCAAGCCTTCCTCATCCCACATTTAACACCATCTTGTTTCATCATTTAGCTAAGCATTTAGATTAGAAGACTTCCCATGTAACCTGACTTACCAAATTAAGGAAAATTGACCAAACTTCTAATTTTTAGTCAACAAATCCCACCAGAATTCCGCCAATACTCAATGCCCAAGAACTAAGCCACATAATTTGATTTTCTTTTCAGAAGTCGAGGCCACATGATCTCATATCTGAGGGGCTCAGGACCCCATACACAGAATAGCATCTAACATAATCTCTCTACCAAATTCTAAAGCCAAAGGTGGATTTGGATAATACTTTCTGCCATCATGCTCCAGGAAACATACCTTCCCCCAACAAACATCAGCATTCAGTTTCTTCAGACACCCCTTCAAATTATCTTCATCTAACCACATATTGATGCTCTACGCACCCTTCAAAGGTATTGATGCACTTTTGCATGTGTGTATGTTTGGGTAGGAAGGTCACAATCACTCCTATGAGTCAAATGTAAAATCAGGGAGCTAGGAAAGAGTTACAAACTTCAAGAAAAAATTTTGAGCATGCACGCCTGCGCTCACACACAAGCGCGATATAAAAATAAGGCGCACATCAAAAAACCTATCGGAAAAGGTTGCTTCAACACTGGAAAACGCTCCAATTGATTATATCCACCTCAAGATGTCATCATCCAATCCTTATGCCAATTATTTGGGGTCGGCTAAAATCTTGTTCCTCCGTTCTTCTTATTAAGGGCCATAGCCATCTCCACCTCAAAATGTATGGCTATGAAAAAAGGGATTTCAAGTCTTAAAAATAGTCCATCTTGTAACACATTATCTGAACCATCCATTTTCAAGATTTTTAAGTGTTTACAAATTTGCTTGATCTGCAACATTTTTTTATCTTTAAATTTCATAATTAGGGGTAGAAATATATTTTCAGGCCATCAAAGGGGTTTTCGGCACCGGAACTGCACCTTCTGTCAAGGTTTGGAGTTTGAAGGCGTGCCTTATGATTGTTTAAGGTTGGCTTGACAAGACCCAGTCATCCAACTATAAACTCTTCATCTATCTACGAGTTACTCTTACTCCGACTTCCTTATGCCGTTGATTCAGTTTTGCATATCTCACAGCAAACTCCTTTGTCTCTTCTTTTCTTCATGATTTCTGGTCCAAATTGGTTTTCCTCATACTCATTCTCTCTCTTATCTTAAACAGTTCTTTCACATATAGTAGGAACACTCTGCCTATAATGCATACAACCTCGCAATATGCCCCATGCGCTTTCCGAACCCTGCAACCACCCCAACAATAATAAGCTTCCAGCATCTCACAGGACGGTTGAATATCTAATCCATCTTGGCTCTATGCCCAAGAATGCCCACTCTAGAACACTACCAATGGCCCTTCTCTTTTGAATGTTAATTTTTAGAATCATGTCCACAATACATCCTTCCACTAGCCATGGCCATTCTCTTTTGAATGTTAACTGTTAGAATCATGTCCACAATACATCCATGCATTTCTTAGATGAGATATCTTGCACCCAAATAACCCCATAATCACCATTCCAAGTCACTAGACCGCTATAATCTGAACAACAGATGATCACCTTCTGCTCCAATTCCAACACTAGGATTTGTTTTTTTATCGACATCAATTGATACCTACCTTTTCCCCAACTATGTACAGAAAACCAAATCCAGCTTGAAATTCAACATTTCTTGAAATTCCTGAAAGGCCCCGATCTAACATCAGAAGGGAACTCCTAGATTGTTTTTCATCACCGTCAGACCCACTTTCAACCATAGAATATCAAACCTAGCACACTTACCTACTCCATCACGTCATTGTAATTTTTCATTCCTTTCCCAATATTCCTCCCAATTTAGATTAGCCTTGCAGCCCCCATCCAGCCTCCTTGGCACGGCCTCTTGGCCCCCAGCCCGATTATTAATTAGAACCAAGTATGACTTCATTGCTTTTGTCATCTTTCCCCAAGACCAGCAAGTTCATTTTCTTAGCTAATTCCTCTCCAACAATAGGCTCATTATCAGTGCCAGTCTCGTCAAATTTCCCTCCAATAGACTCCTTCCAAGTTGATATGCCCTTTCACCGTGTTTTCAGCATTCATTATAGATACAATGCCCTTAGACATTCCTGTGTCAGCACCTCCTTACTTGACCACCATGCTAAGACCATTCTAAATCCCCATTCATCCAACACGAAAATCTCCAGAACCCGAGGAAACTAATTTGCTTGAAGAACTCTCAAGAGAGAGAGAGAGAGAGAGAGAGCTGCATAGTAATCCCTAAATATATACCATCATAAAAGGTTTGCTAATTTAGTCTTTGCTCAAACTTTATATAAACTGGAATATTTGATCTGACACATTTTGCGAACATTCAAATGAATCGGTAAAGAATTAAGTCAAGGAAACAGAGTCCAAATCACATGTTCCTAACTATGACTTACCACATTTTCCTAACTATGACTTACTGTATTCATGGCAGATACTGGGATCCAGCCTCCATGTTGCTGTTGTGCAAGATCCAACAGGGGAATGACAGCTGATTGCTTGTAGTTGGATGGGTAGTGAGACAAAAGCTCCTTAACCTTTAATAGACATAAACCACATGTTAGGCTTCCATCATTTGCTGTGAATTCCATCAAAAAATCTTCGTTTTTGTTACTGAGACAAATGAATATACATTGAATTTACGTCTTTAGCCCTGCCAAATGAATTTCATGTCTCCCATCCTCCAGTGACCAAGTGTAGTCTAGGAAATATTTTGTTTGTCATAAATCATAATGTCTACAAATTTAAACGCGGTTGAGAACTTTTTTTAAACAACCTAGTTTAGAACTTTAAATTTTCTTTTTCTTATCATTAATGCAATATATCAAATTTAGAAGTATGGCAAACATATAGGAGACTTTGGTGAAAATGGTGACCATCTAATGCCATCAGAAAATAACTGCTAATCTTGAAAATGTTTAAACTTTGGAGCAACAGGTAATTATTTCTACTTCTCAACGTATTCAATTACATAAGTAAATGAAAACTGCAACCACACAATGCCTTGTTCTGATCATCTTAAGCTGAACTTATAGATATTCTGACTAGGGAAATCAAAAACAGCAAAAACTTCTTATATGTATAGAGTATACTATATCTCTATGCCATCATGCATGCAAAAAAAGCACTTCCATGCTACAATTCTTTTCTTTAAAGAAAAATAAATGTTCCATTCTACAGTTGTTTATAAAATTAAAAGAATAACTATAGAACTACCCACTAACCAGCCTTTCTCAATTTGCCCTAACTGTATCACCTTTTGTAGCTTTATACATAACGACCACCACAACATGGTAGCCCCCCACACTAAGTAATGAGTCTTTAATACGGAATGAATAAGCCTGCACACTATTTCTTTTCCCCTCCACCTTCTCAAGACTTACTTAACCCCTCCCACCCCCACCCCCACCCCCACCCACACCCACACCCAAAAAAAGCACACCATGTCAAAAGCTCCTAAATAGGAAGCCAACTATGTAGCACAAAGTTGCAACATGCACCAAATGAGGATTGGCATGGAGCACTCCGAACTCTCACCAATCTTGGTGGCACCCTCCAACCAAATATTCCACCAGTTGAGATGAAAATATCCATATTCCAACACCTAGTAAATTTTGTCATTTTTCTTGAAATGAAGGGTGCAATTTACATTTGTAATTGACATGGAAGTTCCATAACCTATAGCTTTGATCCCACTCATAACTGCTGCATATTCAGTCTCTTGCAATGATTTTGTCAGACCAACATCCATTATGCAATGCCGCACCAAGGAAATATGAAAATAATGGTATTGATGAAATGAAGAAAACAAGAAGAAAAAGCTACGAAAGGCAATGGAAGTTCTAAATTCTATCAAAAATAAAAGGTAAGCGTCAAAAAGTTCTACAAAACAAACAACAACTACTGATTATGGAGTATCAAAACTAAGGATTTGCTGCTTAAAACCATGACCAGATCAAGAACATAAATTCTTCCAAGGACTACATGAGAGAAAACGATGAAGCCTAGTATAACTCACCCTCTCCTTGTTTGCATCTGTGAAATCCCATGGCATATCGGGCTTGTTGTCTGGTGAATCAAGGTGCTGGGAGACACCAAAAGCAAGTAAGCATCATAAAATTTAAATATTGCAAAACCTAGATCAGAAGGAACTAGAATATTAGACAGAGAAAATTGCCACAATGTATCAAACTCACTCACATAGTTCAAGGCTGTGGAGAAGGAGCGAGCCTGCAAGTTAACCTGAAACCAAAATGAGTGATAGAGAGAGAGACAGATAAGTATTTGATCAGATCATTTAACCAGTCAGGTTCCTAGCATTTAAAAATTGAAAACTCTGTGGTGAGAGAAAGAAATTTGAGGGGGAAGAGAGGGCGTTCAGTAGGGACGAGATTAGGAGATTTCAATAAATTGATAGAGAGAGATAGGGAGTTCTGGAGAAATCGGGAGATTGGAAAAGGTGAAGACTTGAGAGAGGGAGAGTGAAATTGCATAATTAAAGAAACAGGAAAGAGCGAGAGAGAGAGAGAGAGAGAGCGAGAGAGAGGAGCATGAAGAAATAAGAGAGAGAAAATGCGGAGAGAACAGAGAGAAGAGGGAGAGACCTGAAAAGGCTGCCGGAGAATTTGGCGGAACCCGGCAAGGTGTTTTCCGGCGTTTCTTGCTACCTTCGACAACATGGCGAAAGGGGCCTCTCTCCCTGCCCCTCAATCGTTTCGCAGTGAATATTATTTTAGTAGAGAGAGAGAGAGAGAGAGATAGAGTGAACAGTAAGAGGTTTCCACTACCACGCCAGATGGGTGCACTTAGTGGGCGACCTGGATTGTTGGAAAATGTTTTGACAGCGCTGCGGTCCTACAAAAATAAGTAAAGCCTTATCTCAAAACTCATCAAAATTGCACTTCTGTCTCGGAAAATTTTATGGGCTTTCATCATTTTGGTTAAAAAAAAAAATATAGGATTTCAAATTTTAAAACTAGCGTATATTATAACATATTATCTAGACCATCTATTTCACCCTAAAATTAAATATTTACGACGCTTCAAGTTTGAAAAATCGATTTTAGAACCATCATGGACAATTTGATACCCATAATCCTTTCTGGACAAGGATTTGAGGTGAGATTTTAGTTTGTTTTCATAAAACCTAGGCCTTGTAAAAATTGCATCCATGTTGAAAGACAATAAATGTATATAAGGCAGGGAGATGTAAGTTGAACCTCAAAAATCCCCTCACCATTTTTATGTTGGAGAACCTCCAATCCATCGTTTCAATCTTGAGATGATGTATATATATATGGGAAATGATCTAATTATATTGACCGTCTATTTTGAAGATTATAAATCTTAAAAAAAAAAAAGGATTACAAGTTTTAAAAATAGTGCATTTTATAACAAATTATATAAATCGTCTATTTTTAAGTGTTTATAGATTTACTCGATTTGTACGATTTTAAAAAATTTAAATTTCATAATTTGAGAGAGAAATACGTTTTCAAGTAAGTTATCAACCAAAACTTCATTTGTAGACAAAATTTAAAAGTATACCTTACTTCTAGGGTATAGATTCCATATTATATAAATCTATTGTCCATATTATATAAATCTATTGTCCAGGAAAATGTTTATATATCACCTCATGGTTGTGATGAAGTTGTATGGGAAAGTGAGAATGATGGACTTTTTAAGTTAAGTCAACCTATAAGTTGCTCTTTTTTAATCGTATCAGATGGACTAATGAATATCTGCATGCTGTCAGGAAATGGCCTATTCCCCTTAAAGTGCAAGTTTTCCTTTGGGTTGCTCTTCAAGATAAATACCTCACTGTTGATGACACCTTCGCAAGCAGTAGGATAAAGAAACAAGTAGGCACTTATTTTTGCATTGCTCTTTTGCCACACAACTTTGGGCTTGGGCAATTTGGTTGCTAGATTTTTCTCTTATGCTACTAGAGGGTTTCGCCAATATTGTCAATCATTTGCATCTTAATGGGCTTCCATCCAAAGGGGTTCTCTTGTGGAAGATCTTTAGAGGATAAATTTCTTCAAACTCTGTGGGATTGGTACTTGGTTACTAAAGAGGGTACTTAAAAAACCTATGCTATATGGCTTTTTAAAACCCAACTTTGATGGAAGTTCTTTCGGGAACTCAAGGAGAAGTGGTATAGGGAGATTCTCGAGAATCATGAAGGACATATTGTATGCTCATATTTTGATCTTTGTGGGCCTATTCTAGAACTGCAAATTTTCTTATGAGGCCTGGAAATCATTCGGAGTAAAGGTGTAATGGGGGCTATTTTGGTAAAAGGAGATTCCCTCAATGTCATTAAGTGTTGTAAAAATGAACAAAGGATCCCTTAGTCTCTTCCTTCTATTTAGTTGAAAATCTTGGACATCTCTTCGACTGTTGGCCTTCACCTTTCATTTGATCATGACCTAGCAGCCCAACTTACTAAACTTAGGTGTTCTTTGACGACTTTGTATGTCTCCGATGATTTAATTTCTTCCGTGTAACTCTATGTTGTTACAACTCCTATAAATAAAAGTTATTTGACCTTGTAAATAAATATGAAAAAAAACAAAAAAAAAACACCCAAAGGCAAGGAAGAGTCACGGAGGCCCATTTCATACTCCCGTTGAGATGCTAGGTCCCTTACCCACATTCAAGGTGGGGTTTAGTCAGGCAAGCGTCTCCACTTTAGAAACATCAAATTTTCTTAAAAGTTTTAAGTTAAAAGTTAAAAGGAAATGACGGTCTCCACTTTATTAAACATCAATTTTTCTTAAAGTTTTAAGTTAGAAGTCAAACGGTAAATGATCCAAGATATAGCGTTGGTGTAAAAAATAGTCCATATTTTTTGACATTTTTTTATGGTGCGATTCAAAAAAATTTAGGTTGTTTTTTTTTTTTTACAAGTATGAAAATGCTTAAACATAAATATGAGAATGCCCATACATAAATACCACTAAATCCACACTCTCTTCTTCAACGTGGGACTAAAACCCACTTCTTTATCTCAACATTATTTAAAACTTAAAAAAATCACACAAAATATTATGTTAGTTTGAAATACACCAAAGTATTTTTCAAAACAAAAAAATACCAATAGAGTGCACCTGTACCCTACCCTCAAAATATTTGAAAACGGAGTGTGGTTTGTATACAGCTTAAGCTCTAAACAATCAAATTAGAGCCTACCTTCAAATAGTGTCGAGAAAAGTGATTTCAATGCTATAACTCTTTATGATAGCCTTTAAATATATTTTTATCTTTATTTATAAAGTTTAATGTTTCAAAAATAGTGTAGATCGACATATCTATGAAAACTTGAAAATCTTGAATATTGACAGTCCAAAAATGCATTACAAAATACACTATTTCCAAAACTTGAAATCCATTTTTTTCTTATGTCCATGCATCTTGATGTTGAGATGATCAATTTGAGGCTATTTGGGTAACGAAACAACTTTTTCTACTGAAATTTTTGAGATAGGTTTAAATTTGATTGTTTAGAGCGTAAGCTCTATATATAAACTTTTTCCTTTGAAAAATATATTGTTGAATAAATTATTGGAAATTTTTTAGCACACAAACCTCACATGTTAATAGTTACTCATGTGGTAAAAAAAGCAAGCCCCTAGGGGTGGTACTTGGGTCTAGGTCAAGGTTGACGGCAACCAGAACCCGGCAGGATTAGGTCCAAGTCCAATGACCAATACCTGAATTGAGTCTGGGTCGGTTTGAGTCTAGTTGGAACCCCTTGGGCTTGGGTCCTGGTCAGGTTTGAACTGGAACTGAGTAGCAGCTGGTGTTAGTAGTGGCTGGTGTTCTCCTATAAGCCATATCCTCTTCAAATATTTCGCTCTATAATGTGGGTAAGTAGTAGCTGGTGTTCGTGTAGCTCGTTGTTACCTCTTGCCTACAATCGCCTCAAGAAGGGGTCTATGCTTTTCCAATGAAAAAGAAAAAGCAGTTACCAGGCTTTGACCCACGGGCAAGCTTTCTATGATTCCCCTACAGCATAAAATTTATATATTTCCCCTTATTCAACCTTCCATTTTGAACGGAGGGCTAAGATGGCCCCAATCACAATGTCACGTCTCTACACTATTTTATTTTTAATTTTTTTTTCTATAAACTATTTTGACACCAAATTTTGGATGTCCAATCCTCTACTAAACTTGCACTAGCGAAAAATATATATATATAATATTTTAAATAAAATAAAATGACCAAAATACCCCTAAAAATTTCAAGGGGTATTTTGGTCATTATATTTTATCAAAAAATTATTTTTAATATTTTTTATAGGTGCACTCCAATGAGAAGATGGCACGTACCAAATTTTATATTTCTTTAATTTGTATAAAAAAATAAAAATAAAATACTTTGAGACGTTGGATCTAAGATCAAGCTAGATGGTAGAGGAAGCATAGATCTTCTATGCTGTAGGGGAAGTATCCAAACATTTTCCTTGATTGGTTGGATGGGCTCGTGAGTTGTAAAATTGGGAGCCGTTTGTTGGTTCAAGGAGTTTGTCAAATAGGGCTTCAATGGGAAGGGCGAACTTTTTTTTCGTGTTTTTTCTTTTATTTTTCTTCACTTATTTTTGGCCCAACCCTAGCCTTATAGAATCGGGCCTAGTCTGAGTTGGCCCTATGGGAACAATAGTCAGCCCAGACCCAGGCCCAAGCCCAACTTGCTACCACCCTTAACTACAAAGATGCCAGTGAGTCCCCCTCTCTCTTTCAAAACACGGTTTTGCACATGCACATGCACATGCACATCTATTGGTGCGTATGCAATTAATGATAGTATTTAAAAACGGGATTTTATACTATGAGATCATTTACCTTTGTTATAATTATTTCTAGTTATTAGATGTCAAATTGGATTATTTAGGGTGTGTCACGAAGTTTGAGATCTTTTTTTTTTTAACTTTGAGTCCAATCAATGACACCCTTGTGACCACCCAGTTTGAAATATGATGCCCGAGTATTTATAACCTTTTTATACTAAAAGTAAATGCTTTTTTTGTAGACCTTTTCTTAAAAATTTGGTGAGTTGACTACAAAACCACCTAGTGCATAGGACCAATGGGGCGCACGAGTCTAAAGACCTTTTGACATGCTCTCATACTTCGTTTTCTTTCTTTTCTTTGGTGGGTGGGCCATTCATATCGATGATAGATAATTTAGTATATAATGAAATGGTCCCTTGTATCGCTGCCTGAAGTCATCCAAATGGCAAAATTTGACCCTTGCAACAAAAAATAAATATGAAGGATATCTATTTATGCAAGGTCCCCCATACCTCTTTAGTCACCGTCACTGCCGAAAATGATTCTAAACAGAGCCAAACAATCGATTTAGATATCAAGAAAACAGATACTATTAGGACCGGCAATGAGCCGATCAGCTCACTCTAGGCTCTTATTCTTCTGTTCGTTCTCTTAATTTTGATTGAGCTCGGCCCTGCCTGAACCAAGCCCAAGCCCAAAGCCAGGCCGGCTGTGCCTGCCTTGGCCCCACTAGGCCTGCCAGCCCTAGATATTTGTTAGGGATCTCTAATAGATAGATAGAGGAGATAGAGGTAGGAGGAATTGAAGTTTGAGGAAATATCCCCGCACCTCTTTTCTTCTTTTTTTTCATATCTCAATAGACTTAATGATTCAAAATATAGTTCCTAACCCTTTTACTAACTTTATTTATTTTTAATTATTTTTTTAGTATTAATAAATATAAAAAATACATGCTCGTTTTAAACCCTTCCTCTCTTAACGTGATACATTCCCCTCAAATTTCTCTCCCTAACATTCACTCTCTTTGTCTCTCTAACGAGGGAGAGAGAGTGAGAGACACATGAGGAGAGAGAGTAGAAAAATAGGTAGAGAGAGAGAAAAATTTATGGAAAAATCACATGAAGAGAGAGAAAGGATGATGTTTAGAAAATATATATCTTTTTAATATTTGTTTGGGGCAAAAAAATAGGATTAAAGGAGGGGCAAAAAAATAGGATTAAATGAGGTAAAGTTAGTTAGAGGGTTAAAAGATATAAAATTTAGAATTTTTATGACCCAATATATGTTTTAAAACATTGAATCTGTTGAGATATAAAACTTAAAAATAAAAAGTATAGAGATATTTTCCCTTTAAATTTTAGCACCAACTTCCAAAATGCAAAAAATGTGGATGTGGTTTCTAGGAGTTACAAAGTAGAGAATTAAATAAAATTCTACACCGTCTAAATTCATTTTAGCCTTGTGGGTTTTTTAAAACGTCCATCTTAGAAATGGACATTGACTAGTCAGCGGAATAATTTTCCCTTTAGGAATTGCTCAATCCCCCATCCATTGAATAAACCTGAGAATGAATGTGGGGCTCAAAACCTACATTTGCCACGCATCCATGGTTTAGAGTACATGGGCTTATGAGGGATATATTACTGATTCCAAGCGATAATTTAAAAATGATTTCTATAAGGTTGCAATTTTTAAACGAATCCAATTAAGGCACACCTCCAAATTGTATCATAACATGTAATTTTGGTGAAAAAATTATTAGGATTATCTTAAAATCTATTTTCATACCTAATTATAAAATTTTAATCTTCAAAAATAGTTAAAATCAAGTAGATATATAAAATATGAAAATCTAGAAAATGGATGGTCTAGATAATGTATCGTAAAATGCACTGTTTTTTAGACTCAAAATCTTTTTTTTTTTTTTTCATATTCATACATTTCGATGTCGAGATTACCAATTAGAAGTTTTTCAATATTAAAACAACATTATTCGATGGATTTTTTAAGTGCATCTGTAATACTTTGAGAGTGTTAATTCTATGAAGTATGAATCAAAGAAGTTCACCCATAAAAGACGTTTGTACGCGTTTGTTTTTGCCTGTTTTTATGACTGATATACAGGATGATACCGTTATACAAGGGCATGTGCCCCTCTATTTATTAATATTGTCAATAGAGCACGTGCTTAATTCCCTTCCATAAGAAGAGTATTTGTAGTATATCAAATTTGAAGGATGTAAGCTTCTTAATTAAGCCACCCCACGTGATAAATATGAAGAAAATCCTCAAATGCAAAAGAAGAATGGTCTTAGCAGCGTATTGTTGAGCTTCATGGTGATGTCTTTGACTCTATTCTCACCAAACAGTAGAGGTACAAACCTCCATTGGTTTTACCATTTAGAATGACCCGGGGCCTTGGCGGTAATATTGTTGAGCCCCCATGGTGAGGTCTTTGACTCCATTCTCACCAAATGGTAAGGGCATAAATCCCCATTAACTTTTTACCATTGAGAATAATCTGGGGCCTTGGCGGTAATAATGTTGAGCCCACCAAAGGGTAGGGGCTCCCCTGGGGCCTTCGCCCAAATTCCTCACTACTGACTTTACCACTTTTTTTGGGAAAGGGGCTTAAGTCGTGGTGGTAGCACCCCACACCCTAGTTAATACGATGCCATTGATACCTTCAAAAAGCCAACTCCTAATCTACTGGAAAAAACAGGTAGGGGCCTGTCTTCCCCATTAAATTACCTAAAAAAAAGTCCTCAAATCTTTAAAACTAACATTTTAAGATTAAACACATACTCTCACAATTTAAACTTTTTGTAGGTTAGATAAGTGGGCAAGGGATTTCCAACCTATGGTAGGAATAGAATTCAAAATGTATATTTATGGCACTACATGTCCTATCACATCTAAGTGTTTAAAAACTTAATATCCCTATTTTTACCTAAAAAATGCTCGATGATCTAGAGTGGATCTCAAATTTTCACTTCAAAAAGTACTGTAAGCAGCTATTTTGCCCCAAGAAATAAATACATAAGCTGCTACCATAGAAGCACTATCCATGCTCACTAATATTTATGCAATTTTCTCACCACCTGTCATCAAGCGATAGTCATTCCACTTTGATTTAAAACGCGCCAATTTGGATTTGGATTTGGATTTGGAAGTGGTGGGCACCGTCCAATTTCTCACTTAGAATCGGCTTATTCGGGCCTTTATATGTAAAAGTCTAGGAACTTTTTCTCGGTTAGCAAAAATAATTTTCTTTTTATTTGTTAATTCCTAAAAATTAAATTAAAAAAAGTTGAGTATACGTAATTTTTTTCCCCTGCTTTTTTTTTTTTTCATGAAATGCTAACTCTCCCGATTCAAATTGCCACTCTAACCAATCTGGATCCGAATTGGTCGATGTACCACCAACGACATGTCTTTTTAAAACGTTGTTGTGAGGAATCAAAAAATTAATTTTCCTCATTTAGGAATTGGAAACTGACCATTTGTTGTTAAGCTCCCACGTGTTCCTTGCGTCCTTAGTGAGAATTATCTCTAGTAAAATGGAAATAATCTGTATTTTATCACAATGTATTTTATCACAATTTATAATATTCTAGTACAATGAAACTTATCATGAAATTTTAAGATATCTCAAAAACAATTCAAATCATACTTGAATTTATTTTTATGAAAGTGCAACTCTCTCACCCGGTACAAACCTTACAAACCCCAAATCTATTCTCTCTTAATAAACATAGCATTTTCATTTTCTCTCTCTAAAAAAACCAGAGAAGCTCAAGCCCTGGCAGCTATTGGCATGTCTTTGTAAAGCGAGAACCCTGTCTCTCT
The DNA here is from genome assembly GCF_000471905.2 of Amborella trichopoda. The sequence continues at coordinate 8,906,802 of NW_006497648.1, read as the reverse complement.
CTATAAAAGGTGAGCTTTTTCTCTCATATCACGCCCATGGGAAGCTCATTCTCTTAATAAACAACGAGAATTCTCTCACACCACACCCATGGAAGCCCATTTTCTTCATAAATAAGGGGAAGCTCGGGTTTCAAAAAACTAGAAAAGCTCAAGCCCCATCTATAGCAACCCTAGGCGGCATATTTGTAAAGCCAATGTTATTTCTTTCTCTACAAAAGATGAGCATTTTTTCTCAAACCACACCCATGGGCTCGGGTTGTAAAAAACTAAATAAGCTCAAGGCCCATCCATGGCATCTTTGCAAATCCATAGCATTTTTTCTCTCTACAAAAGGCAAGTCTTTTCTCTCATACTACAGCCATGGGAAGCCCCTTCTCTTAGAAGCTCGGGTTGTAAAAACCAGATAAGCTCAGGCCCTGACAGTCCTAGGTGGCATTTTTGTAAAGCCAAAGCCCTTTCTCTTTCTACTAAATACGAGCCTTCTCTCCCATACCACACCCATGAGAAACCCCTTCAATAAGAAGAAGCTCGGGTTGTAGGTGTGCTTATAGTAACATCAAAGCTTAATATATTTATGTAATTAATGTGGAATAAATACATATTTATGAATCTCAAATAAAACTTATCTAACACATAAATAGCATCCCTAATTTTAGAGTTCCAATAATCATCTAGTAAATTTTCAATTAAAAAGACCATCATTATCATCATCAAAGTCTTTTTTCATCTATTGGGGTTGATTGACTATATGAATCTTGATTGGTAACTGTCCTCTTTCACTTCAAAATCATCTAGTAAATTTTCAATTAAAAAGACCATCATCATCATCATAAAAGTCTTTTTTCATTTATTGGGGTTGATTGACTACATGAATCTTGATTGGTGACTGTCATCTTTCACTTCAAAAGATAAAATTAATAACATCTCAATGAAATCCTCCTCGATAACATCCCAATAGCGATTAAGACCTTGGAAAGTGATAACTGAAACGAGAATAACTACTAGCACAAAGTAGCCTCTTCAGTTTGTTTTTCTACTCTCGATATACACTTAAGCTGATGGTACAATGCAGTGACATCATAGAACTATAATATTCTAATTATTAAAAAATAAAAATTTTCAGTCAAGAAAATATCTTCCTTCAGAGGTTGAAGGGATAAAAACATTTTTTTTCCGGTCGAGTTGGATAAAAAAACTTCTCGGGTTATAGAGACAATTCTTTAGATTCTTCAACTCCAATGAAATTGAAATAAAAATAACAAAGTTTGTTTTCCTACTCTGATGAGTGACATCTACTGTCCATCCAATAAATGGATAGCCAACGTCGTCTCTCACCAATGTCATTGTACATAACCGAAGCTTATCACCCGTGACTGTACGCAACCATACAAATGCCACGAACATCCAATGTTCCTAAAATCAAACCGGAACGGTTAACCGGTCATGATGTTGGGAGCGGTTCGAATTGAAACGGAACTAATCAGAGCAGTTAACCGGATTAATTAGTCAAGTAGATTTTTTTTTTTTAAAAAAAAGAGTCAAAATCCTCAAAAAAAAATTATAATTAAAAAAGAAAAACTTAGATTAAGTATACACCATCATATTACATTGCATTTATCTTAAAAAAAATTTAAAACGACTCTTTATTTAATTTAATATTTGAATATTATGAAATTATACAAAACAATTTATAATTTTACATAAATTCAATCGGTGAAGTTACAAGGTCCAACTAACAATGGATGATGCAACAATATATGCTTCTATATTGTTTTCATGTTGATGTTGAAAAATTTTGTTTTAATGTTGAAAAACTCTTTAATAAGGTTTAGAATTGGGTTTGAGAGCGTATTTTTTTGTAGCATGATGTTCCCAATTTTTCGAAGGGTTGTGAGTCAAGGAAGTAAGAGAGATCATCTCATTTACTTAGTAACTTGTTTGTCAAATGCAATGTCTCGGTCAAGGTGTTAAGAGCTGCTTCAAATGGTCAAATAACATATTTTAAAAAAATATGGCCAAGTCGATTTTCAAACGGCCAAATCGATTTTGAAATGGCCAAACCTCTCGTTTACTCACTAAACTTTTGAGTCGGGTTTTAACATGAATATATATATATATATATATATATATATATAAGATGACAACTTTAAAATGTAAAATTAAGATGTATATTTTTTTAAAAAAAAACAGGTTAAGTTTTTATCCATTTTAGCATGTGGAAACATGAGAGATGAGTAAAACACTTTTTAGTTCTACCTCTTTTTTTCATAGAGGGTAATAAACAGATTTAAGGAGTGTGAAGTTGCAATAAATGATGGATAGCTTGTAAAAAATAAAAAAACAAATTAGAAGAACATGTCACAACTAAACAAGAAGTTGAGAACACAGACACCAGTAACATACATAAAAAATAACCTTAAAAAGAAATAATTTTTTTCTCATATTCATCACAAAAAAATATTTTTATAAAAAAAGAATATAACATTAAAAACAATCCAACAAGTTCACCAAAAATATATAACATTAAAAAGAAGCAAATATTTTATTCTCATATTCATCACAAAAAAACAGATTTTTGTAAAAAAATATATAACATTAAAAACAATCCAACAAGCTCACCAAAAAAAAAATATTATTTTTTTCTCATATTCATCACAAATTACATATTTTAATAAAAACAAAAAGTAATTTTATTAAAAATATATATATTTTTTTTTAAGAACCCTAACATCGAGCCAAAGAACACAAAAACTTTAGAGTCGAAATCAACTCCAAATCTTTCATTTTTTTGAACAAATTGACATGGGGATATGGTAGATACTTCAATTAAGATTCAAATGCCCCAAATGTCGTGAAAATTTATTCACTATTGAGATCTTTATTAAAAAAATTACGGATTTTTCACTTCACGAAAATTTCAGGAAGAAAAGCAGCAAAAAAAATCAATATAAAAACATTTAATCAATATTAAATAAAAATAACTAGTTTATTTGATAGATAATGCCTTTATGGTCAAACTTAAGTGATCAATTCGATAAATATCGATCAACTGATCGATCAGAAATCAATTTGTTTGGATAAAAACAGTTCTTCGAGCAGCAGTACTTCAAGCCAAAAAAGCCCTCAAATCTTCATCATTTTGGAAAAATTGAAATATGTAAACGTTAAATCCTTCAAAAATCAATCAAAGCCCTCCATTTTTATGAAAATATATGAGGTATTAAATCTGCATTTGGTAGAATGACGAAAATTTATATTTTTTAAAAATCTCCATTTCAATCCGTTGAGAACTCTTTGTTTTTCGACTTTTGATTGAATAATCGATGATATATAGAAACTTTACGGTGTATAACATCAATATTTGACCGAAAAAAAAAAAAAACTACAAAATGGAAGAAAAAAAAAGCTACAAAATCTTGTTCTATTAAAAATAACGGGCATGTGTCAAATAACAGCCGGTATTTTATGTGTTAAAACAGTGTTATAACGGACGAAAACAATGGCAAACCGGACTGGTTAGAAAAACCGGCTGATTTTGAAGAAAAACCGTTGGTTCGACATTGAACCGGCCGGTTTTGGTCTCGATTTTTTTTGGAGAGTGTCGTCTTATCTGGTGTACCTTATAATCGGCCCTAACTTGAATCGCCACTCCTACCGGTAGCGATCTAACCGGCCGGTTCCGGTCTAACCAGCACAAACCTTGTCTAGGAATATCAGAATTTCATTGTGTGAGAAGGTAGATAGAAGGCAAAAAATAAAAAATAAAAGAGAGTAGATAATGCTAGAACAAATAGAGATAGAAGGCAAAAAATAAAAAATAAAAGAGAGTAGATAATGCTATAACAAATAGAGATAGAAGACAAAAAAATGAAGAGTACATAATGCTCTAACAAATAGAGATAGATGAAAAGAAAAAAAAAAAGGGGGTGGGGTCGTGGTGATAGCATCCTGTCTTAGTAGCAGCATTCCCACGCCAAGTTACTACATCATAGTATTCATTTTTACCCAATTAACACTTTAACCTTCAAAATGTAACTCCTCAATCTATTAAGAAAATAGGTAAGGGGTTAGTCTTCCCCACTGAAAATTACCCAAATAAATATATATATAGAGAGACGAGGGAGTGAGGCCCCCAATTAACACGTTAACCTTCGAAATGTAACTCTTCAAACCATTAAAAACACGGTAGGGGGGCATATCTTCCCCACTGAAAATTATCCAAAAAAAAAAGGAAGCGAAGAGAGTCTTTTTTATGTAAGGAAAAAAGTTTACACAAGGTTAAAGCCTTAAACAAACAAATTAAAACCCACCTCAAAAAATCATTAGAAGAGGTTTTTTCAAAGCTTAAAAATCCTCAAATCGTTTATCTCGATCTCAATATGTATGGACAGGAGAAAAAATAGATTTTAAGTTGTGGAACACAAGGGTGAGGCCCTAAACAATCTAATTAAGGCGCACCTTAAAAATTCATTAGAAGAGGTTGTTTTAAAGCTTAACTCAAATCATTTATGCCGATCTCAAGATGTATGGACATGTGAAAAAATAGATTTCAAGGCATGGAAATAGTGCATCTTATGATGCAAATTATGGACTATCAAATTTTAAGGTTTTCAAGTATTTATAGACCTACTTGATCTATGCTATTTTGAAGCTTTAAATTTTATAATTAGATATAAAAATAAAATTTCAAACCATCACAAAGATTTATAATATTGAAACAAATTTTGGCACTATTTGAAGGTGCCCTTTACTTTGATGCTTTAGGGCCTCATCCTTTATGTAAAAGAAAAAGTTTATATAAAGCCAAGGCTCTAAACAATCAAATTAGAGCCCACCAAATAAATTTCACTAGAAAAGGTTGTTTCGATGCCCAATCATCCTCAAATTGATCATCTCGACATCAAGATGCATAGACATGAGAAAAAAAATAGATTTGAAGTTTTGAAAATAGTGCATTTTGTCATGGATTTTTGGATCATCAATTTTCAAGATTTGCAAGTTTTCATAGATCTACTTGATCTACACTATTTTTTAAGTTTAAAATTTTATAATTAAAGATAAATATATATTTTAAGGCTAACACAAAAAAAAATCAGTATTGAAACGAGATTTCTCGACACTATTTAAAGAAGCACTACTTTGATTGTTCGGAGCCTTAGCTCTATAATAACCGCACCCTTATGTAAAAGGCCAAATGCGGCCATAGTTTTCTTAAGGTAACTCTCTCCAATATTTGTTTCGATCCCATGTGGGGTTTACAGGGTGGCCAAATGACTAATTTGCCCATGTGCTCAAGCTCAACATTTATGGACATTTAGATACTTTGATTTACAATACAAAATTTTTCAAGCAAATGTATTTATAGTAATTAGAGAAGTAGAATGGATATTTGGATAAGAAATTAATAGCATTTCATTAGTGCTTAAAAAACAATTAACACTCTATATGAGTGACATTATATATCATATCATTATCCACCATAGTTAATAAAGACTTTCATTTTATTAAGAAATATCAAAAAATGTTAGAACACATTAAATACATATTCCATATGTAGATGTAGGTAACAAAACCCAGGGTTTTGATACACTACCCAAATAGTATGAGGTTTTAAACAATCAAAGTAAAACACACCTCCAACTAGTATCGAGAAATGTGGTTTTAATATTGGAAATGAGATAGTCCTAAAATATATTTTCAGTTTAATATAAAATTTAAAGCTTTAAAAACAGAGTAGATCAAAGATATCTATGAAAACTTGAAAATTGATGGTAAAAAAAGGCTCTATAAGATGCACTACTTCCAAAAATTGAAATCCATTTTTTTCTCATATCTAGGCATCTTAAGGTAGAGATGATCAATTGAAGGATATTTGAACATCAAAACAAGATGTTCTAGTAAAATTTTTGAGGTAGGTTCCAACTTGATTGTTTAGGGCCTCGGCTCTATATAAAGGTTTCTTAATTTGGAAAAACTGCTCACTACGTGGTTTGGTTACTTGCCCCCATAAAAATCCGGTCGATTAAGACTTTATTTTGTCAGAACGAGGAAGCCTGCAACTTGGAGTTCGTACATGCACACGCGAATAAACCAAGGGAGGGAGGCATCCTTTCTGTATTATGTGGGGGCTCACTTCTTGTCGCAATGCCAGCACGAGGTGTGACGGCACGCTCCATTTTAGAACGTGGAAGTAAGCTTTCAGGCACGCAGATGCAAGACAGTGACTCAGGCCAAACGAAAGCGGTCCCCAATACTTTGGAGAGAGAGAGATGCTGTTTATGTTTAATGGGGATCGCATATTTAGGATAAGTCTGGATTGAGGTGGGAGGAGTAGTGAGGGGAATGATTTTTGGGGTTTCCAAGTGCTATTGAATTGTCGGGATTATAAGCCGGAGGAAGAGTGGTTTTTGTTACTGACACAAAGGTGATGGCAGTTCAGTTTCAGTTATCTGGAGCTTATATGGCTCCTCGGGTTCAGTTGTTGGGCCGGGGCTCATTGCCCAAAAGGTTCTCTCTCTCTCTCTTCATACTTTTTGCATCTTTCTCTTCTCTGGAAATCACGAAATTACTTCATCCCCACTGTATCTTGCTCTGTTTCTCGTATTGCTTCACTCTCGTCCTCTCTTATTCTCTCTTCTCCGTCACTGCTTAACGTTAAGCTTCCCTCTTTCCTCTTCTTCTCAATACTATAAGACCAATGAATTGTATATTTCTCTCTGATTGCGTCAAATCATTAGTCTAAGCATGTGTGTTCCTCTATCTCCATCTCCGTTCTCTTTATCTCCCCTTCTCTGTTTATGGTTATCCCTCCTCTCACTTTCAAATTCAACCCTCTGTATCTCTTTTACAATGTCGCTCCTCTCTCCCTCTCAATGGATCATACTCTCTCTCTCTCTCTCTCTCTCTCGCCCCTCCCCCT
>NW_006497648.1:8880244-8899642 GCF_000471905.2 Amborella trichopoda | reverse complement strand
CCTCCTCCTCTACCTTACTACTACCTACCTCTACTACTTCTTTACTTACTACGTTACGTCCGTCCTCCTCCTCCCTCCTCCTACTAGTACGTACTACTACTCTCTCTCTCTCTCTCTCTCTCTGCCCCTCCCCCCCCCCCCCCCCCCCCCCCCCCCCCCCCACACGCACAAAAGTGCTATTTTCAATCTGTCGTTCAATGTAATAGTTAATGGACTAGTTTTAATGGCATATTGTATTTGATCGTGATCATTGCTCGACGCCAATAAATTTCAGGAAGCCTCAATTATTTCGAGGTCTTTGGATTCGTTCTACTCTCTCACATACTCAGTTTCCGTCAGGCCTCCATGGAGGTGAGATTCAAACTACAACTATCCTTTGAAGTTAGATAGTCTAGAAACTAACATATAATTGATTCTGTACGCATTAGCTTGATTTTCACATGTTTTAAGCTGTTTAAGTTTCTTAGTTAGTTAGATAAATAGTCTAGAAACTAACATATAATTGTTTTAGTACACAATAGCTTGATTTTCACATGTTTTAAGCTGTTTAAGTTTATTACTAACTTGAGATTTCAGATATCTTTTGAGAAAACGCTGACAATTCAACATCTTCGATATCAAACTCATATCTTTGTCGTAGAACAACAATGTGTGCTGTTTTGGTATTTATATGTGATTTTAGCCCATAATGTGGGTATCATGGGTTATTAAGTGGTCATTTGCTATATATTTTGTCAATCTCAATCACATACAAAAAGATGAATTGATGCTGATAGGTTTGGGACTTGCTGTTTCCTTTAGTATTGGCTTCTTTGAAGACCTTGCTTTTAATAAAGTACAAGACTACTGGAGCATTTCAGCATGGTTAAAGATATGATTCAAATAAACACTGACTTGACTGTTGCATATTCCTACTTATCCTTGTGACGCAGTATAAAATTTACTGGCGAATAATCCATCTGATTTTGATCTGCATCGCCTTGGTATCACTGTTTAAACTAGAACCGCGTTGAACTTTACCAACTGCTTATATGGTTTTGTTTTGGTTTTCAAGGAAACATGGTTGCATGTTTATGTGTATGGCCTTTCTTCAAAAAAATAAATAAATAAATAAATTGTGTATGGCTGGCACACTCATCTCATAAATTAGCATTTTTTCTCTAGAAGATTACATCATTTGGGCTTTCTGTATGGGATAGCATACTATAATTCAATGGACCTTTACCCTTTGGGTCATCTCCGTTTACTGAAATAATGGAGCTGGATGGTTGATAATGGAGAGAGAGTGAGACTCACCAGAGCAGGGCATGACCCTGATGGTCAGTCCCACTCTTGCTCCATCACAGTACGTCATTTCGTTGGACAGCGATTACCTGCTCGACTATGGTTTTTCCATAGTCCATTGAAGTATGGTATATTCCTACTTCATATATTATTGATAATTTGTACTGGGCCCTCTTCTTTGTTCTTTTCACCCTTACCAACTAGAGTTATGTGTTCTCAGGATCATGCCAGGCAAGATCTCAGGGTTCTGGGGATAGCATGGATACCACTACTTCTTCAGACATCATTGATGTGACACCCTTTAAAATGGGTGAAAGTGACACTATGGAGAAGACCACTGATTGTACCCCAGCCCTAACTGTGTTCGATAACATTGAGTCTCCAATTGAGCATCCTTTTTCACTGTCCAAAAGAGTATGTTCTATTACACTGTAGCATCTACAGATTGATTAGTTCATGGAAAATTGTTTCATGTGTTGGGTCCTGCATTTCTACATTTGCTCCCCTGCATTATAAAGCATCCATCTTAAAGATGGATGCAAATGGGTGGTCCATCTAAAAACAATTGAAACTAATGGTCCAAATTTTTTCTTCATAAAATTATTATTTTTATTTTTGAAAAATTTATTTATTTTTTAATATTCATGATCTCCATGTTAGAGATTACATGTCCTTGAAATTTGGGTCTGAATATCCATCTCAAAAATATATTTTTACGAGTGGAATCATTTCTACATGGACTCATAGAAACCGTGTCCTTAGTTCATATCTACTGGACTATCAAGCTGTTTTAGGTATCCACTTTTTTGTGCTTGTACTTCCATTTTGACCTAGGCAAAGATGTCTATGCCCTAGTGTTTCTTATTTGGTAGATTCTGCTCTGTCAGTTTTAACAGAAGATGCGCGAGGGTACTGGGTGCTTGGAAATAGAAGAACTGTAAAAGTGAACCATGACATAAGTATGATAGCATTAACTACTTGTAAGTGCCCAATAAGTGCCATTCTAGTGGGAGGTAGTGAACAATATTCCATGTGTAGTTGAGATATTGTGTTGTGGCCTACACAGTAACTACTTGTAAGTGCCCAATGACTCCCACTTTCTTACTTCGTAGATTGTGATATTGTATTGTGGCCTACACAGTACATGGCCAAATGAGAATATGAATGGAAAGAATAATGGAAAGAAAGATCAATGAAAAATAGAAGTCAGAGGATTGTTAGCCTCTGTTTGTAGTTCAACAGGGTATGAGCAAATCAGTTAATTTGGTGCAGGGGCTCACGAGTGGGTGCAAGCCATGTTTTGGTGGAGGAAAGTCGTGATGGAAAGTGAGTTAAAGTGACATGGATTGGGATCACAGAAAAAGAGATGATGAAGAAAAGGCAAAGACGTTACATCTTGATATCAGAATTTTAAGTCTTATCAAATTATGCATGAAACCGAAGTGGCTTAATGCAACTCATTCAAGTGGCAAGATGACTCAGCGTGCAAAAGACTGAGACACCCACAGTTATATACGCAAATCAAAAAATTATAATGCTTCACATACTTACTGATTAGTAACAAAAGCAAAAAAATCTGTGCATACTTGTAAAATATTAGCACCCATTGATCTTTATTTGTTGGCTTCAGAGAAGCTGTTCACTCAAGACATTGGTTGCATCTCTATGGTAGTAAAGGTTTCAAAAGTTCATAAAAGAGTTTGTTTACTCTTGAGCCTGGTTTCATGGAACTGAACGTCAGTTTAGCATCAAAGAATAATCCAAGCTGAGCTGGATGAGGGAGGGTCATTAGAAAGATGAACAGGGAGCCTCGATACTTCCTTTTGCTTACAGTGAGCAACACGGCAGCTGAATTCCATACTTTTATTGACAGGATGAAGCTCACCAAAAATATGGGTGTGAAGAGGCTCAAAATTGGAAGTGATCCTAAGATGATCGTGGATGCACTCCTCTGGAGTGGTTGGGTATATGGAGTCTTTGCAGTAATAATTCCTTTTTAGATAATCATGCACAATCTTTGTCAATTTCAAGTCATGCACAGGAAAAACCTCCATTAATGCATTCATTCTTTTTTAAGTTAACCATGATATTTGCCTCTATGTACATGTAACATACTGGAATCCCATCATTTCAATTTGAATAGCATTTGCTGTGGGAAATTGATCCTTACTGAGTGCAACTACCTTTTTATGCTTTAGCGTTCTCTCTACTGAAACTTCTATTGAATTGCAGATTTTCATTTTGTTTGCCTTTGATTAAGCTTCTTATGTTCCAATAGCAGCACCGTATGTATAAGAAGAAACTACGTCTACATTGCCATGTCACGGGTTTATAAATAGAGATGCATATTTGGGTCTGATTCCACGTTTTTGAATTCGCAGGTCATTGTTCTTGAAGTTTTTTTACGGTCTATTCCAGCATACTTAGCAAGATTGATGTGGTTGAGCTCTAAGAATGTGTGGAAAAGAAAAGTGTGGGATTCATTTCCATTTCTGGTGAAGGCCATTGATTCAGCAAAACCATGTTTTGCTTGTCTCTCAGACTCCATCAACAAACCCCAACCACTTAAGCTCGACATTTCTCTTCCATCTCTCAATGATATTAGCTGGAGCTTTTCACGCCTTTTCTATTTGTTGAACATACAATTGGAACGAAATATTACAGTGTAAATGCTTACATGAATGATGTCATTAGATCGGTTATTTCATTTCAAAGGAATTATCTTCTTGCATCTTGAGAATAACTGTAAATATGTACTTTGCCATAATTCTCCATCATTCGTTATTTCTTTCGGTAACTTATATTTTTGCATTGGACCATCTACACTGCCAAAGTATTGACACAAATGAGCTTCAGTTTTGCAAACGAATATGAACCAATTTTCTGGGGTTAATATTTCTAGTTAATACTGCTGTTGGATGCTCATATCTACACCCAATGATTCTGAAATTTTGGGCACTGTGTCTAAATTCTAGATGCAAATTATGCATCCAAATTCTAGATGCAATTTATGCATCCAAATTCTAGATGCAATTTGCTTCCTATATGATTTCCTTTCAATGAATGCTTACATTGATGAGTTGAATTAGTACAAATTTATTCATAGCTTACATCATTCCCTGATACTACTACAAATTGGCCTGTAAGAAATAACAGGGCGACAAGGGGATACCCTTGATCTCATAAACTTTATTGATAATTTGATTATTTGTTTGGAAAGCGTAGATTAAAAAAAATTTAGTCCTCTTTTTTCTTTAATAATAAAGGGGGACATCATCTAGATCTTGTCTGACACTGCTATATTAGATTCTCTGTTAATTCATGGTTTGTGATCTTATTCAGGTACGATACTGTGAATAAAATATTTATTTGATGTTAAATTTCCTGTTCTTGATTTTCAGGTATCTTATTTTGCTCATGTTAGCGTGTTGCTTCTTCACTATTGTTGGCGGTTTCCTTTTCTTTAAGTACAGGTAGTTGCTATTCAGGTCTTTTTTTCTATTGTGTTGCTAGTAGCTTTCATTGCACCGTGGCCCTTGAGGAATATGACACTTCCAGTTATTTTGCTCTCTGCTTCTGGATTTTTCACATTTTAGGCAGATTTATCTGGAACAGGTAAATTTATAATTAGATATTATTTTTTAAGAAATTCAGGCAGCGCAAAAAACCTTTGGAAGACTGCTTTTGGGATTCTTGGGCCTGCCTCTGTTCATCATCTTCTCACCTTCGGGTATGCCTTGTGAACCACTGACTATTTTAAAGCACATTTAATAATTTCATGTCCATATTTAGATTGATCCTGGTTTATGCTTCTATATTGCTGCTAGTAAGATTTTGCCTTGTGGGCTTGGTTTGACTTCATTAGTGTTTGCTTGCAGGAAAAAACGTTCTCTGAACGTATTATAGGCCTCTTGCTAGCTATTGGAGGATTATTGTTTTATTCTCGCTTGACTAGTACAATGACAGAACAATTTAGGGTATGTGCTGTGCTTCTTCCACTGGTCTTGAACATTTATTAGTGAGTCTTACTTGAAGACAATTCTAATACCTATCCTCGCAGAGTCATATGCAAAAGCTGAGAGATGGTGCACAATCCCAATTATTGGAATCCGATCATATCATTATTTGTGGAGTAAACAGTCATCTCACTTTTATACTTAAACAGCTTAACCAGTATCATGAATACTCAGTTCGCTTAGGTACTGCTACAGCCAGGTAATTACTTCTCAAATCAGTTATGATTTCTTACAGTGTATCTTCATTGATCTAGTTTGTTCTACTAACATTTCCATTAAATTTATAAGCTTGCGAAGTTTTCATTTTTCTTAATCAGGAAGCAACGTGTTGTTCTTTTATCTGAACTACCGAGAAAGCAGATTGAGAGGATTGCAGATAATGTCGCCAAAGATCTGCATCACATTGATGTTCTTACTAGAAGGTAATATAAACTGCTGGTTTAAACTGGTAATTATTAATAAATTGGTAGAATCTATTATTTTTATTCTATTGGAATGTACTTATATCGGCCATCAAAAGCCTGTGCATACTAGATGGTTTATTCCGAATGAAATGTGTCGAAAAAGATTGAGTTTCCTTGGAATAAAAAGAGAGAGAGGTGGATGTGGTTGTGTAATACAGATCTATTTGGCAAATAACTGTGCCTATCACCTTCTCAATGAGCTGTGGATTCAAAACAGAATTGATCTCATCCAGGTTAAGATCTATATTGGGTCCTCTAATTTGTTAATTGAGGGTCCAACCCGAGGAATCGAAGAATTTCGAACAGATGTACAAACAAAGTTAAATTCTAGACTCAACATTGCTATCACAAGAATTGCAAGGCCCTATGGACAACCTAACATTGCCAAGTATGTTTGCTTGTTTGCTATGCATTGGTCGAACTTGCTTTTGTATTTATGGTCACTGGGATGTTTTCTAGTATTGATTTTTAGGTTGGGGTGCATTTTTGGTCTTGTTGTTGCTGAACTTTGAAGCTCTCCACATGCATTGAAAAACTTCAATGGCCTCCACTTGGTCTAAATGTTTGATGTTTAGGCCTTGATTTAAATTTCCCTTGTTGATAGAACAGGATGTTGCCTGTCCTAGATATTTGAACAAATATAGGTGGATAGGGACCACTTCGGTGACAGTTAATTCTATATCCTTCATTGACTTATATGAGGGAGATTGGGAGAGGGGGTTTTAATCCTTTATTCGACTATTGGATTTAAGTTCTCTTGCTAAATTCCAGTGTTCTAAAAGAGGGATTTCTAGGGTGGAGCAACCAACCACCGATCTTGATCTGGATCAGCAATCCAGCAAATCTAAAAAGAAAAAAATACAAATAAATCTATGGTATAAATATTAATTATATCATAAATTTAAATAGCTCAGTGGGCTAAACTTCTTGTTGTTAACCATAATGATGGAGGTTTGAATCCTCCCGCTTTTTTCTTAACGTTCAAAAAATTATATAAATAGTGTATATATTTTTATGGGCACTTAAGAAAGATCTCAAAACCAGTATGTTGTGTGTTTGTGTGTGTGCACGTGCATGCGTGCATGCATGTGTGTGTGTGTGCATGTGTGGTGTGATGTTAAATAAAGAGCCTGCTTGGAGGGATCGAACCTCCCATCTTTCTCCTACTACACTCAAGCTATATCCACCTAAGCTATCCTGCTTAGGTGATATGGAAAATATATACTATACTATATATAGCTAAATCGCTAGTTCCAACCAAGAATCAAGAATATATAGCTAAATCGCTAATTGTGACCAAGAATCAACATGGTCTTGAATGATTTCCAACCCAGATTGGCTATTGTTCGATCACTGCTAAATACAACTCAAAGTTTTAGAATTTCTTGTGGAATACTTCATACTCAAGCCCAGTGTTATCAATTGATGTACATGCTGATTAGTTGTGATTTGCATTTTGGTTCTTTCTAGTTGCCTAGAACTATGGGGATCTTCACCCCAGGCTCCAAAGCATGCATACATGTTTATGTGCAACAAGTCTTCCAAATTTAAGCTTATGCTTCACTTTGGAAAAAGGTTGTCCTCAATATTTTTACTATTATGATGCATCAATGTTGACCAGCTTCTTCCATATTTTTCTCATAAGGCAAACATTTTCTTATACTTTTCTCTTACACTATGTATTATAATTTATGCAGCTGCAGTCTTAGCCTATCAGGATCCTTTGAAAGAGCCGCAGCCCCTCAAGCACGTTCCATTATAATGCTATCAGCAAAGGGTGACCCGTATGAGTTTTGAGGCTTATGTTGTTTGCTTCTACTTTTATTAGATTCTTTTGGGTGCCACTAGCTATCTTCGCCGAAGATTTCTCTAAAAATTGCTAATGATTGAATGTTTGGTATGCGTTAGCTGTTTCTTATTTTCTGATAATTTATGTTAATTGACTTGTGATTGGTTTGTAATTATTTTTTGTGAAGCATTTAACCTTTGGCATTCTTATTGTTGGTTATGGTGTGCTTCATGGTTTGAAGCATTTCCACTTTATTTTGATGCCTTTACAAGAAAGGAAGTTGAGTTGAGATGCTTTTACAGCTTGTTTTTTCTATTAAATGAATTGGATAGAGGAGTAAAACAACATCCAAGAGGAGCTGAGGGAGCTCTTAGTTGTGCTCTTATCTATGTTATGGTGATAAAAACTTATGCTGTATACCATTTTCCAATCCCTAAGGGGTGCGAGGAATACTTACTCTCCTTGTCAACACTGGTTATACATGATGATGTATGGATTGGTGGTATCTCATGAGTTTCAGTAGGTTCCCAATTGAGATATTTGCTGAACTGGAGAAGAATGTTGCTGGTATGACTAGTTCATTTCTTAGAGGTCTATGACGTGGTTCACTGGTGCACTAGTTCTTTGAGACCTGGTGTGAGTTTTGAGTGTTAAGAACACTAAAACCAAAAGGATTGCAATAATTAATTTCCAATGGGTTAAGTGATTCAAGACTCCAATTTCTTTGAATGGGACCTGCACTTCACATTGCTTGACAACTATGTACTGTATGGAATTTCAAACCTATGCGAAGGACACTGAGATATAGATATCAAACACAAAGCTATTTATGAAGAAAAGTTTTGGAGTTTGAAATTTGATATCATTTGAGTGAAATATTAAAGTTCAAAAATTATTTGAAGGACATGGAAATTTGGAGGTTTGTGCCACTGATATTATAATAGTTGTTTTTTCCCTTAGCAATAGATTTCTGGTGCTGCTTTAAAAGCTGTATTTCTTGAAATGGTCATTACTGCTTTGCTATGTTACTGAAATCAGAATATTTATGGTATTTTTATTTTTGTGAAAATAATGTATGGCTAAGAAACTTCATGTATTCATTATAGAATAAACTCAAATATTGCTGTTTTGCTCTATTCAATTTTCTATTGCTATTTGATTATTGAGAGTTTATGTTCAAACTTTTTTCTTGGCCTTACAATGAATTCAGGTATGAAGTTGATGCGGATGCATTCCTCTCTGCTCTTGCTCTACAACCTCTTCCTAAAATGTCAAATGTGCCAACTGTCATAGAGGTATGGGCCAGATAAAAGTTTTTCTGATGAGAAAATGTTCAATAGAAATTATATATCTATCAATGAAACCTTGGTGCAGTAAAATAGTTTTAGAAGAGGAATGATTTGCTTTCTTTTTTTCTTTTTTCTTTTGAATGTTTATCAGTACCTTTTGAAAATGGAACTCTAGAGGTCAGGTTGTGGCATCCACCACCGTGGCCACTCTGCCTAGAGCCTTAAAGTGGAGCTTGGTGTACCCAGTTTATTTGTTATGTTCCGAATCTTGCCTATGGTTTAGGGTACTATTGATACCTCTGAAAAAGGATTTTTCAATATGATTTGTTGAAGCTAGCTGTATAACTTCAAATCTTCTTTTTGAAGGGACAAACTAGTTGAATGTTCATAGATTAGTAGCGTCCTAGGGGGGCATAGTTGGTAGAATGACATATTTGTTACCAAGTTGCATTTCTTTTCCTTTATTCTATTTTTTTTCAAGATATTGTACAATTTGGCACAATAGATACCGTACCAGTTGGCGCATGTCCACCCAAATAAGTGGTCGTGCAACATGTTTTCCATATTTTTTTAAAGAAAGTTGGGAGCTTTCCATATTTTGTATCAGAAATACTTGACTATCTTTATGTCATTATTTCATAGGTTACAAACTCAAGCACCTGCGATCTCTTGAAATCAGTCTCGGGCATAAAAGTGGAGCCTATTCAGAATGTGGCATCCAAATTATTTGTTCAGTGTTCTCGCCAGCGGGGCCTTATCAAAATTTATAGGCACTTGCTTGATTATCGAAGTATTGCCCTTACTCTTTTGCAGATGAGAGGAAGATACTACTAGTTGCAATTTTCAAGTTTGTTCAATCTCCTTGTTCTTGATTTGTCGTTTGGGAGTATAGATATTATCCCCTTGACTTCCTAGCATGCCTTGTGATCTCTAGTCTGTGGCATATTCTCTGCTATTGATATATCATGCTCCAGTGATTTTGGCGACTGGAATTTGTGGTTTCCTTTTCTTTAATATGCATGATAGTGTCCTTTATATGCACCATTAGAAATTTAGCATACGACTATATTGTTCTGAGTTTCTTTCTTTGCTGGAGGTTATTTTGATATGTGCTGTGAATTATTTTGATGTGGTGCTGCCTTCTTTTCTGCAGAAGATGTGTTTAATGTTTGTAACTTTCCTAGCCTTGAAGGTTTCACTTATAAGCGTGTAAGACGTGGATTTTTAAAGGTGAAAATTCTCTTTGAACTCCAATCATGGTTCAACTTAAGTTTCTAAGGAAGTCAGTCCTTTACTTTATTGTTCATTTGATTGCAGGCAGTAGTTTGTGGGCTTTTCAGAAATGGGAAAATAAACTTCCATCCTAGTGATGATGTGATTCTCGAGAAAACTGACAAGGTAAGAGAAAAATCGCGAAGAAAGCATGATTTCAACCTTCCTGCAGCAATAGATGTGCGGAACTGCTGAACCACGATTTATATACTAGTTTATGAAGTTGAGTATAATGAATTGAAATTTTCACTTTTTCTGGATCTTTTGGTCTCCTTCCATCCTGATTTTGTCAGTTGACCATCACAAATCCTAGTGATGACCTGATTCTAGAGAAAACTGACAAGGTAAGAGAAAAATTGTGAAGAAAGCATGATTTCACCCTTCCTGTAATTCCCTAATACTGCAGCAATAGATAATCTGAACTGCCACCACTTTATTTACCAGTTTATGAAGTTGAATTATAATGAATTGAAATTTGCATTTTTCTGGATCTCTTAGGCTACTTCCACCCTGACTTTTTCTGTTAGCTATCACAAATGCTTGATAATATATAATCAGAACTTTTGTCCATACCAGCCCTAGGAAGAAAAGAACAATAGAAAATAATATAACACTGAAGGTCAACACTGTGGTCAATTTTATTTAGTTATTTTATTGGGTTTCTAGTTTCAGGATTCATGGAAAGTTTTGGCAAAGTTTTATGTTGGCTGCCTACTTAACACAACCCACCTCCTTTTCCCGGTCATAGGACAGGTTTCTAGTTGACGTAAAATGCTACATCTTTGTGTTTTCGTTAAAACCCTAGGATCCTTGAAGCAACATTTAAATGGAATCATAAAGCATTGGAAAAGGGCATCGAGAAAGTATGCTGAGCTCTTTTTATAATGTGAACCCTAGGCCATATAGTGGACTCTAGCCTGTTTTGAATGAAATGTACATAGACAGGCATAGATGTTAGTTAAACTAAGTGAGTGCATACTCTGCTGCCTTGTTTTTTCACCATCTGTTCCAGTTGCAAAGTGGAACAAGGGAGGAAGCCACCAAGTTAATGTGGTATGGATGATCATAAATATTCTAGAGAATACATTTTGCATGCGTGATTCAGCATGGGTTAGACACTCTTAAATGTTGATATCGTCCCAATGGGCATATATAACAAAGACGAGGTGGGGAAGAACGTTAACTCAAAAGGATATGTTGTTTCCCTTAGTTGGAGTTCTTGAGGAACTCTCAATGATTATGGAATTGTCTGTGGATTTGGTTGGGAAGGTTATACAGATGGCGCATATGTGTTCATGGGAAATTTGTTCCTCGGCCAAAGGTGTTTTATGGCACATATGATATTTTGATATTTTCAACCAAGGAAAAAACTCTACCAGTGATAGTGAACTATTTACAACAGGGAAAATAAAGGCTTTCTTTTTATTTATTTTTAATGTTTACCCCAGTTTTCATGCATTTAAATCCACTCCAATGATTGAGACAGTTATTTGTAGAACAAGGATACGAGATCCAGAACTGAGTCTTCGTACTATATCAGCTGTTCTTCTCTAGTTGCCATTTCATTGACTTGGCACTAGGCTTTTTTGGCCAAATCTCTACACAAATTTTCGGGCAGAATATATTGATCATGCCATGGAGTCTTTACATTATATCTTCTTGAATTGATGATTGCTATTGATCAATATCCTTCACCAAATGGCAACTATATTGGTACCAATGACTGATAATTTAGTGTATTAAGTTAAAAATGTGTAGGGTATCTTGTCTTCTTGATTTCCTTATGCTAATATTTCTTTCCATTGTCCATGTAGCTGCTTCTTGTTGCTCCTGTCAATGTGCACAAGAATCCTCCTAGTGGATTAGTGAATTGGAAGGAAGAAAATGGGACTTCTGAAAAGGGAGTACTGGAAAGCAATGATTCAGGTAGCAATGTTGAGTTGAGTACGAGAAAGTCGCGTGTTGATAAAATTGTAAAACGTCCCAAGAAATTTGGTTCGAAGGTAATTTTTTCTTGTGAACAGTGTTACCTCAATCTTAGGTTTATTATTCATAGTAATTTGAACATGCAGAGCTCAGATTGGAACTTCGGACCAAAAGAGCACATACTTATGCTCGGATGGCGGCCAAATATTGTTGATATGATTCTTGAGTACAATAATTATCTTGGTCCTGGCAGCGTTCTGGTATGCACTATTCTAGAGCTAGTATGATCACTCCCTACTTTGCTATTTTATGTTTCTTCACCCAATTAAAATTTGGTCTGTTGTATATTAGTATACTATGGTAGAAACTATGCAAGCTAAATCTGTCAAGTTCCATGAATTGTCTGGCATTAAAAATGAAAGAGACCACAATTATCATGGTATATGTTAATGCTGTTGTACGTTAGAATGAATATAGATTAATTTTAACTAATTGAAAATGAGGGATTTATATAATTATATAAAGTTGTGAGTATACTAATTATTAAATGGCCCATTTGGGTGAACCACATCGATGTGATATCTGGACTCATTGTTGTTGAGGAGATTCAGCTTTCAAACTAATTTACCACCAAGATCTTTTAGTTTCTGATGAGACCTGAATCTATAGCTACAGTCCCAAAGAGCAAACTCTTTGTTCAATACTTAGAATGACTGAATAGAATGGTAACAAAGATATGTCAGCAGATGATTCAGTTCTTATACAAAATGTTTTTGCCAATTCTCACTCTCTACCATGCAAAAGAGTTTTATGTTTTTGAGACTAGATCTATGGATGATTATTTCGTTCTGGATATGTTATTTCCTTTGCCAATGCTTCTTTTGTCTTTCGTAATACAGGATGCTTTTTAAAGAATTACAATAAGATATTCTAGATTGGCATGTTCTCTTTTATGGAACTATGGGCATCTGGAAACAAATTTAGTGGCTGTATCTTGCATAGTCATCTTCCTTATTGATTTTCCTTTAGTGAGGTCCTTTCACAATTTCCAGGAAATATTAGCGGAGTCTCCAATCGATGAAAGAAACCATGTAATGAAATTCCTGGGTCAGAAGAAGATACAAAATGTCAAAGTTTCTCATAGGGTATATTCTCATTGATCTGTCTCTCTCATTCTTTGTCACTTGTCAAGCTGTGATCGTTAATATTTTATTTACCCCTTTTTTTTCTGTTTTTTTATTCCCTGAAAATGTGATCTGGCACATGTAAACATGCATGACAAAATTAAATGGTTTTATTTTATTTTATTTTGTTTTAGATGGGAAATCCTATGAATTATGAAGCCTTAAAGGATGCCATATTGACTATCAACAACTCAGTTCAGAAAGGCGAGAAGATGAATCTATCAATCGTTGTGGTGTCTGATAAAGGGTGGTTTGCAGGAGGTATCTTAATATATTTACAACTAAATAAACCAATTATGTGCTATGTGGGGACCTCATTACTCCTTAGATCCTCTTTAGATCAAGAAGATTTTCCTATGAGCTCTTTTTGATGAAGAGCTTTTATATCCTTTCTGTGTGAACTGACCTCAATATTTTACAGATCCTGCCAGAGCTGACAAAGATTCCGCTTATACTCTCCTTCTGGCAGAAAAGCTTTGTAGAGATTACAATGTTAAGGTGACTATCTTGTTTGTATCCAGGCTCCTCATTATGTAAAAATGAATTTTGAAATTCTAAACCCCAAAGATGGGCTAGAATATTTAACATGGTAAGATTTGAATTTTTATGGTTTTTTTCTTTTCTTTTTTTTTTAAATATTAAAAGTTACTTGAGAATGAGAACCTTGTGCATCTAATATTGGATATGCTGAAAATCAAATATTGGACTTGTAAAAATCTAATGGCTAAGAGTGCTTTCTGCAAGACATAAACCATGATATAGCATTGTGTGCTCCAAGACAGATGATATGCAGCACTTGACACACTTAGGTACCCTATGTGATGGAATAGACCCAATTACTGAATTACTTAAATATGCTTTTAGATTTCCCAGAAATCTAGAATAATCTCATGATATGTAAACCTAATGGCTGTCAATAATAAGTTAGTATGAAGAAGCACGCATATCTAGAATGATTCTTCCATATAATACATTTACATGTCAACTATCTTGAGGCTGAGAAAAAGTATCTGCTTCACATGATGCCAAGAAGCAACAAGGTATGATAAATATATTTTATTCAATTCCACAGGGCTCTGAATCTTTTATGTATTTTAAGGAACATAAAGAAGGCTGTGCACCATCTTCTTATCCACTATGAATTTGCTTTTATGTGTAGAATCTGAGCATAACCCTTTGAGTTGTTCAGGCTTTTTAAACCAGTTAAGATTACAAAATGTTTTAGTTCCATGTGTTTTGTGATTTGTAGGTAGAAAACCTCGTTGCAGAGATCGTCGATATTAAATTGGGAAAACAAGTATGTAACATTTCCCTGTCATATTTCAAATATTTTGTTCATTTACAAATTGTGAGAGTATATGCACTTGCATGCACACGTGCATGACCACACGTGTGAATATGTAGCCGTATGTGTGCAGGGTGAGGCATGTGTGCATACACATGTTGGTGTGTTTTTGTGTATGTTTAGTATATTATAATGGTCTCCAACTTTCTATAGCGACTAATTCATATTTCTTGCAGATTGTGAAAATAAAACCATCTTTGACATATGTTGGTGCAGAGGAAATAATGGGACTTGTAACAGCTCAAGGTTCCTTTATCTAATGCTCTTTTACTTTTCTAAAGTCTTCTTTTATACGAACTAATTAGAAAATGGTTTTGATGTATGTCTATTGCATGGATGATAGTGGCCAAGGATGATGAATTGAATCAGGTGTGGACAGATTTACTCAACTCATGTGGAGACGAAATATATGTGAAGGTATAAAGTAACTGTACGTCATTACTAGTGACCTGTCTGTCATACGATTGACCCTAATAAGAGGAGATCTGGATTAAGTGTTCACCAAAATTCAGTGGGATTTGTGCGTTCGATATTTGTGTTTTTTGCGAGTTCGAGTTTAGTGTACATCTTGTCCTTTTGTATTAATTGAGCAAGACATAATATCAAACTCCTAAATTTTG
The DNA here is from genome assembly GCF_000471905.2 of Amborella trichopoda. Next base: position 8,884,453 of record NW_006497648.1, on the reverse strand, counting down.
AAAAGAACAGAGAAAAATAAAGTCAAGAAGAGAAACTAGAGAGCACAACTCTTGATTCTCAATGATAAAAACAGTAAAAAAGAGTGCAACATTTGAATAGTCTTCGCTTAAAGAATGTCCATTTGTGGAATGTTATATGCACTTATCCATTAGAGCAATTACTATTCTTTAGTCTATGCCATTTATATAGGTTTTCAGTTCCTTTTTGCCATTTTCTTGTATCATTTTTGGTTCTGACTTCTTCATTTTCTTATATCTCATCCCCTGCGGTCCTCTATGAGGAGATAGACCTGAATTTCTGTAATATGCATGTTTTGTACTTGTGTTTTCCTTTATATATTTATATTTTATTTTATTTTTTGTTATTATTCAAAGCATGTTTCATTGTTTCTTGATTATTTTATCTGCTTCCATATCTAAAGGACAGATGATGTATCTTTCTACCAAGGCTCTTTTCAACCCAGATATTCGCTTTAAACTTGTTAATAGAATCCCTTAAATTTATTAGATCTAATTTCATGAGTCAATTCTATATATGACTATCTGTGGTTCCGTGAGGCATTTTGCTTTCATTGCAAGTGCAATTTTAGATTTTCAAGCTTAGTCTCTGGTTTGGTATTAGTTGTTTCACAACCATTATGAATATAGGTGATTTTTGTCAGGACATAAGCAATTATATGAAAGATGGTGAGAAGCCATCATTTTCCGAGCTTTCAGAAAGGGCAATATTGCGTCAGGAAGTTGCTATTGGTTATATGAAGGACAACAAGAAGGTAACATTAATGTCTCTAAATTTTGCACTGCTGCTGAAGAGGTTAACATGCCGTAGATTGACACCATATTTCTTTATTAATGATGACAGGTTATAAACCCACCAAATAAATCAGAACCACTGTCCCTTGGGATGGAAGATTCACTGATTGTCATCTCCGAATACGAAATATCAACAACCTGAATTTGCTGATTTTGTACTATTAGAGCATTGAAGGTGCATTCCTTCACCATATGTTATCATGGAATGTACAATTTATGTTTATAATGCAAAGGTGACTATTGAATCTCATTGCTACTTATCAGATTAGTATGACCTAAAGGTAGAGGTGGCCATTGAAGCACACTTTTTTGCAGGCCCCTTTGTTTCCTATTCGCGCATTGTGGCCTAAAGGCACTAGGTCCTTTCAAGCAATACTTGTGGGTGGTTTGCTTCCTTCTCTGTAGTTCTCCCCTCATATTATTTTCTCTGTCCGAGGTAAAACTTGCAGAGGAAGGTCCAGTAGACCAATTTCATGCATCGATAGAGCAAGAAACTAAGGTAAAATTTCAAAAATTTGTTTCCTTTAGGATGAACATGAAAACATATCCTTATACAATATCATTGGACTAATAGAACACTAGAATACCTGCTGAATTAGTCCACATCATTAGAATGCCTATGGCGAAAAGAGTTCCATTGTCCTTTATTCGAAAGACCACTCAACTTTGACAGTTACAACTTACAAGTGCTAGTGACGAAGCATAGTCAATTAGCAAAAGAAACCTAAGTTAAGGGTAGTGCTTGCTGTTGAGGAAGTATCATTGGTGTCAATGTCTACAAGAACCCAAGGTGTCTATTACAATGGTTTAAAAAGCCGGTACAGCTGGGCATGTCTCCACAATTGTTATTTATAAATAATACAAATAAAATATCAGTATATTTAGTATATATAATATCATTTCCCTTTGTATACAACATAAAAAGTAGATGGAAAGGTGGTGGAGCAGAGCATGGTATACTAAAATAACTTGAGTTTGAACATTGCATTGGACCTCCACAAAAATTATCTATTTTTCTATACCTAGGTATCCTCAGGCTTAAGTTTGAATCTTGCATTGGACCACCTTAGTGTTTACATGTGTATATATATGACTACCTAACAAAAAGGTGAAGTGTCGCGCTAATGCTGATTATCAGTTAAAGGGTGTTTTTCCGTCTTTAACGTGTGTGACAATAGTGATGCTCCAATAATTGATGATTTTTTAAAAAATGGAGGGATGTTAATGTAATGGAAATTTGTTACATGTGGGCGGGACCGCATTTCTAGTCCCAAAGTATAAAGCATCCATCTTAAAGATGGATGCAAATAGGTCCATCTAAAAACAATTGAAACTAACGCTCCAAATGTTTTTTTAATAGAATTATTAACTACCGGTCCAAATGTTTTCTTAATAGAATTATTTTTTTTAATTTTAAAATTTTATTTATTTATTCATTTTCATTTTTATGATCTCCATGTTAGAGATTACATGTCCTTAAAAATTAAGTCCAAAAATACATCTCAAAAATAGATTTTTAATGGGTGACTCATTTCTATATGGACTCATAGAAATCGTGTCCTAGTGTAATTCAAGGTGGTGGGATGTTTTACATATTTTGCTTGATTTTGGGGGTGAGAAAAGTATAGGAAAAATTATAAATAACCCCCAAGACTAGACTTTCTATGCAAGTTACCGCCAACCAAATTTTTTTCTCACTTTTTACCAAAAAGTAGACTTTCTTGGCAAATACCCCCAACTAAAAAAAAAAAAAAAGGTCTAAACTTCCCTCACTTATTTTTACCTAGGCGGTCCAGTGTTTTCTTAGGGTGGTCCGGCAGGGTGATGTCGGTCTAGTAAATAATAGTGGCGGTCCGGCACTGACAAATAATGGTCCGACAATAGGCCCATGCGGTCCGACAATAGGCCCACAGTACAGTCCGACAATGTCAAAGAGCGGTCCAGCACATTTTTAGTTTAATGGGGTCCGACAATGTCAAAGAGCGGTTCGGAAGCCCATGTAAGCTGCTGTGAATGTCCGGCCAAAATTAAATTTTTGTGTACGAAAAAGCGTATTTTTGTCAAAAAAAATTTTATATTTTTTTATCTAGGGGTTATTTGCTAGAAAAGTGTAATTTGGGGAAAAAAGTGATTAAAAAAGTTTGATTGGGTGTAACTTGCATAGAAAGTCTAATCTTTGAGGTTATTTATAATTTTGCCAAAAGTATATTAGGTTTATCTAAAAATATTTCCCGGGAAATTTTCACACGAATCAGTTGTCAATTGGTGTGAAAAGACGCACCCAACTAGTGTACAAATATTCTCACATTTAACCATATGAAAATATTTTCATGCGAAACAAACATTAGAGTGTCCTCATGAATGGCCATTGTGCCCTTAAAAAAAGTCACGGCTGAGAAGTTAGGAGTTGCTTTTCAATGCTGTTTTGGTCATTTTCCACCCGTTTGGATATCAAAATTCAAAAATTAATGAATAAATTCTTGTTGTCCTCGATTTTTTGAAAGGTCCTAGCTTTGCAAAAACTGCCAAAATATGATTCAGTAGTGTTGAGTTTGTTACACTAATACAATCCCCTAAGCACGGCAATGTCATACGGTACCTCGACTAAAACATAAAAGAAGCAAAATCCATGAAAAGACGAAGAAAATCTAATTAAGGAATTCACAAATTTAGATAAAAATTGGAGGAAAAAACAATCATTTATTGAATAATTGGGTTACTGGAAATCAGAAAAAGGGTTCCCAAAAAGACACATAAATAGCTTGCTTTTTTTGTGTGGGGGTGGGCTGTGGAGCGAGAGGGGGTGAGAGAGAGATGTTTCTTTAGTCTAGTATTTGTTTTATTTATCTAGCCGAAGAAGTTGTGATGATGATGATTTGTTTCTCTTAACTATGGCCTCGTCAGTGCCTTGGGGTTTTATGTTGAAATTGAGGTGAAGGAATCATTCCCTTTGCAACTGATATATCTACCATTAAGCTGGAGCTCAAGGGGACTACGTAGAACCAATGTGGTATTTGGAGTTAGGAAATATATTCAACATATGGAAAAGGTTTGGAAATTTATCACTAATATACCCATATTTTAAGAAAATTGGAAAAAAAAATCCCAACTTTTCAAAACCTCGCCCAGACCATTTTTTACGAATTTTGGCTTTTTTTTTTGGATGAAACTACCCTTTATGATAGTCTTTGTACCGTAAAAAGCATTACGATATTAAGAGTACCGTAATGAGCATTACGGTATTTTTAGTACCGTAATGCTCTTTAAATACTTTACGATCATAAGAAGACCGTAGTGGAATTGAATATCATTACGATACTAAGAGTATCATAACGCTCTTTTTGGTATGGAGGAGATGTTCTATGTATCATTGCGGTACTAAGAATGAAAGAAAGA
>NW_006497648.1:8808512-8879775 GCF_000471905.2 Amborella trichopoda | reverse complement strand
ATAATCAACCCTTTTGCTTTGGCAAAAAAAATCACTTACGATGGTCGTATTACAAACAATAAATATTTCAAAATAAAAACAACTTAACAATAAAATAAAACTCAACTACTTGATGTCATTTATACAACTAAACACTATGCTTGATAATAAAAATAAATTTGCATGAAATAAAAGAAGATGCCGGATATTACTTCAATCGGGCTTATTACATTCCACATCGAGTCACCAACATCCGATAGTGCGAGATCAGCGATCTAGCTTCAATTTCGAACCAAGAAAGCTATTTTCAGCCAAACTGAGTAAGCACCATTAAATCTTTACAAAACCCTTACCCCAAAATAATTTAGGGGTAACCCTAATTTCCCAACCCTTAGTATCTTTAGGTCAAAAGAGAGAGAGAGTAGGAGGCCTAGGGATAGTATCTTTAGGTCAAAAGAGAAAGAGTAGGAGGCCTAAGGATAGTATCTTTAGGTCAAAAGAGAGAGAGTAGGAGGCCTAAGGTTGGGGCGTGCCCTTATGGGTCTTAAGAGAGAGAGTGAGGCGTGCCCCTTGAGGAGAGAGATGAGAGAGAGAGCTGTGGAATAAAGGTGTAGAGAATAGGGGAGGGTACACCCCTATTTATAGTACAAAGTTAAGTATAGGGTTTTTTAAGGTTTCTCATAGTTTGCATCTTTATTGATATTGAACATGAACCGTTGATCAGGGTGACTTGTGGGGTGAGATATCCGAGCCATCAATTCCATAGATGAGCCATCAACATTATAGAAGGTGTATGGACCATTATCCCTTTTTTCTTAAACCATTTTCTCATCAATATATTTAAATAAATTAAATATAATAAAATATCATACATTCCATAAAATTACTTAATCCATCTCATATATTCCATAAGAATATATCAATTTAATATATGCGATCTCATTTAAATAAGATATGGTCAATATTTACTACATTACAAATTGACCACATGTCATAAGATACACTTTCCAAACTTTTAAAACTTATCACAAAGCAACCAAAAAGGGATCCAAAGGGGTGGGGCGTGCCACGCATATGTGGCACGTGTAGGCCCCACCTCTTGCCACATGGCGGGCCCATGTGCACTATAGGCCCCCATGAGATTTTATAAAATTTTTAAAATTAAAAAAATAATTTTAAAAGTTTATTTGAATTTTTATAACTTTGTAAAATGAATACCTTCATTTTTATAAGTCCAAAAAAATATAAATATAATATTAAAAGACTCATAAAAATTCAAATAATAAATCTAAAACAATTTCTATAATAAAATGAACACAATTATATTAATATGAAGGGAAATGGGGCACTACACCTTCAACTGTGGACTACATACCACACTTGCTTTATCGAACCAACCTAGTATTTTCCATGACCTACAGTCCAAGCAGGGGCTTATTAACGAGTCACCAAAGTCTGGCCGATGAGCCAAGGGGTCACAATCCTAGTCTGTGGATTATAGGTCCTCCCATAGAGACGAATCAAGGTCACCACGATCTGATGCGACCACAGCTCTATGGTGCATATGAGTATCTATCTCACATGCATATGTTTCACCCAAAGGTGGATATTTGGCTTTTCCAAACAATCTATCGATATGCTTGCCATGTGATGGATCATGGATGAGGTTTTGGCCCCCGTTTTTGTAAGCCTACCATCACAGATATGCGTCATACAGTCCCTCGGCTCACTCATCCAAGCATAAGCTCCGATCTCAACAAGAGATAACCCATAAACCTTCTCGGTTTATTCTCTATGCCTAGGTACCTTAGGTTTTTCAACCGACTAGCCTAGATTGTCAAGCACAATCCGGTACCTGCAAACATCATTTGCTTAGTATGATCCTTGAGGGATCACATTGCCACTGAGTTTATGTTCCACTAGAATAAATATTTTTCATTAATGGAAGCTGGAAGATAAGAATGATTTTGGTTCCACTTCACTGTGCAGAGTTTAGTAGAAAAAATGTAGAATTGTTGATGCAAAAGGACCCATCCCTACTCTCTCTACGATGCCTCTATGAAGACACCCCTCTCATGGGCACTTATTTCAAGCAACGATGTCATAGAACATTTCCTCCATACCAAAAAGAGCATTACGGTACTATCGTAATGCTCATTACAATACTCTTAATACCGTAATGCTCATTACGGTACTCTTAATATCGTAATATTTTTGCGGTACAAAGACAACCGTAAAAGGATAGTTTTGTAAAAAAAAAACCAAAATTTGTGAAAAAAAGGTGGGGGCAAGGTTTTGGAAAGTTGTGGTTTTTTTTTTCAATTTCTTTAAAATATGGGTCTATTAACGATAATTTTTCAAAAAGTTTGTATAGAGTTGAGGCTCTAAATAATTGCTCAAATTGGAGCCCACCTCAAAAATTTCACTAGAAGAGGTTGTGTTGGTGCCTAAATATCCTCAAATTGATCATATCGACATCAAGACATATTTCAATTTTTAAAAATAGTGCATCTTGTAATGCATTTTTAAACCGGCAATTTTCAAGATGTTTAAGTTTTCATATGCCTGCTTGATTTACACTGTTTTGTCAGCTTTAAAATTTATGATTAAAGATAAAAATATATTTTAAAGTTATCACAAAGATTTGAAAGTATTTGAAAGTATTTTAAAGTTATCACAATATTTGAAAGTATACTTTATTTTGATTGTTTAGAGCCTCGGCTGTATACAAACCGCACCCTTTACATATTGCTAAAGCTTAAAAACATAAATTAGTACATATCCTAAATTTTTTAATTGTAGCATTAATAACCCAGAATTGGCCAAAGAGCCAAACCTTTACCCCGGTCAAAATTCCAAAGCCCAAAGTGAATATGGTCACATTACTTTCATGTACTTACTAAGAGCTACAATTCCACTCTTTTCCCTATTATTCTATTGAGAGAGCGGAAGTGAAAAAAGGAAAAATAAGGCAAATAAAGCTAACAAAAAAACTCTTGTTTCATGTGCCCACTATTTAAAGCTAAGGCAAATAAAGCTAACAAAAAAACTCTTGTTTCATGTGCCCACTATTTAAAGCTAGATTTCACGTCCTTCTGTTCAACATTGAAACAATAAAAACTCTCATCCTTTTATTCTTGTTTTATTGATTTTATTCACGTTTTACTGAGTGGGATGGATGCACATGCATGAATTCCTGCACTTTGAAAGACATGCATTGGCGTCCCTTTCAAGGTATGTCGGGATTCTTTTTCCCCCAATAAAAGGGAAATTTTCATATAGAACCTTTATTTTTCACATTATTTCATGGCAGACCCTCCTTATGTTTTTTTTTAAAAAAACTTCTAAAGATTTCATTTACCCCATCATCTCTTATCTCTCTTTTTAATTAACTTTTGGCCATAAAAATTAGCTTCAATAAATCTTTTTATATCATTTCAACCCAAAAACCTTTTTAACCTTTGTTTCCCTTTCCACCATTAAAAACGTTTTTGAGTTGAAATGATATAAAAAGATTTTTTGGGGTTAATTTTTATGATCAAAAGTCAATAAAAGAGAGAGATAAGAGATGAAGGTGTATGCTGAAATCTGTAGGGTTTCCTTATACCGCTTGAAAAAAAAATGGGATGAGGGTCTACAGTAAAATAATATGATGAATTAAAATTCTATACGAAATTTTCCCTAGATAAAATATATTGGGAGAAGTGTGTCTTCTACCATCTATAATTTCGAGATCCATTATGAAATTATTATTTCCAAAAAATAAAAAATTGGATTTTGAGAGTTTGTGAGTACTTGGGGACACTTCAAAAAAAATCACTGATTTGACTTTGAACAGACTGGTGAACCCATGATTTGAGTCCCTCCCTAAATAGGGCCTCAAAGTTATGGGTGTAAAACTAACATTGAAAAGGTTTTAGAGAAATTTAAGTAGGGGCAACATAGGGTGGGGGAGAAATTTAAGTAGGGGCAATATAGGGTTGGGGGGGGGGGGAGGGGAGAGAGGAACGTTTTTTACGTTTAAACGAAAAGTACATATCCAGTGTTCAAATTACCAAATAGCTCTTTAAGTTGTCTCCCCTGTCTGGTAATACAAACACCAAACATGGGCTATTCTTTCGTTGTTTTTAAAGATGGCAATTAGAGAGAGAAAAAGAGGCAGAAAGAGATATACAAGAATGGCCATGGACCAAAAGCTCCTCATCCAAATAAAGAGAAGAAGAATGCAAGGACCCCAACATAGATCACAATCCTAAACCCACCAAAATTTCAGTTGATTTTGTTTCCAAAGCCCATGACCCCATCCCAAAGGAGAAACTAAGGATCCAACAAAGTAGACCTCACATAAAACTGGACTGATTTCGTTTCTCAACCTCCTGGCCTTGTATAACTCATCCCCAAAACCTCCGAAAAAAATTTAGTTGATTTTGTTTATTCACAAGAATATCGGTTGATTTCGTTTTAGCTTCCCTTAACTAAGCCCAAAACCCAACGAAATTTCTGTAGATTTCATTTCAGGAGAAGAAGAGAGATGTGCCTGGTGTTTGTGTGTGATGAGGAAGAGCGCATGGTGGGCAGGTAATGTGGCCCCTAGGTGTTGCCCTTGTTGTGGGAGGACAGTGCAAGGCATTAATGTGGAGAGCTCTTGGAGGTTTCTATGCAGACTTTTTGAGTTTCTATTGTAATGTTGGGGGGAGAGATGGGTTACAAGAGAGAGATGGCATGGGGGAGAGAGCACGTGAGAGAAAATGGTTGAGAGAGATTCATGATTTTTGGAGAGATAAAGGGCTTCCTGATTTTAGGGCTAACATATAGTTGTCCGGTATTTTTTTGCAAGGTATAAATCTCACATGTCCGGTGTTCGCATTATCGGACAGGGAGGTAACTTGGAAAAAAAAAACCCGTGAGAGGGGTGCCACCTGTAATTTGAGACAAACGTGATCCCATTTTGGGATTGACAGTTCCAATATGGTCCGTATATAAATTTCTCAAGGTTTATTTATATTGAAAATAATATTTTTCAGAAGAATTGAAGTTCCTAAATCTTGTTGAATATTTCAAACTCTTTAAATTTTATGTACATTATGTTTTGAAGTTTGCGCAAGCTAATTCCCTGACTCGGCTCAAATCCGTTGGTAGACATTCTAACCATTGTTCTTATGTTTTTTTTATAAACTAGTGTCGATGATGAACTAGTGTCACTGGCCTATGCAACCCTGCCCTCGCCTCCCCTCTTTCTCCCTTTTCCTAAAGCTCTGTTATTCTCCCTTGTAACCATTATAGCCTTTAATATGCCCGTGATGGTGCTTCACGGCTCTAATAAGCCTATGAAACTCAAGCACCAACTTGGCATCACATACCTATTTGGTCTGTAGTAATCTAATTGATATATGAAACCCTCGGTAACTCTTCCAACAAGTGATGATTTAAAAATCAATGACCTGATTTAGAATCGGGCGATTTGGATCGGAAATCGTCATGACTGTCCCGAATAGTACATTTGCGGATTTTTTCGTGGAACTGTTGATTTCGACGATTCTTCATTGATTCCAACCTATTCAAGCGAGAAAAAAAAGATGAACAGTTTTTTTCTTGAATTAATTCTTTTAAAAATTTGGGACAAAAAATAATGATTCCGCCGATTCTTTCTATCCGACCCCCCGAGCCAACACGGGTATGGATATGACAAATTCGAGTCATTTATTCCTTTTTCTAAACACTGCTTCCAACAAATAGGCACCCATTTAATAGACCTATTCAATAAGTGATGAACATAATGGGTCCAATAGGTCCATAAATGGCATTTTAACGATTAAAAAAAAAAAAAAGTTTGTATAAGGTTGCAACATTAAAATGTAGAATTACAGATGCACCTCAAAAATCCATCGAAAAATGTTGTTTTATTGTTGAAGAAACTTCTAATTGATCATCTCGACATCCAAATGTATGAATATAAAATAAAAATAAAAATTTGAGTCCCAACAATAGTGCATATTGCAATACATTGTCTAGACCGTCCATTTTTAAGATTTTCATATGTTTATAGATCTACTTGATTTTAACCATTTTTGGAGTTTAAAATTTTATAATTAGAGATAAAAATAGATTTTGACATATTCCTAATAATTTTTTTCACCAAAAGCCTTAATTGGATTGTTTAGGGTTGCAACCTTATAGAATCCATGCTAAAAAAAATGTCAAAAAATAGGTTGCTGTAGATTTGAAAAAGATATCTCCAATTTTTAAAGAACTATGAGATATTTTTTATAGTTTTCCTTTTATATTTCTAAAAATTCGAGATGGTAATTGTATCAAGGGGGTTATATTCCTAGATTTGATGACCTGATGCACTAGATTGGGTTTTTACCCAAAGAGAACGTATAAACCCATGGGAGCATATATAATCTTGGATGAGGTATCCATAATGCTATGTTTTATGGACACAACCTCAAATCCTCGCATGGAAATCATTTTCGGCAACAAAAATCTTTATGATGGCTTCAAAATCAATTTTGAAGACCAACAATAAAAATTGAAACTCATGAAATGATACAGATGTTGCGGATCTTTGAACACTTATCTATAGGGTGAAAATGGATGGTTTAGATATTTTGTTATAATACACATCATTTTTAGAGCTTGAAAATCTATTTTTTTTTGTTTAAAACCATAATGTTGAAAGCCAGGATGATCAATGTAAATGTTTTGTATTGCTTGAATTACAATTTTTCATGAGTTACGAGGTGGGGTTTTACTTATTTTGATAGGACCTATAAAACTATTTTCGTATCAATCACTTCCTTAAGGATGTCCATAAGGCCTACACTTTATGAAAACAAAATAAAGTTTTATCTCAAATCCTCATTTGAAAAGTATTTTCTGCAAATAAATCTTCATGACAGCTCTAAAATCAAATTCTAACATTGACAATAAATTTTGAAACAAAAAAATATTATAGATAATGAAAATTTATTTTTAAGACGAAATAGACGGTCTAGATAATTTATTACAACATATAATGCTTTTAAAGTTGAAATCTTAAGTTTGTTTTTCACAAACATAATGTTCAGCCAAAAATGATGGATGCAAACGTTTTCGCTGGAATTGTAAAGGTCGATGATTTATGATAGGGAAAAGTTTATATAGAGCCGAGGCTCTAAACCATCAAATTAGAGGCTACGTCAAAAATTTCATTAGAAGAGGTTGTTTTGATGCCTAAATATCATCAAATTGATCATCTCGATATCAAGATGCATGGGCATGAGAAAAAAAACGGATTTCAAATTTCGGAAATAGTGTATTTTATAATACATTTTGGACCGTCAATTTTCAAGTTTTCATAGATCTATCGATCCCCACTATTTTTGAAGCTTTAAACTTTATAAATAAAAACCACACCCTTTTATGAAAAGAGGGTTTAGTTATTTTGATAGGGCTGAAGCCTTATCTGGAAAACTTCTAAATCACTTCAACCTCGCGAAGTTGCAAAAGAGTAGGTTGTATGGACGGTCGATATAAACCTCGCGGTCAGCTCTTCTCCAAATCTCCTCCGTCGATCAAGACAACGCACGTGCCTAAGGTCAATTCTCTTGGGGAGCTTTCCTTGTGGCACGAAAAGCGCGGCTCATGCGAGAGAGGCATCGAGTTGCAGAGAAACAAAACAAAAATGCTTTAAACTGTGCCCTAACCTAAGTTATTCTCAAAAGAAAGAGCGCCCTAGCCCCTATTTTGCTAAGGAGCGATTGGAGTTGCAGGTTGTTGAAAAACCTTGGCAGAGAGCTGTGACCGGATCCTAGTTCTTCTTATCATCATTGAACTTTCAGAGAGAAATCTAGGGCTAAAATTGTTGCTTTACCCTCATTCTCTGCTTTGTTTCTTTCTCATTGCATGTCTATCATAGCAGAGTCTTAAGGCATGCTTTGACTCTCTCAGTGTGGAAAATTAAGTTAAAAAATGGCTCACGGTGGTTATGGAAGGAGGAGAGTTGCAGAACGTGGGCCGGTTGGTAGGAGGACGAGAGGGCCTGGTGTTGAGAAGAAAGCAAAGCCTGGCGTTGAGAAGAAAGCCAAGTCTGTTTCTCTTAAGAACCAGATACGATCGATTGAGAGAATGCTTCTGAGAAAGGTTTGCCTATTTTTCTGGTTGTTGTTGCTGTTGTTGTCGTTATTGTTATTGTCATTGGGAACTTGGCAATGATATGTTTTTCATTGCAATCAGGTTGATAAGGGTAGTGCTATTGTGATGAATTTATTTGATTAATGCCACTTATTTGATCAATGCTGGGAATTTCGTAGATGTAATGCGAAATTAATTAATCTTAGTTCTGAGAGTGATAATGGTTTCATGATGATTTGAATTGCTTACTCATAAAAAAAAGCAGAAAATTTTAGAGTAGTGTAGCGGGTGCCACAATGTTTAGTCTAGAGTTTCATTCTCATCCATTCCAAAGTTAAAATTTTTAAAAGAAAAGGAAAAAGGAAAAGAAAAAAGTGGTATTTGTTTACCCCTCATGATACATAAATTTTGGAGTCCAGGTGCGCTAGTGCATAGTGCCTTAGACTGTGATTCCAGTTGTGGGTTATTTGTTACTTTAAGTGCACTAGAAATGTGGGGACCTTTAGTGAACTCGATTATGAACTGTAACAAGCTTGAAAGAGGGTGCTGGTCTTTATCTTGCATTGTAAGGATGTGGATAAATCTACATTTTCTTTCCTCATATTTGTATAATTTATAACTGTTTGCTAGAATATTGCTCATGAACCCAAATGGTGATTGAGTTTTGATGCCTCATTTTAATAACACTTCCTTCCCATGCTTTGATAGTAGTCAATTATGATACATCGTAGTTGCTAATTTGAGTCTAAAGTATGGCAAAGCTTTCTTTATTGTTAATCTGTATGGTAACCAGGAAACCTGATTTTCAGATGCCAACACAGTCCCATTTCGTTATAATTTATAACTGTTTGCTAGAATATTGTTCATGAACCCAAATGCTGATTGATTTTTGATGCCTCATTTTAATAACTCTTCCTTCCCATGCTTTGATAGTAGTCAATTATGATACATCATAGTTGCTAATTTGAGTCTAAATTATGGCAAAACTTTCTTTATTGTTAATATGTATGCTAACCAGGAAACCTGATTTTCAGATGCCAACACAGTCCCATTTCGTTTGCATGCTTTTTCTGCTGTTTTACTTTTGACGATATTATGTATTTTCTAACTGTTTCATCAAGCTTAAGTACTGAAACTTGTCTGATCTTGCAAAGTCTCTCATCTTGAACTTCTTCCTTTGGATAGTTCATAGGTATGTTTAACTCAGTAATTGCATGATCTGATAAAAAGAGTTGAAGTTTGGTTCACTTTATTCTCAGTAATTGTGAGCTCAGCAAGCTTTATGCACTTCTTATCTTCTTTGATCCTTGAATTCAAACCACCAAAAATGTCTTCTAATGTTGATAATTCTTTAGAATCTTCCACATGAAGTCAAGAACGCACAGGAAGCAAGGCTGGAAGAACTGAAGAAACAGAAAGAAATTGAAACTCGTTTGGCTCTAGAACGTAAAATGTCCCTACGATATCGAAGAATTAAATTTTTTGGTAGGTTTACTTTATTTATTATCATGTACATTGACGTTTTTCTTTTTCTTGTTTCTGACAAACATCTGGAATATATTTCTATTATTGAGGATTGAATCTGTAAATTTATTGTGATTATCCAGTTTTGTCAAAAGGATTCTTTCTGTCCATTGATATTTCTTTTATCAAATAGAGCGAAGAAAGATGGAAAGAAGAATAAGACGTCTGGAGAAATTACAAAGGACAACTACTGATCCTCACTCGGAAGAACAAATTGCTCGTCAACTGTCTAAGTTAAGAGAAGATCTTGAATATCTCAGAGTAAGTTTTTCAGCGACAATTATGAGTGATTAAGTTATGGCTGGATGTATTGAACAATGCACGGTAAAAACTAAAGTTTCCTGGTCCCCTTGAATACCAAGGACCCCCCTTGAACACAATCAGTGTTTGTCTTTTCTATTTTCGATTTTTTCCCTTTGTTTGTGTTTTGGTTTGTCTAGGGGTGGGAGAGGGGGTCACAAATTCACTCTGCATCAACTGGAAGTTCTCATTTTTAAAAAAAAAGGAAGAATACGAATCAATATTTTCTATTATTTTCCCTTGTGCACTCAAAACCCTTACTTGGTTTCTCAACCTGGGAAAGCACTTATTATTTTATTGTGATTAATGATATCATAGCATAGAAAATAGCAGTTTCGAAGAGCCAAATAAACATGGTACATTGAGTCATAGTTTTTTTCGTTGATCTGAGGTCTTGGACAATCCATGGAAAAAACGATACCTCAAGTAGATATCAACATTCATTCATTGTTGATAATGAATGCATATGCATAAGAAAATCCTTTTTTCATCTAAAATTAGTTTCTTATATGCTGCATCCTTTCTTTATATTTGTGATAACCAAAAGATCTACCTACCCCAATTTTTGTTGTTGTGGCTTGTTATTGTACTCATATATTTAGAACACTCGTAAGTGTCTAAGGCAATCGTGCACATGCAATTCAAAGAGTTGCACTGTGAGATTCTTAATCTATGAGACCTTAACTCTTTCTGAGCTAGTTATCATATTTTGGCTTTTATGACAGTGGGAAAAAGGAGTGAGAGGGTACTAATGAAGGCTCTTATCTCATCTTGTGAAGAACTAATTCAACAGTAGTTCATTTATCAAGGCATATCAAAGGATGTGGGGTGCATCAAGTGAAGTGGAGGGAAGTCTGCATGCTTTAGGACGTAGTGGTTTTTCTAAATTAATTTCCTACAAGCTGCATCCTTCTTATTTGTGATAACCAAAAGACCTACTTACTCTGATTTTTGTTGTTAAGGCTTGTTATTCTCATGCATCTAGAATGCTGCCTGAGTGCCTATCACCAATCTTGCATTATCCCGCGAGTTGCACTGTGGGATTCTTAACTTATGAGAACTAAAGACTCTCTGATCTAGTTATCGTATTTTGCCTTTATGATGGTGAGAAAGGAGTGAGTAGTTTGTGGAGGCTCTAATCTTAGCTTGTGAAGAGTTAATTGAACACTAGTTCCTTTAGCAACCATATCAACAGATGAGCGTTGCATCAAGTGAAGTGATAAGGAATCATGCCGTCATGGTGATTTTCATGATAGGTGGATTGGAGGATAAGTGGTGTCTAGGGGTGGCAATGGACTTGGACCCAACCCTGGACCCGACGACCGGACTGGACGGAACCTGACCCGACCTGTGTCCGCGTATGGGTAAAAGAATTGGGCCCGGTGTGTTGGGTCCGGGTCCATTTGGACCTGAACCGGATCTGATCCGAATAGTATTTTTATTTAAATAATACTTGATATAAAATATTTTAATAATATTTAAACAAATATAACTATCTATTTAAAGTTATCGATCTTTCGATAAATCTTAAAGGAGTGGTTTTTGGGGAGTTTTTTTCACCCTAAAAGCCATGGTTTTGGGGGTTTAGAATACCCCCCAAAACCCTTTCCCCCCCCTTTTTAGGGGGGAAGAATGACCTTTTTTAACCCTCAACGATACCCATTTTCCGTCTTTTTCCAACCTGTCACGAGGCGGTGCCTAGACGCAAGCCGCATAATGGCCCCTCCTAGCAAGCGCGTCGGGCAGTAGAATTTTCAAACATTGATCTGTAACTGTCAGGCAAGTCACTTCTTTAATTTGATTATCTTTAAATCCAAGTATTGATTATCTTTAGATCCAAAGAATTTTTATTCTACATAGGTTGTCAATTCAGCATTGGATAAAAAAGTTGGAGTGTCCTTTTTTTTTTTCTTTTTAACCGTGAATGGTTCACAATTATTTTATCGATACGAGTGTTCTATATTCGATAAATTCCCAAACCCCAACTGTTACTAGCTTTCAGTTTTGTGAGGGACTGTTCTGAGAAATGGGAAGCTAAGTCATGCAACGCGCATATTTAGGAGGATATTAAGGACGGCAAGGTGGCTCAATTCTGTCAAATATTTTTTAGTTTCATGGTCATGTTGCCTGTCAGCATCAACATGATTTTAGGTGGTCTTACAGCATTGATAGATTCTTAATCAAGTTTCTTGAAGGCTCTGCTCATGGAGGCTTTCAATGACTTTCACTCTGTTATGCTCTGGGTTAATAGTCGGAAATCCTCATTTATAAATGTGTAATAAAAACATCGATGAAAACACTCACAATAATTCTTACTTCAAACTATAATTTACGTGAGATGTGGAAAACCAAAAATTCTTTTAGGAATGGAAAATATGTGGATGATAACAGAATTTTGAAAATTTACTTGGTTAGCAGTGGGTAAGGATATTTTTTAGTAAATAGAAATGTAATTAGTGTTTGTTTCATTGAAATGTCGATAACCTTTTATCGGCACTATGGTAGTATATTTTAATATTTTATATTGTTTCCCAAATTTCAATAAAACCATACGATAGTCATTCCACTTAACGATGGGTTCCATCATTTATACAGTATGGAGCAGATGAATTTCACCTTTTCTTGTTCTTGTCTAATATTTTTGATAAAGTGAACCTTTGTATTGATGAAAATATGGTACAAAAGAGAAAAACCCCTAACAATTTGGGGCCCTGCAGAAGAACCTCATGGGTTCCAAAAAATGGGTCCCTCTACGTGGTAAATACAATGAGATATAGGGGAGAAAGAGAGGGGGAGAGAGAGAGCGAGGAGGGGGGGGGGGGGTGGTTATAGTATTTGAGGGCCTGCAGCTGCTAGGGTGGGTGATGAGGATCCATATTTGGCGAGTGTGTCAGCTTTGGAGTTTGCTTCTCTGGGGATGTGGCTCTGCGAAATATGAAGGGATGAGCAACGAAAAAAGAATTCATTGAATTGCAGCCTCCAGGGGCAGGGGGTCTCGCCTGAGGCCCAATCTATCATTGTTGTTGTCTAATATTGCAAATTAAAACTTTAGAATAAAGTTTGTAGCCATGTGAAATGGGAACTGCCTGCTGTTGATAACACATAAAGACCCATGCTGGCATATGTATATAAAAACATGTTTTTCTCAAATATTTGATTTTCATATATTCTTGTTGAACTTTGTTTTGATTTGCTGACCCCAGTTTTTTGAAAAGCGGACTGCCCAATGCCTAGGCGGTCCAGAAGGCTTGGGCGCCTCGCCCAGGCCTAGGCGGCCAAATTAGGTGGGCCCTTGGGTGGCCACCCAGGAGTGGAAATGCCCCTCGTTGAGGGCTTTTTTTGGTCTTTTTTTAATACTAACGGGGCAAAATTGTGGGTTTTAGGGTTTTAGGTTCATTTAAAAACTAAACCCCATTAGAGCCTATTTTAGGGAGAGAAAAACCCCAAAAAACTAGTTTTTGGTGATTTCCATAAGATTGAAGGGTTTCTCAAAGTTACGAGAAAATTGACCTAAGCATCACCCATTGATACTAGATTTAGTGGACTATCTGACTGTGGACTTATGGAGTATGGAGGAGTGTGTGTTATGTGGACTTGTATACTATACATTTGATGTGCTCTAAATCCTTAACTCTTATGTGTTATATAGTTATACTCTTAGACTATAGAGACATTTTTTTGCTATTAGGCTGCTCAGTTTCTGGGCGCCCGCCTAGTAGCCGTTGGGCGGCTTGGACCCCCCCGTGGCCTAGGCACCGCCTAGTGTTTTTTGAAACATTGGCTGACCCAACCAACTTGGACTTGTAAAATCACATTCATGGTTTTTGTCCACATTCCATTTTTAAAACCGCAAAAGCACATAATGTAATAATTAGGATGGTTCATAAAAGGAATCCAGTGACTACTTCTGATCATTAGTTGTGGTCAGTTTTCTTTCTAAGACCGATACTCTCAATAAATTGGTGCTACGAAAAGATACAATGTTTTCCTCCATTGCAGGTTTGCCTTCTTGCTTTAAGTGGCACATTCATATCGAAATTGTTGATGAACATCATCGCAAAAAGAACAGGAAAAAAATGACTGAACCTAATACTTTCAATGTGTCTCCCTGAACTGCAGTTCTTTCCAAAGACAGAAAAGTACCTTTCTTTATTTGTAGGAGGTGATGATGCAGACGTAATTGACAGGAGAAATCGAATCAGAGAACAGATTAAAGCAAATCTCATGGCTGCGGCAGCAAGTGGAAAAGATTTAGAAGGTTGTGTTTCTTCCTTTGGAATGGCATGTTCTCAAGATTACTGTCATTTCCAATTATTTTAGATTTTTGGTCTAGTTTGCTCCTGGATACACTAGCCCTTTCAAACCAAGAATCTTTTTATTGCCGATGCTGAGTTTTTACTTCACTAACATGACCATTTTTTGGATTTTTGGCTCTTTTATAGAGACTGGAAGTGATGATGATGGTCCCTTGGATGTCAGCGAGGATGATTTCTTTTTGACTGGGAGTTCCAGTGACGAAGCTGATGCTGACGATGAGTGGACAGATAAAAGTACCAGGTGAATTTGTCTCAGTTGGCTAGTGACTTTTTATGTAACTGTGGTATAATATAATCATTATCAGATAGGTTTTCAGGGATTTTACTGTCAGGAGTACTTAAAAAAGGACTCAAAAGTCTAATGACTACAAATATTATATTTGAAGTGATTGTAAAAGAAATTTAGTGTTTTTGTTAATCTTATCTGAATTTCCCATTGAGATCCTGTTGATTTTGGCCATTTTGGATCTTTAGTACACTTCACAGTAAATGGTGGTAGCGGTTCACCACACACCGGGAACATCTATTGTGCAAGGTGATCACATAGGTATGTGGTAGAAACCAAGGGGTGGCTGCCAAGAGGCCTGATGTAAGGAGAAAGACAAAATAAAATAAACAAACAGAAAAATAAAAATAACATTAAAGGATGAGAGATTGTACCCTCTCAAGATCTACAAAGGTGTCCACCCCTAAACAATTTCTTCACAAGATCCAAATAAGCTCTTATTTTCCTCTTTGTTTTTTATGTTCTAAGAGTTACATATTTGTAAAAGAAAACAACCCTAAAATCTAACTTAGTCCTTAAGAAACCCTAACTAAATCTTAACCCTTCATCTTTAGAAAAAAAGTAATAAGTAAATAAAGCTCCAATTTTACCCCTCAATTCTCTAATGAAAACTAGAAACCCAAAATAATGCTAAACTTCTTATGAAAACTAGAATACCTCTAATGATGAATACCTCTAACGAAAACTAGAAACCCAAAATAATGCTAAACCTAAGTTTCAATGTTCTAAGAATAATAAAATAAAAAATTAAAAAAAACTCTTAACTACATCAAGGCCCCTCTAGATCTTCAAGCTCGAACTCCTCTGGAGCTTGGAAAGCAATCAGCCACACTCACCAACAATTCATCAAGCACATCAGATTCTCAGTGAATAGGGGAATTAGGTTAGATTTTGGTGTAACCTACGGTTCAAACAGATACCCTGGAAATGGCTTTTCCGTTATTGTTTCAATTGGCGTCTAACCTAGAAGTCCTATTCTCTTGATCTAAAGGACAACTTGGGTGGTCAGAGCATCTTGACACCTCTTTTTGGCACAACTGCGATGACAACGAAGCTCAGGACCTGCAAACACTGCTTTCCCCAGCTCCTACTTCTTTTCATTCCATGGTGATGATAAAATGTCTGGTGCTCTGATACTTTGGATAAGTTCTCGGTTTCTTCTTTAAGACCATTACATCTGGCATTCTTTGGCCCAGTATAGCTTGCCAAGTTTAGCCAATACCTGCTCACATAAAGTCCAAGCCTTTTAGTTGGTTAGTGGCCCTTAACAAGGTGCTCAGCTCTGGGGCATCCAAATCCCAAAGTGCTGTATTATGTGCCTGGAAGAGGAGGAAATGAACGGGCACGTATTCTTGCTCTGCAGTACACCCTCAGAATTCTGTTCTGTATCCGTTGGGTATGCTCGTGATCTCACAGGGACCTGCTCAAATGTTGGGCCCCCCTTTCTTCCCCCCCACCCCCCCAAAAAAAAAAACTAAAATAAAAAAATAAAAGAAAACCACAAACACACACACAAAAGGACAGCCTGGTTGCAAATGAATGCTCGCACCTTCAAAGGCAAGATCCCTAGACTACCAGCCCTAGTTAACAAGACCAAAGATCTCATCCTATCGTGGACAGGACGTATACCCTGAATGATTTCAAGGTACAGTCTTTGCCACCCAATGGAAAAGCATTATCATTCGGTACCTCAGCATACCCCGAAATACTTGTTTTTGATGGCGCCACCAGTCGGTCTCATCATAATTTTGATGTCATCTCGAAGGGGAAATCCTGCCCTGCTCGTTTGGTGGTCTCTATAGAAACCCTCAGGGGCAATTTCTGCTCACCTACTTAGGGCCCAAGGCCTTCTTGTTGGTCTCCAGACTGATAGAAATTGTGGGACATGTCTGCTCTTATGGGGCATCCCAATAACCCTGGAGACTAGAACAAATCTTTGAACAATATATCCATTTGTGCAGATTATGTGCAGAGAGAGGCAAACAGAGCTACAGACACATTGGCCAAATAAGGGTCTGAACTCCCAGCAACTCTCATCAATGCAACCCTCCCATGCCCCAGATTTCATTATTTGTGATGCTCAACATCACACGGTTAATTAAAATCTGAGATTACCCCTCTTCAGGGGCAGATAATTTTGCAAACGTTACACAGTCCATGAAAAACATCAATTATAACAAATATAGTGCTTTAGTGACAAATATATGGGCGTCAGTGGTCAGACTAATTAACCCAGTTCCATCCCAAACTGACAAAATTTAATTTTGTGATTCAGTAGAACGACCATTTCCCTGGAAATTTGTTTATGATTTAAGAAGATGATGTTTCCTGTAAAAGGAACTGACAGGTTCTGTTAGACTATTCAGTAGCCAGATTATTTTTTTTATTTTCCTTATATTTGTGTAAACCTTTTCCAAATGATTGATACATCTATAGTGAATATGTACTTGCAATTGGGCATAATTTTATGCATGTGTTAATGGGTATCTTCTGACTGCTAATACTTTAGGTCTTTGTTTATGTGGGTTTAATCAGAGAGCAAGCTTCAAGTACTTCTGGTAAAGCAGCATCGGGCATGTCAAGTGATGAAAAGAATCAGGTTATGGTAGCATCTAGGACTAGGGTTGTACACTAATAAAATGCAAGCAATATTTGTCAACTTTTCTTGACATTCTTTTTTACTGTTTTTGCAGAGGCAAATGTGTGCAAGGGTTCTTATGCCTCCTCCTCGCTCATTAACTAACTCATCTAAAAGTAGAGGTGCTGGTGTTGCAAGGTTTTCACGCCCATCAAGTAGCAGGAACCCACCAACGGCAAAGTTTAACAACTTTTCCACATCGAGCAACTCTTCACCGGGCAGAAGCGAGCCTTCTGCAAGTAGGAGTTCTTCAAAGGCACGTACTGGTCATAGCAGTAACCTGAGTTCAAATTCCGATGCCCACAAGCCTCGGAGAAAACGCCGACCAAAGAAGAAAAAGCAGGCCTGATTTTCTCGTGTGGTACAAGGTCTGGGTATGCTCCAAATCGCACGTCTTGCCTGTTTTCTGGCACATAATGTGATCTCTGTGGAACTCACTTATATTATTGATCTCTCTCTCTCTCTCTGTTTTATTTGTAGGGTTTGTATACAATGAGACCATTTATCTTTGGTACAAAGAGGTCACAATTACTTGTAACCCTCTGATGTGAAATACAATTGCTTATGGCTTAGATGTGTCACAAAATTCGAGAAAATTTCTTTTGAACTTTGAAGTTGATCAATAGAATAAATGCAACCACTCAATTTTACATCCAATGGTCAAGATTACTTGTGATCACCTTGTACCAAAGGTAAGTGGTGATGCATGCACCCAAAACAAACATGAGTGCACAGAGAGAGAGAGAGAGAGAGAGAGAGAGAGAGAGAGAGAGTAACATTGCATACTTCGGGAATGAGCTCTATAAAAGCATACCTTCTGTTTTTCTAAAATGATCATTTGTTTAAAATACTAGCAACTCAGAAAAGTTATTTTTTGTTTTCGACTGATTTATCCTATATTTATCTGTGTATTACAGGTATCGTGAGTAAACCATGATTCTGCTCAGCTCAAGTCATTTTAACTAGAGACTCCATTTAGACTGTGGCTGGCGGAATGTGTATTGTGATACATGTTTTACTGCTGTTGGCCAAACTACAAGCTTGTGGTTGAGTTTTGTGACACTACTACTTGCAGGGCCATCCACTAGTTTTAAAGAAGCACAGAGCAACTGAAATCAGATGGTCTATGGGTTATCATTCTTCAAAGCATACTAGGTTTCTAGTTAATGGGTTTTTTTCTGTGTTATTTTCGATGTGATTACAAGAGTATCTTTAGGTCATTGGAAGCAAAGTAGTTCCATCTGCGTAATGTAATATTAAGGTTGATGTGCCAAAACCATAGTGTCAAGTATTGTAACTTTTAAAAGTTCTGATAAAAATATCTATTTGTCGTTTGTATTTGGATGCCTGACCATCATTTGAAGAACCAAGTTTTGACTAGGAATATAAGGCCATCTATCCATTATTGATGAATATTGTGGATCCTTATTATTATTATTATTTTGTGTGTGTGTGTGTGGGGTGAGATCCACTTCCGCCAACCCTATCGAACCCATTGAATGGTCGGTGTTAATGTCATGGTCATGAGGTTTTTATGAACTGACGGATCATATTTAATGGTCCCTTCTTTATTAATCATTTGGATATACAGCTCCAGATTTGGAGTACAGGTTTTTTCTTGGAGTACTGCACCATTTGTTCCATACAATGTGCTTTATCAGCTGTGTTCTGTCTCAAATGTGCAGACTTTTCTTAAGAGATATTAATGCCTTGTTGGTGGAAAACCATATATGAATTATGTTCATGTTATTTTGGTGGCGTGTTATTTTGTGCATTTTTATTTCTTGTTTGGATGACTAATATTCTTGTTTGAGATTGCTCGGAGGACTTCATACAATTAGGAAAATGTTATTAAGTAATGAAAAGTATTCGAGATAGCAGGGAGAACTT
Source organism: Amborella trichopoda (assembly GCF_000471905.2). The sequence goes on along the minus strand of NW_006497648.1, from coordinate 8,860,727 downwards.
TAAAGATTACGAGTATGTTGTTTATTTAGGGAAAATATTTCTTACTAGGGCTTGATTAGTTTGGTACTGACAATTGCAACACGACGTCTTGAGCTTGATTCCTACTATTTAGCTACACAAAAATGCATATCATACCATGATAGCTTTGTACGCATGGATTTAGACAGGTCCTTGAAGTATCCAGTGGATGGTTAGGGGTATCATTTCTCAGCTCTGAGTGTGTCAGATTGACACCAAACAACAGTTGGTGAGCTTGGGGACAACCGTCATTATCATCGAATGGTGGAGGCACTTTTTTTGTGTGTGTGCCTGCGTGTGTGGAGGCATTCGAATGCTTGTGATTACCGATGCATAGGCTTGAATGACTAAGTGGGTTGATGACTTTTGTGCGGAGGCATTCGAATGCTTGTGATTACCTATGCAATGGCTTGAATGACTAAGTGGGTTGATTATAGTTATGAAAGATGTTTTATCTTGCACATCAAACTTTGTGCTTCACCCAGCTCAAAAACTACTTTTGAGTTCGCAAAACATCCACAATATCAATCTATTCCAAGTTTTATTTTCTAGAGCTCCAAAACAACCTTCAGATTCTAAAGTTTTTTTTTAAAAAAAAACTTCAGATTCCCTGTATATGTGCATTAAATTGACTGTAAATTTTATAGTAGGGTCATGTTGAATTTAGGGCATTTTTGAAGCTTCAAATCTTCTTTTTGTTTTTCTCCACAACAAGGTAGGAAATAATCCTTTAGAATATCTTAATCTCACTCTTGGCACTTCAAAAGTAGTTTTTGAGGTGGGCGTAACACTAGGTTTTATGCATCGGTCAGAACTTGCTCTAATTTTTCATTATGAAATAAGAAAGAACTAGATAAGATCATTTATTATCGAGGAAATCAATATGTGGTAAGGGGGATTGGGGGTTGGGGTTGGGGTTGTAGTTGTGGTTGTGGTGGCAGTAGTCATTATGTTGTGGTTTTTATTTCCACGAACACCATTCGTTAATACTTTTAAAAAATGGGTAGGGGCCCGTTTTTTCCACTGCAAAAAAGGGGATCAATATCATCATTGGCCAATAGATCTGAGATTGGGTAGGTAAGGATGTATCTTCAAAATTTCGAGAATTATTTATTTATTTTTATGATAAATTTTACGTTGTTAGATTTCATATTTGATTACATATGATTGTGATTTTTTTGTACTAAATTAAAAATCATTTCCTTACATTAAATCCCAAAAAATTAAATCCCAAAAAACTAAAGTGAAAATTGGCCTCCACCGTTTCAAAGAGCAAGGGACCATCTATGGCCTTTGAGAAAAGATAAGCGCCGTTGTGGTCAATGTAGCACAACGTAATATGGAGGGCTTTTTTTCCGTCATTTCATAATTTCATTTCACACCCAGGTGAGGCAAATTGTTCATTTGGCCGGGTTCGGCAACATTAACGAGCTCACCGATTACTGTACAGAGAGAGAGAGAGCGAGCGAGAGAGGGAGTACTAAACTTGTGTTTTGCATTAGAAAGAGAGAGAAACCTATTAGAGGAATAGCTGTGTCTTATCTGATTTAGAGAGAGAGAGAGAGGAGATGAAGGGTTTGATTTGCATCCTGATCCTTTCCACCGTGTTTCGGCCATCCGATGCAGAAGGGGTCAGTCCCCTGGAGGCAAAGCAGCTCAGAGACGAGGTAAGCAACCCAACTGTTCTCGACATTGTTTTTTTCAGATACTTATCATTTTCTTCTTCTTCTTTTTTTTGGTAGATTTTTAATTTACTTTCTTCAGTACCAAGATCATCACAAAACCTGTAATTTTGTTGAATTTACCTTCCAATTTTTTATTAACTGAAATGGCGAATGTTGGGAACTAAATGATATGATATACTTTTTCCTTTTTCATCAATCAATTTTCAGTTTTCTCAATCCATATTCCTGGTATTGTTGTCTTGAATGAGAAAAACACTTAAATTTTACTGCGTTGTTCTGTTAATCCTTCAATAGTTGGTATTTTTGTTAATCCTTTAAATTTTTAGGTTCAACAAATGTTTTATCATGCATTTGATGGATACATGGAACATGCTTTTCCCTTGGATGAATTAAGACCATTAACCTGCTCTGGAGAAGACTCACTTGGTTCTTATGCTCTCACTCTTGTAAGTCTGATCCTTCATTTTCTAGGGTTCTCTCTCTCCCATTTGATATATGTTTATTAATGTTTTTTTTTAATAGGGAAAACTATCAAAGTACACCTTACTACTTAGCATTTTACCCATTTATTTTGGTTTAATTTCAAAAAGCTCATCGAAATATGTATAATTATGAGGTGGAATAGTTGAAAATGGCTAAAATGTTTGATTACTGAGGTTTGTTTTGATAAATTTCCCTATATAACATTCCATTCACTCTTGCAATAAGAGCTAAATTAAACTCTGATGGTATGAAACAGATTGACTCATTGGACACATTGGCCTTATTGGGAGACAGTTCACGCTTTACTGCTGCTGTTGAATGGATTGGTCAAAACTTGAGTTTTGATATAGTGGGTATTTTGTGTTTTTTTATGGTTTCTGAGTTAATGATTGAATATATCTGATGAATTTGACCATTACTCTTACAATCATAAAAAGGAAGATGGCAGAAAAAGACTTGCTTTCACAACATCTAGTTGTCATCGGCTAGAAAAAGTATAGATGGATAAATATACCGTTTCATATATTGCATTTGAAACAAATTGATCTGTTTGAACTTTGATTTTTTCTTTTTCTCCACTATGCACATTTCAATCAATTTGAAGATTGACAGTGAATAGATCTAGACAAAGTGTTAATCTTGTATATCCTTCTTCTTTGAGTTTTTGCAATTTTCTCAAGAGCAGGGACATTGCTAACATTATTTTACTCATGATCTTGCAAAATGCATTTGAGCTTACTTATATTTCTAGTAATGGATTGATATCTTCGTGCAAAAACCAATAACTTCAATCGAACTTTCACTGGTCTTGCAGAATAAAACAGTGTCTCTTTTTGAGACCACAATCCGTGTTCTTGGGGGTTTGCTCTCGGCCCATCTTATTGCAAGTGACTATGCTACAGTATGTTATTGGTGTTTATTTGTTTGACTTCATTGATTATATAACTCTAGCATCTTGGCCAAATTTGTGGATATCCATTGTTGTGGAAGGTTTAAATGAATTTCTCTTTGAGCAAGTTACATGAAATATGTAGGACGATGTGTGCTTGCGTGGCTATTTGGATCATCATTTGTTTTGCCAACCTGGTTTTTTGTATTTGCTGGCTGCGTATGGTGTTACATTATGCCATCAACTATTTCTTTGCAGGGTATGAAAGTTGATTCGTATGATGATCAGTTACTTCATGTGGCTGAGGATTTGGGTCAAAGATTACTTCCTGCATTTGAAACTCCAACAGGTATTTTCATTGTTATCATCCAACAGGTATTTTCATTGTTATCATCTCTGGAATGTAGTGAGGAGACACTGATTAAGAGTATGATTAGTTCATAACCTAGGACAAGATGATAATACAACACATTTGTGATGTTAATGTTTGTATTATTTTCCTAATATAGATCATCATCATCATCATTATCATCCTCATTTGAGCTTTAACCGAACTATTTGGGGTCTGCTATATAAATCCTGTTCCACCATTCCGCTCTATCAAGGCTCATACCCTTAGTTAGACCGTAGGTCATCATATCTTTTCTCTTTACTCCCATCCCTGTTCTTTGGGGCTTTCCCCTTGCCTTTTACATCCTTCAATTTGAGCCAAATCACCCCTCCTAACTTGGTTGTTCTTGGTCGATGCTGCACTATTTACCTAATATAAATGATTATTATAAAATAAATATTTATGCAATGTAAATCTGTTATTTTAATGTTTCTGAAATTGATTATTGCTAAGAGATTTTGACTTTGACTTTGACTCTCACTCAGTCATGTGAAATTTGGTTACTTCTGAAATTTAGGTTTAGTTGCAAAATGGGCACATCACTGATGGAGGTGCATCTATAACAAACTTCAGTTGCAATATTTTTCAAAACTCGCTTTATAAATTGTTTCTGACATTCAAATTTTGGCTACTCGGGTTTTGACCATAACTGTGAATCCTTGTTTCGCAAAATAATCCTGTTCTTTGGGACTTGATATGGTTTATGTATCCCATCAAGTCATTGGGACGATATCTGGATAAGGAATGTTTTCCAGTGCAACTTTCTTTTTGTGATTTCTGATTAAATGTCACTGCAGGGATTCCTTTTGGTTCCGTCAATCTATTATATGGAGTTGATGAACATGAAAGCAAGGCAAGGTTTGATAGGCTTGTGTGCTCAATTTTATAAGAGTGTTTCTGGTATCCATGTTTGTTTTTTCCTATTAAAGTCCCCATCAAGGGTTTCATATGATATACCTCTATATATGTATCTTTTAAAATTGTTGGATGAGGCTTGGATTATGATGAGGATATGTTTATTTTGAAGTAAATCATTTAAAAGTCACGGACAAGTGTTCCTCCCACATTTATTTGTAATTGAATCATATGGTCAATATTAATGTTTCATACAGATAACATCAACAGCTGGTGGTGGCACTCTAACAATAGAATTTGGAGTACTGAGTCGCCTGACAGGCAATCCTGGTAACTATTTGCCCCTCGTAATTATTTTATTTTATTTTATTTATCATTGTCCCTGTGTTTTTGTTGCTTAAAGTCGGAAAATAACTGAAACTCCATTTTGTTCCTTTTGACCAGTGGCAAGAAATTTTTAGCTATTTTCTGTTTTGAATTACTTGAAGCTATGGTTGTATTAGACATATATGTCTATGTATATTCTGCTGGAAGTATGGATTTAGTGGGAGCTCTTTGAAGCGCTATTGCATTGTCATTAGAAACTATGGTTGTATTTGACATTTATGTCAATGTATATTCTTCTGGAAGTATGGATTTAGTGGGAACTCTTTGAAGCATTATTGCATCTCTATTCTTTATGTATAAGCCACATCTAAGGGCAGGACACGTCATTCAACTAGGAGGATCCTATAGGTAGAGAGAGTTTAGTGTAGGAGAATAACTTATTTTATTGAGAGATCCCAAAATTGTAGGACATATTGTCCATATAAATTTAGGCTTTATACTTAACATTATGTGCTAAAAATCTCTAACTATATTCCCGGAACTTTTCTAAAATCTGATGATAGCCCAAGGTAAAACATTAAACCCTAAAAATTCTTAAACCAAATTCCGAAGGAAATAATTTGAGAAGCTTGTATTGCTACTGCACTTAGGCTGACTATGAGGAAGTAATTTATCTGGGAAACCAGTTTTAGGTTGTCCCTTCTTTATTCGTCTCATTCCTTTTGAAAAAAAAGCCCGGTAGATATAAAGTATGCCCTTTCTCTTCCTCTGGAGATGTTACTCGCACAAAAGGTGGCAAGGCTGCAATAAGTCTGATTTTTGCATGAAATCGTTGATGAAAATTCAAGAAAATATTTCCTTAAATTATAGATAGAAGTAGGGATGTCTAGAAAGTTGAATTTGGGGGGGGGGGGGAGGGGGGGTATCTATAATTTTCCCTTAATTTTAAAACCACCGTCTGGACCATCAGAACACCTATATGCCTAGTTCATTGGGTCATTTTCTTTATATTATTATAATACACATGCATATGTATGGACATTTGTACATACTTGAAAGGGTGTGAATATACACTTGTACATGCATATGCTCTGACTAGAAGTAACACATTCCTTAGAAATTCTTGTTTTTGGTATTTCAGCGGTAGGAATCAGACTTGGGGCAAAGTGTTCACAATCATCAGCCACCAATCTGTAAAGCCCAAGCCTGGATCCTATCTCCTTAGAAATTCAAGTGCCTGATAAAGTTGGACCTTGAAGTGGAGGCAACTCCATTTGGCCTCTTGAAATAGCAGGCTGAAATATTTATTCTACATATATTAAACCATAGTTAAGGGGTGGATGTGTGGCATTCAATTGGATGGAAGCCCTAATGTATGAGGGAATGTAGTGTATGTACCCTAGAAAGAGAGATTAAGATTCAAGACTAAGGTATTTAGAGAGAGATTAGGGTAGGCATTCGGTCTTTTTCTATGCCTAAAATTTTTGCGTAAGCGATGTCTCATCTCTCTCCATCTCTCTAGTTGAAAAGAGGATATATCAGGAAACTACCTATAATCTAATCAAATCAGGCAATCTCTCATCTCTGTCATTCTCTCCAATCGAAATTAGCTATTAAGAAACTACCTACAGTTGAATCAAGTCAGGTCCCTACCTTGAGAGATTTTGAGTGAGAGAGAGACAGATTTTAGAGGACATAGAGACATGAGAGATTGTACTTTCTAATAAGAAGTGTAAATCCAATCCAATCTAAGCCGAATCCAATTCCTTTCTAGACCCTTTCGTGAATTTTAAAAAACCCAATTCAAATCGCTCTAGGTTCTACCTAATTCATGTTGAATGAATATTGGGTGGCCTGATTTCCATCTTTCTCTCTCTCTCTCTCTCTCTCTCTCTCTCTCTCTCTCTCCATGCTGAAAGCAAACTTATCTAAGTATCCCCCCTCTCTTTCCCAGTTTCCCGTCTCTCTCTCTCGCTCTCTCTCCCTATCTCCCACCATATTTACAAAAATCTTATCTAAGTATCTCTTCCTACCTTTTTTGGTAAGTTGGCAGGAAAAAAGTCTTCCACCCAGCTATTCTCTTGTAAACCTACACAAAGTTTTTGGGGAAAACATCTCATCGTACAATTTCATAATCTCTCTCTAATCATTTTTCTATTCCATAATATCAGCCTCTCACCTCATGCTATATCAAAGCATTATGTAGAGGAGGGTTTATATCAGATCACAGAAGCAGCATGTAGAGGAAGGTTTACAATGGTTTGGGGTCTCCACAAGGAATTTTTTACATCATATTATTTTATCATATGATGGGCCTATTCCTCCTTTTATTCCTCTATAAAAGTAAGTTGATATTTTTAAAAATAAAAAAGAAATTCACAAGCTAGAATTTTCTATTACTTTCGTGTTAAGAACTTTGTTATGATTACTTTTCTTTTGTAACAATTGATTTGATGTCATAAATGGCAACAATCATGCTATATCTAAACTTATTTGCTAATTTTTGTATTATCGGATTGTGAGCAATGCTGCAATTTTCATTTATTGCATAATGCTCTCAAAACATGTCCAAAGCACATTTGTTCCATTACTCCAAATAAAATTACAATGGTAACTAGATGTAAGTTTGTAAAACCCATTAAAATTTAGTTATCCATTCTTGATTTCTGGCAGCCTTTGCTGATTAAGCTCTTAACTCAAATATACAGTATTTGAGAAAGTGACGAAGAACGCAGTTCGTGGAATATGGGTTCGACGCTCTGAAATTGATCTTGTTGGTGCCCACATAAATGTTTTTACTGGGGAATGGACACAAAAGGTGATTTTTCAGTTTCTTCGGCAGTCAAAGGGAGTTGCATCTCAAAACTTTTCAACAATTACTTTTTAATCTTATTTAAAAGTAGTACATATGTTTGTTTCCGGTACGCTCTATGCATAAGTGAGCATGACTCTTCTGTGAAGGTAATCTACTTCTGCGTGACAAATTGTTGCAAAATTTATTTTGTACTGAATCAGTAGTTCTGTACTTCACTTTCTCAATTCTAATATTGAAATGTAAACTGAAGACCATAGCTTTGGGGCGTACTTTATATTGTTATTATGATATGTGAATTGTATGGCCTCTGGAACTTCATGGTCAATTTGACATGTGTAATTACTGTGCATATTAGAATGTTTCTTTTATGTAGGAAGATCTCATAATTGAATATTTGAATTTACTTAATGAACTGTCCTCTTTCCAATCCACTTTCGAAGCTTTTTCTTTGGCTTTAATAATCCAAATGTTTTAACTTTATCATTCTGCAGTTATAGTGACTTCTATAAAATATCTACTAGGTGACGATGAACCATGTATTAGGATGAAGAAATTTTAGTGAGCACTGGTAATGAGATTTTAAGCAATCAAGGCATATCATCGGTGGTTTCTGTTATTAGTTTTAGTTAGTAACTATTATCAAATGCCTGGATACGGATTCATCATCATCATCATTTGGGGTTGGCTACATAATCATGATTCACCATTCTGCTCTATCAAGGGCCATACAATGAGTCAGACTATAAGTCACCATTTCTATTCTCATTACTTCCACCATGTCCTTTTGGGCCTTCCTTTTGCTTTTTAAGAGCCTTCCACTTGAACCAAATCGCTCCTTTGAACCAGTGTTGTATTAGGGCCATGTTGCACATAGCCGGCCCACTTAAGTCTACATTCCCTCATCTTATTGACTTTTGGAGCCACCTTAATTTCCCTGATATGTATTCATTTTGAATTCTATCTTTTCTTGTCATGCCACTCATCTATCTCAACATCTTCATCTTAGCTACACTCATCCTATGGATATGTTATTTCGTGACTGCCCAACATTCCATCCAATAAGGCATAGCTGGTTTTATAGCCGTCCTATAAAACTTCACCATCAATTTTATTGGTATGCTGCGATCACATAAAACTCTGGATGCACATCTCCATTTCACCCACCTAGCTGTAATTCTATACGCGACATCTTCTCTATGTACTCTTGGACTATCAACCCAATTGGATAAGTGGGAACACCATATCATGGAATCCTTACTTTCTCAGGGCTCTAAGTGACTAAGAGATCCCTACCGTCCTCAAAACTCTCCTCCCTTCTCCATTCCTCTTCTCTCTCTTCTATCTGCCTTCCTCATATGGATCCCAGCTTCTACAAGCATCGTCTCAGTATCCTCCTTTCATCGCCTTATCTCCCCCCTTACTATACTGTCCTTGTGACGGTCAGCTATTGCCAAAGCTTGGATCAAATTTATTTCTCCTAGACTACAGGTCTTTAATTGGGTCGGGCTTTGGGAAAGAATTCTCTCCGTGAACCAACTACAAAGAAAAGGCCTGCAGATCCCTAACAGATGCGCTATGTGCCTATTGGAGGAGGAAACAAACTCCCACTTATTCATCCATTGCACATTTGCGAGCCAGCTCTTGAAGCACTTGCTTCAACAATTTGGCTGGTCATGGGTCACACCGGAATCAGTTCCGCAGCTTTTCCAGCAAATATTGTTTCTACCATGGCCCAATTCAGGTGCTATGCTTTGGAAGACAGCCGTGGCAGCCATTCTCTTGTCGATCTGGAAGAAACGCAACAATAGAATCTTTCGGGGGCAGCAGTCTCACCATCAAAAAGTGTTGGAATCCATCAAGTCCTTGGTGATCTTCTAGGCCACCAACCATATCCACTTCAAGCTTCTCTCAGCCTTTGACTGTCACCTCAATTGGACCACCATTCTTCATCACAGGCCTAGACAAGTGACCCGTGCTTCCCCTCTGGAGACACCCTCGGACCAAGACCACTCCAAACTCAATTTTGACGGTTGCTCCCTTGGTAATCCTGGCTCAGTGGGCATCGAGGGCATCTTTAGAAACCACATGGGCCTCTCCCTTCTTACCTTCCCCTCCCCTATCGGCATTGCGGATTCCACCTTGGCGGAATCCCGTGCCTTTCTGGAAGGCCTCAAACACTTCACCCTTCCTGAAGCACTGTTTTGATTGTAGAGGGTGACTCAAGAAATGTAATTTCCTGGGCCTCTCGTGAGGCTGCCCCACTCTGGAGTCTATTGACCATCTTTAATGAGATTTACTACATTTCCAGGCATATACAGGTCTCATGGATGCATATCTAGGGGGAGGCCAACCAAGTGGCCGACACTCTGGCCAAGCAAGGCGCTTCAATGGAAGTGACCTAATCTATGTTGTTATGCATCTTACGCCCCATTTTTGTATTACCATTATCTCTTTTTTGTATTTATTGTATCCGCTTGTATTGCAGATTTTGGTTTAATGCCACATCCTCAGTGACTGTTTTTGGCCCAGGAGTAGGCAGTTTTTATATATTGTAAACTCTTATACGTAATACAATGTTAACAATTTCAATATATATATGGAAAACTCTTCCCAACGTGGCGAAAATGAACAATGATTTCGTCTACCCTCATCACCGTGCAAACTTCATCCCACGGTCACAGTTGTCTAGTAGTGTTTCAATTTTTATTTATTTTTCTACAAATTCATATTACTTGAAATTTGGAGCGTGTGTACATCTTAGTGAGGTACACCTAATAAAAATATGAAAAAAATAATTTGTAAAATATACATTGACCAAAATACCCTCAAAAATTTACGGGGGTATTTTGGTCAATTTAAATTTTGCGAATTGTTTTTTTCATATTTTTATTAGTTGCGCCTTACTAAGATGTACACACGATCCAAATTTCAGATCATTCCGATTAGTAAAAAAAAAATGAAAATTGAAACACTACCGGACAACTGTGACCGTGCGCTAAAGTTTGGATGGTGATGAGGTTAGGCGAAATAACTGTAAATTTCCGCCTATAGGCGTTTTGTAGTATTTTCCTATATATATATATATTGAAAATATTATCTTTTAGGTATTTCTTAGCCATCATCTTAACTACTTCCTCATTTCTAGTTCTATTATTATTAAACTTGCATTCCATATGGTTGTATCATGGATTAAAATAAATGGGAAATACATTGGGAGTATGAAACTTACCGTTCCTGCTCTATTTTTAATTATTCTCACATCTTTTTCTGTAGGATGCTGGAATAGGGACAAGTATTGACTCCTTCTACGAGTATCTTCTGAAAGTAAGTTCTTATAACCCAAATTTAAATAAAGAAATGCAAGTATTGTACTGTTCTTGGATACTATGTATTTGCAATGTGTATCAGAAGTAGTGGGCTTGGAATATATGCTGGATACAAAGTGAAATAGTTACCAAACTAATTTTTCACAATATTGGCATACCTCAGCCCTGTATACATTGGATGTGGAAATAGTTATCAGATTAGTTCAACAACCATACTCTCAATAAATTCTCCCAAGTGATATTCCTGTTGTTAATTGCCCATATGACTCTTCCTCTTAATTTGATAGAAATTGATTGTACGGGTACAAGTGGTCTCTAATCCTAGGAGAAAGTATACCAAGAATGGGTAAAGTTCAAACATATGAGTGCACAAATGACCATACTACTCCTTATGATGGATGTGCAACAGGCATAAAAATGACAACTGCTACTAATTATGCAAAATACGAATGTAAAAGTACTCTCAACGGTTCATACTTGCTGGTTGATCATTATAAAAGTGTGTTCCCAGCTGACCAAGTCATTGAGCTCTACAATCCTAAAGATTACTCGAGAAAACATCGACATGTTTTATTTGAGTTTAGCTTCTAGATACTTATGCATTATTGTGTCCATTATTGTTTTCATGTTTATTATTAAGCAGGCCTATTTATTATTTGGAGATGAAGAGTACCTGTACATGTTCCAGGAAGCCTACAGGGCTGTAATGCACTACCTGCATAATGATCCTTGGTAACCTGCTTTGTTCTATATTCTGTAGTTTGAACTACTGTTTCTTGGAAGTCATTATATTTTTGTACAGAGTTCAAAGTATTATTAGGGCCATATCTGTAGGTATGTGGAGGTCAATATGAATTCTGCTGCTGTAGTGTGGCCGTTATTCAACAGTTTACAGGCATTCTGGCCTGGTCTTCAGGTACTTACATCCTCAATGCGTAAATATGAAGCTATGGATTTATTTTATAGTGTGCAACTTATATGTTTAAAAGAATAAATAACTGACATACTGTTTCTTTTTGAAAAGGTTTTAGCTGGGGACGTTGAACCTGCCGCACGTACACACAAGGCCTTCTTCAGTGTTTGGAAGAGGTACGGTTTTACCCCTGAGGGTTTTAATCTTGCGACATTCAGTGTTCAGGTATAACACTCAGCCGTACACTTAAGTTTAAAGTTTAATCAATTAAACCATGATATTTATGTGATACATTATGTATTCCAGAATGGTCAGAAGAGCTATCCGTTGCGACCAGAGTTAATTGAGAGCACATATTGGCTATTCAAAGCCACAAGAGATCCAATGTTAGTATTAAATCCAATTAAACTGTTTTCAATAATTACATGCTGTACTGCTCCATTGTTTGCTGCATCCGTAATTTATACACGTGTTTTTCCTATTGTAAGAAATGCTATCACGCTCCAGTTCTGCAAAATGCAGAAGATGCGCTTCTTCTTTGGTTATGGGACCATACATCTTGAAAATCGAGTTCTCGAAATTCAATTTTTAAAATTGATGACAATGCATCTCAATTTTGCACGAGCTTTACCAGCTTGTTTCCATAGAGCAATAAATCTTCCTTCTCAAATCGTATGATGAACAAGCTATGTTTAAATGTATAGCATGAGATTTTTGGGAAATCAGTTTCTATGACACCAATGCAGCCCAAATTTTTTATTATTGCTTTGTGCTTACTAGACATTTTGAAACTGCTTTTGAGGTACATGAAGTTTCTTTTTCTTCATAGCCTCCCCACCACATCTGTGAGATTTCTTATGTGCCGGTAAAAATTTATCTGTTCTTCCTCGCTTTCTTTGAGGAATTCTACAAGAAGGAGGCCCTACACAAGGCTCTCAATGCAACGTTCATAGCCCTTGTTCCCAAAGTCGAACGGGCTGAGGAACTCAAAGACTTCCATCCCATAAGCCTCATCAGCAGCACTTACAAAATCCTCTCCAAGGTCCTCGCCTCCTTGCTCAGAGAGGTATTACCCCAGCAAGGGGCATGGGCTTTTGCTAAGGATCGCCAAATACTTGATGGAGCCCAAGTAGCCCATGAGTGTTTACACTCAAGACATCTCCAAAACCCCTTGTATCATCTTAAACTTGATTGGGAAAGGGCATACGATCATGTTGACTGGGAGATCCTTGACGATACCCTATCTTGCATGGGTCCGGCTCGCGGTGGAGGCTTTGGATTCACAGTTATATTAGCAACCCCCACTTCTCTGTCCTAATCAATGGATCCCCCAAGGGGTTCTTCCCCTCTTCTCGTAGTCTTCCTCCTTGCAATAGTGGCAGAAGTTTTCACCCGCTCAATTCAGAGACTCTTCCATTTGGGTCTCTTGCATGGGTTCAATATCTCAGCTCACGGCCCACTTATTAGCCATCTCCAATATGCAGATGAGATGTTAGTCATTTGCAAAGTCTCCCCCCAGGAGGTTGACACCCTTCTCCTCTTCCTCGAGTGATTTGAATGGGCTACCGGTTTTAAAGTCACCATGAACAAGACAAAAATGATAGGGGTGGCCCTGGACCTCCCTTCTACCCAGGCCCTTAATGACCAATGGGCTCTCTAGCCAAGAACCTCCCCTCCACCTATTTAGGCCTTCCCCTCTGTCTTGGTAAACCTAAACATAGACTGTTGGCCCACATAATTGGCAAATTTGACCGTAAGTTTGCTTTATGGAAGGCCTGGTATCTCTCTTTTGCTGGTCAAGCCACCCTTATAAAGGCCACTCTGTCCAATGTGCCCATATACCAGACCCCCCTTTTTCTTATGCTAGCATCCATCTGTTCTTGGCTTGAACAACTCATGAGAAATTTCGTATGGGCCAGAGATGATCATCACCGAAAAATTCACCTTGTCTCTTGGGAGAAAATCTGCTCACCACATCACACAAGGGAGCTTGGCATTCAGGTTCTTAGGAAGGCAAACATAGCTTTGCTGGGAAAGTGGTGGTGGTGATACACCACCCAAGAAAACCACCTGTGGAGGAATGTGATTCGCCACAAATATCACCTCCACAACCAATCCTCTTGGGTGCCAAACTGCAGAGCTACCAGTAGATCCTCTGGCATTTGGCGATCAATCCTCAGCATTCTCCATCCTTTCAAAAACTTTACCCGCTTCCATCCAAGAGCCAGCACAAACATTAGGTTCTGGCTCAATCTTTGGATTGGCCAGTCCCCTCTTAAAGACCTCTTCCCCTCTCTCTGCCTTCTTGCACTCAATTGCCAAGCCACCGTAGCGGACTATCTCCCTCCCCATGGATCCTCAAGAACCTGGAGACGCTCACCCTCAGTTGAAGAGTTGCAGGAATATTTAGAACTTTCCTCCCTACTTCGCTCCACCTTTCTCCCTCTCTTTGGACCAGACTATAGATCATTTGGTGCCCATCACCTGCTGATGAATTCACACTCTCCTTTCTACAAAAAGCTTCTTGAACTACCTGCTTTCCCACATGCCCCTACCCCAATCAAAGCAAAAGCTTGGTGCACCCCTCCCCCTTCCACAAAGATCAAGGTATTCACGTGGATAGCCCTTGCTGAGAGGGTCCTCATGGTAGACCAACTGCAAAGAAGAGGTATACCTATCCCCAACTGTTGCACCCTATGCCACGCTGTGGAAGAAACCAACGCACACCTCTTTCTCCACTGCCCTTTCGCATATGAATTGTGGGGTGCCCTGCTTCGACACTTTGGCAATGGGTGACTCCTTGCTCGTTTCCCTCCCTCCGCCCTCTTCCTTGGGCAAATTCTGGAATCGTGCTTTGGAAGACCTCAAAGGCAGCCTCACTTTGACCGTTTGGATCGAGCACAACAATAGGATATTTCAGGGTGATTCATTATCCCCAATGGCCCGCTTTGACAACCCAGGTGATATTTTGGGCCTCCAATCACCCCCTATTCAAAGGCTTCCCGTCCTCGGCATTCCATCAGAACTGGCAGGCCTTGCTTCACCTCGAACATCAGCAACCTTCTCGTGCGTCACTCTGGAGACCCCTTGAGTATGGCCTAGTTAAACTGAATTTTGGTGGCTGCTCCTTAGGTACCCAGGCCCTGCTGGGATTGTAGGCCTTTTCCAAAATCACCAAGGTTCTATCCTGGCCTCTTTCTCGAAACCCATTGGCCATGCTGGTACCCAATCAGCAAAGGTGCTGGCCCTCCTTGAAGCGCACAAACCTTCCTGGAGCCCTGGACTGATAATCGAAGGTGACTCTCGGAATACTATTGCCTGGGCTTCAGGCTCCACTGCTTGCCCTTGGTACCTGCTGCACATCTTCGATGAAATTTCGACCTGACAAGCTCCCTCCCTTACTTCTGGAATCATGTTTGGCGAGAGAGCAACACAGACGCAGATGCCCTTGCCAAGGCTGGTGCTACCTCAGCTAGCGATTGAGTGGATTTTTTTAAGTCTCAGTCATTTCTTAGATTGCAGCCCCTCCCCCCACCGCCCTCCCCAGCCCTCCTCTTCTTTAGAATCCCCTCTCTTGTCTTCTCCCACCCTTTGAGGTGTTGTACGAAGCGTCCCTCTCAGGGGGAGCCAATTTTCGATGTACATAGCTTCCTTTGCAGAATCACATTTTTGTACTCGATGTCCTTTAATACAATACACTTTCAATATATATATATATATTTGTGCTGGTTAACTATGTTCGGAGGACTGATGGCTCCCCATTTTCAAAAATGGCCAATAAATAGTACCGATGACCATTTGTGCTTCACCATTTTTCTGAGGGAAAGGATACACTAATCTCATAGACTATAGAAAACTATAATTTGTTGCAGCTAGCACTGCCCCATGAAATGATTTGACTTCTGTGGAGAAGGGGAAGCTACCATCAGGGCTATCTTCTATTCTGGTGGGGCCCCCTCCCTCCATCACCATCCATCATTGCATTGGATAGTGATGACCCCATCCTTTAATACAATACAGTTGAGACTTCAAAAAAAAAAAACGTAAAGTATTTGTGCTGGTTAGCTATGTTCGGAGGACTGATGGCTCTCCATTTTCAAAAATGCCCATGCCCAATAATAATACCGATGACCTTGTGCTTCAGCATTTTCTAGAGGGAAAGGATACACTAATCCCATAGACTATAGAAAACTATATTGTAGCAGTCACCATTGCCCCATGAAATGATTGACTTCTGTGGAGAAAAGGAAGCCACCATCAGGGCTGTCTTCTCTTCTGGTGGGGCCTTCCTCCCTCCTTCGCCATCCATCATTGCATTGGACAGTGATGACTCCAATGGACTAAAATTTTCCATAGTGCATGGGATATATTATGTTGTCCTTCTGATTGAGTATTTTCTTCCATCATCTTTATTTGGTTATTGACTCCCATCAATTAATATTTATACTCCGCATATGCAGGTATCTTGATGCTGGACGTGACATGGTTGCTAGCTTGCAATATGGTGCCAGGTGCCCGTGTGGATATTGCCATATCACAGATGTGGAGTCTCACAAACAAGAGGACCATATGGAAAGCTTTTTTCTTGCTGAAACAGTACGGGTCATGTAATATAGCAGATTCTAGTTCTGTCTCTGTCGAAAGTTCTTTTTTAAATGCTTTCTTTCGAAGCTTTGTGAAGTACTTTTGAGTAGTCTATAATGTCCTCTAATTGAAAATGATTTCAGGTTAAATATCTGTGGCTTCTTTTTGATTTGGCTGTGAGTGCAGACAACATGGTCGAAAATGGTCCTTATAGGTACAAAAAACCTGCAAGCAGTATTACAATTAAAATGCTTTTTATTTTGTTTTCTAACTGACTTCATGTGGGAGATGTTACACGTATAGGTATATATTCAGCACAGAAGGCCACTTATTTCCCATATCTCCTGAGATATCTCTGGTAGAAGAGCACTGTTCATATTTTGGGGCATTTTGCAAGGGCAAGGAGAGGCATACACATAAAAAATCTGATGCCTATGATCATCTTGAGACAAACAAAACCAGAATATATTCAGATGGGGGTCAAAGTGTTTCACTCCAATCAGAGACTTCAATTTCTACCTCTGGGTTTATCAAGGTTGCTCTCAGTTTGTATCCACATGCGGCTTATTGAAGTGAAATTATTATAATCCATCAGACTACGGGAAACCCACTGCTGTTGGATTGTCAACACCCATTGAAATGGACAATGATGGGAGTGTCGGACCAACCAGAGCAAGTGATGAACCCAAATGGTGTGCCGTCTCAAATGGTGTGCCGCACATTCTCTCCATCACAGTCGATCATTATAATGGGTGGTACCGACCCATGGTCCACTGGATTATACTATGCTTTGTACTTTATAAGAAAACCCCTAAATTAAGGCCTATATCTGAATGCTTATCTCATATTGGGTGTTGCATCTTTCAGGGGCTCTGCCCAGGGGTGTCCCATAGGAGGAAGCTTGGCATAACCTATTCAACAGATGAAGGGAAACAAATGAAGAAAATGCACATCGATGACTCTAGACATTCCCACCATTTTCAGGATTTGCAAAGGCCTTCCTCGATTCGAATTTCTAGTCTGAAACACAAATATGTAGTATTATATAATGAGGGTGATGAGAGGAAAACAGATACTTCAAATCAAGTGGCCTCGACTGATGGCCATGACATGGATAGGGGAGATACGGTGCCTAATTCAAGTGATGATTCCCTGCCTGCAAGAACTATTGCGGCTTTCTAGTGAATACCCAATTTGATTGGGGTATCATCATCAATGAACTGGGAATCTTTCGAGTTGTCCATTGTATTGAATTAAAGCTCAAGTTTTCCATGAAAAACCTTCATTATTGGGTTCAGGTATGCTATAAAACTGACTGGACAAGTTGAATGATAACTGCATTGAGTTACAAGTATGATTCTGTGATTACAGCTTCATTTTAACGGTGATTGAGCCACAATTTGCTATTACTTTGTGTTGAAACCATCCCTAATTTGACATTTGTCCACACTATATATTTGTTGACCAACTTTGCTTCGTCTTTCCTGATTTTGCAGTGAGATAGAGTAACTTGGAAGAGAATGTGAAATGGACCTCAATGATTAAACTGCGACGGAACAGGGTTAAGAAGTCTATACTAATCTGATTACCATGCCTTGAAGCATCACACTAATTCTTTCTTGATTTAGAAATTTGAGGTTGCTTTAAATTCATATAATTGTTCTCTTTATCACCCAAAAAAAGATATAATTGTTCTATGAATTTTGCTTTCAATTTCTTGTGATGTATGTCTCACATGTGGCAGACTAACTGAAAGAATTCATTCTTGCTTGATAGATGAAGTCAACATTTTAAGATTCAAAAAGATGATGTTGATAATATTAATATTAATCAGTCTCTGAACCATATTTTGAGGGAGTTCAATTCTCTTCCAAAATCATGAGTGCAGATTAATAGTTTTAACATTGAATATCTCCTCCATTGACATTGATGTTATCGTGCTTCGTTTTTTCTTTCTAATCTTCTTCCACTGGATTTCGTGTATGCCTTTTTTTTGGATATGTTAATGCGGGAATGGAGGGTGGGACGTTATGTTGAGGCATCCCAAACCCCTTTGACCACGGATGCACCAACCCCATTCCCAAGACTTGGTGTATTACTTTTGTTTCTGTTTGTCTACACCATGGGATATCCAAAACAGAGTGGGATCAAATTATTAAAATGCCTTTGCCTGTTCTAGATTTGAAGCCTGGAATAAGATACTTCAATGATAAAATAGACGTGTTTGGTACTTGGTACAAGCGGGGGTAGTTTCACTACGTGGCTCGATTACTTAAGTCTGAGTCGAATGACGTAACAACCTTTGATTGATGTGTGTTCCAATCCTTGTACAAGAGGTTTCAATGAAAAAGATGTTGTATGGAGGGGTGCAAATGGGGCTACCAGGGCTTGAAATTAGGGCCTGGTTGCTCAATGAATGAGCCTAAGCCTTGGAATAAAGGCTCTATGTAGCCTCGTTATTTGACTTTTCAAGTTGAAAATGGATGCAAACAGGTCGGCTTGGAAACCGGCCTTGAAGGTTTCGTTTGGCATGGATTGGGCTCATCAGATCAGGCTCTACACGTCTTTGCTAAGCCTAGTTGCTTGAACCCCTAGCTTTAGTTTGGAAACCAAAATAGGCAGGGTTTTTTATGTATTTGACTTGAGCTATAAGTAGGAAATATATAAAAATAGAATACGAGTTCATTATTCTAAATCTAGAATACGAGTTCATTACCATCATTCAAGTTTTATCCGAATTATTTTGAGATGGCTACATGAATCATGTTTCTTCAGTTTTCACAATTATTAAGGTGTCATACTCTCAACAAAACTTAATATTTTTTAAAAAATCCATCTTCATTTTTGGTGGACAAATGATGCACCATTTGATGAAATTTTTAGGTTATGGTGATTTCTTCATACAAATTCTTTTGAACCTACTCTAGAGTATTTATTTATGTTTCCAAGGAATTTAAAAATAGCAAACTAAGTGGTTTGGGATGAGGGTGAGATAGGATGTAAGGTGAGTCTCCCTGGATGAGAGAGAGCTTCGAGCTTACCTCCTTTAAGTTTGGATATGATTGACCAATAAGACGTTTCTAAAGTTTTGGGGTTAGTCTACTTTGAAACAATGACAAATCTATATGTGAAGAGGGTAAATCTAAGATATTGCATTTCAAAAAATGACTTCTTTGGGTTGTTTATGATTGTGCCTTTGTTCTATTAGGCCTGGCAATGGGCCGGCGGTCTGATTCGGCTCGGTCAGGCTGAGCCCAAAAAACTATGGCCTATGCCAGAAGATGTGGCTGACGGCCAGGCCACCACAACCCAGGGTAGGGCAAGGCAGCCTTGTTGGCTGGCCCTTATTTACTTACTTTTTATTTTTTATTGGATTGTATTTGGACAGGCCCAGCTCTGTCAGGACCAAGCTCAGGCTAAGGCCGAGACCACTTCACCCTGGTTAGAGCCATGCCGGCTTGGGCTGACCTTGCCAGGATTAGAGCCGGGCTAAGGCCTAGCACGGGCCGTTGCCAGCCTTATGATCTCTCAAAGATGAGAAGGCCCACGGCATAGGGAAGATGGGAGAGAGTATTATTGGGAACCCAGGTGGTTGGAGTCTCCCTTTTCAAAGCCCATTCTCACCCTTCAAATAGCAAAAAGAGATGTCATTGAGGAGAATGAAGTAGTTGTTGTGAGACACATTTTAAAATTAATTTATTTATAAACCAATTTATTCTTCAACATCATCATCCGAACATTATTTTAAGTTTTCCACTATTTGAGTGCAAAAAGAGATGTCATTGAGGAAAATGAAGTACTTAGGTGTTGTGAGTCATAATTTGAAATTAATTTATTTATAAACCAATTTATTCTTCATCATCATCATCCGAACATTATTTTAAGTTTTCCTCTATTTGAGTTTGGAAATATGATCCATCATTCGTTCTTTACTAAAATGTTAATGGATGTCAATTTTTTATTAAAAGCTAGTTCTTCTTTTTTTCTTTTTATCCATGCCATAGATTATACACACTTAAAATTAGCTTAAAAATGCTCTAGATAAGTTGAAACAGATCCTTACTAAGGCTAACGGCATGAGTTAATACTAAGTTTGTTAGCGATAGAATTTAAAATTCACTTTAAAATTACCACAACGAGTATTTAAAAAATAAAATAAAATCTAATGCGTACAATAATATCCTGGATCGTCAATAACATTAACTTTGTTAGCGATAGAGTTTAAAATTCACTTTAAAATTACCACAATGAGCATTTAAAAAATAAAATAAAATCTAATGCGCGCTATAATATCCTGGATCGTCAATAACACCAAGTTTGTTAGCGATAGAATTTAAAATTCACTTTAAAATTACGACAACGAGTATTTAAAAATAAAATAAAATCTAATGCGTGCTGTAATATCCTGGATCGTCAATAAATTGGATGACCTCTGTTAACCCTTAAAATATGTTTTTTTTTCAGGCACGAGAAAGTCCATGTAAAATTCTTTTCTTTTTTAAATAAACAGTGTTTTCGAAGAAAGTGAATGGATTATACGTTCCCGCCGGAGCATACAATCTATTTGCTTATCCCCTTTTACCCTTTCCAATTTCCATATTTATTGGGAGGAAATAGAAAGAACGGTCCTCGGTCTCCTTCAATGGCTCTACTAACATCTTCAACTCTCGTCGAGACCTCCTTTAATACCCACCTCCACTTCAACCCCCCCATCAAAAATCGCTTCTCTCAACCAAAAAAACTAGGGTTTTCCTCCAACCCACTTTCTCCTCAACTCCACCTCTCTCACATCAAATGCACCAGTGGCTATGGGGACTATAGAGAGGAGCAAGGCCATGTGGTTTATCCCAGACCTTCAGAGATTCAATGGAAAAAGGAGCTCGCCAATTCCGTGAACCTCATTGGAATCGTGGGCGCACCAGTTGAGGTCAAGTACCTGAACTCTGGTAAGATCCTGGCTTGGACTCGACTCGGTGTCAAGAAATCGGCCTCTGAGACCTTCTGGTTCGTATTATTAGTGTGATTTCTTTCTGGGTTTTGGTTTCCTAGTGAAAAGGTTTCAGTATCTGTTGTCAAAGAATGCATTTTGATGCTTTTTTTAACTCTTTGTGGGACTCTTGGCTATTTTTATACTGGTTTATTATCCCATCTCTCATTAAATTGCAGTAGCATATTTCTTTCTTTTTTTATTTTTTATACTGTTTATATTACTCCTTTTTTATTTGGTTTGTTTGTTGGGTTGAAAGTATGGTTCAATTTTTTTCCCCATTTTTTAATGATCTGTTATTGATTTTATAGTGGTTTTGTGCTCAGCCTTCATGTCTCTACTTGGTACTTGGTGTTTTAACTTAGTTTGTTTTGACGTATGGAAGCCAGCACAAGCTTGCCTTTGTAACTGGGTTTGTGAGGTTTTTGTGACTTTGGTTGAGATGAATTGATAAATCTTGGTTGGGGAATTTGAAGTGGTTTCAATTGGGTTTCTGGAATTTTTTAGAGCTTGATCTGTTGAAGATTTTCTCGACATGGACTTGCAACTTTCTTTGAGTTTGGTCTGTTGAAGTAATTTTCTTGCTGCCTAGCCAAAGAAAAAAAAAGGAAGCAGCACTTTTTAGCTGGTTTTTTTATTTATTTAAATTTAAGTACTTTTTAACTGGTTTTGATAGGTTACTTGGAGTTAGGTCTATTGAGAATATAAATTATGGGCATTATTTCAGGGTAAATTTAACATTCTGGAATGAGTTGGCAAATGTTGCATTTCAGCACATAGAGAAAGGCCAGCAGATTTACGTGTCTGGTCGTCTTGTGGCAGACACCGTTGAGGGTGAGGACGAGAAGAGGCAGACATATTACAAGGTCGAAATTTTATTTTCTTATCTTGTATTAATAATGTTGCTTTATTCTTAATATAGTTTTGATACTCCATGAAATCCTATAAACCATTCTGTAACTTTTTGTTCAGTTGATGATAAGCTTTTCCTTCGGTGCAGGTTGTTGTGAGTCAAATTAATTTTATTGAGAAAAGCTTCTCGCCATCTACACTTTATGAATCAGAGGGAAACTTTGCCAGTTCTGGTGATTCTCTTTCTTTGCTCAAAACCCATTTCTTCTGTTTTTTCTTAAATCTCTTGGCTAACTAGTTTTAAAAGTGATCTTTGTGTTCTTATTGCATGGTATATCAGGTTCTAAGTTTGGAAATCTTGGTGGCTCAATTGAAGAGTTATGGCAAGCATTCTTTGCTAACCCTGTGGATTGGTGGGATAACAGGAAGAACAAGGTAAATCCACGCTAGATTCATTTCTTTCACAATAAAGGGTCACTAGAAAACTATGCAGTAATTTTTTGAGGCTGCACAGTTTCTCTCTGGCCATTTTCTGAGATTTAGCTCCTACGTTTGTATGCTATATATGGTCACATGTAATTGACCGACGTAATTAACTTCATTATTATTATTATTTTAAAACATTCAAAATCCAGGCAGATGATCGTCTCCACGAATTTTATTTTATTTTTAATTTGATTTTCCGTCTTATGTTGGTCATTTGAAGGCCCCCCATAGAGTAGTGGGTTGCTTATTAGTGTTTGTTTTGCCCCACATCTATGATTTGACAGAAGAACCCGAAGTATCCAGATTTCAAGCACAAGCATACTGGTGAAGCTCTATGGGTTGAGGGAAAATACAATCCCTCATGGGTGAAATCACAGCTAGCCATACTGGACTCAAGGATGGAAATGCTCCGTGCCAATGAGGCAACCATGGCTTCGTCCTTCATTTCTGGTGATGATGCGAGGCCTTTCTGAATCTGTTCACTATACCTTTTACTTAGAAAGGGCTGCCATGTATCTAGTTTGAAAGAAATTTTGGGTTCCTGGTTATTACTTGTTGATCTTCCATTGATGAGTTTCCCAGTTCTCTGAGGGTCTCCCTTTTAGAGCTTTTTGTCGAGTCTCAGATGCAAGGTGGGCACTTGTGGATTTTGTAAGCGAGGCTCTCTTATTTTTGGTACAGCGAGGTTTTACTTGTGTGTCACCACATGAGATTGTTACTTATACTCTGTGTGGTTTTGTATAAGGTAAATTTTAATGAAAATTGGGGTGTTTCTATCCTTTCGCATCAAGAACAAGGCTGCAGTAGTTTTGCATGCTCCATTAGTTCAAGGTTGTGACTTGCTGTAGACACCATATTATTTAGCTTCTCATCCTTTAAATGTAAACACCATATTATGCTGGCTTTTAATGTATACAGGAATTCCAAATTGATGATAGTGCTACTTGTGAGCACCCATGTCATCTTGCAGTCACTATTTTGGACCTCCCACCGTTGCTGCCTCAGCTTCAACGAGCAGCACCTGGGACCCATTCACTTCCCTTTCCCTAAAACACCCTGCCCTTGTATTTCTAGAGAAATGCAGAACAAGGAAACAGTTTAAGCAAATCCTTGCCCATATGATTAGGCTCCATCTAGCCTTCCAAACTTTCCCGATGAGTAGGCTCCTCTTCTTCTCTGCTGTCTCTCACCCTGAGAACCAAGACATGGCTTTCCTCCTCTTCCAACACCTCACTCCCCAACCCAACCTCTTCATCTATAACACCATGATCTCCTCTCTCTCCTCTCACAGCTTCCTCTCTCTCTACAGAACTTCTCAACCCTCCCTCTCTTTTTACAAATCTTGTAGTCTGTCCCACCCTCTCTACAAAACCTATAATCCCTCCCTATCTCTCTACAAGTCCATGCTTTTGGCAGACATCGCTCCTGATAAGCACACACTCCTTGCCCTACTCAAGGCCTCCCCATGCCTATCTGAGGTGAGGCAGATACACAGCCATGCCATAGCGACCGGCTTTTTCCCCTCGTATCCCTATCTCCAGAACGCTTTCATCAAGGTCTATTCGGATCGCCAAAGGGTAGATTTGGCAAGCCAGGTATTCAATCAGATGCATGATTCTCAAGATGTTGTCTCATGGAATTCCATGATCATGGGTCATGCACGCCATGGATGCCCTTACAAGGCTCTGTGGCTATTTCATGACATGGGAGTTGCTGGCATCATAGCTGATGAGTTCACCTTGGTGGGTTCACTCGTAGCATGTGGGCGTATTGAGGATGCATCCATGGGGAAGTCCATCCATGCATGGACCATATGTCATTGGGGTCCAAGTAATATCAACATGACTATGAGCAATGCCTTCATTGATATGTATGTGAAGTGTGGAGAATTGGGTTTTGCCAAAAGGGTGTTCAATGGGCTTATGGAGAAGGACATATTCTCGTGGAACACCATGATTGCAGGTTATGCAAAAATTGGAGAATTAGGTCTTGCTCTGAGGCTCTTTTATGAGATGCCAAGTCGGGATCAAGTCTCCTGGAACTCGATCATTGATGGGTATGCACAGAAAGGGAATTTTGGGGTTGTTATGGAACTCTTTGTTGAAATGCTGGCTCAAAATGCAGTACCGGACAGAGCCACAATCCTGAGCCTTGTCGCTGCAGCAGGGGAGGCAGGAGCTTTGGACCAAGGGAGATGGGTTCATGGGTGGGTGCAACGAGCCCATATTGACATGGACCCATTTCTATGTTCAGCTCTT
Source organism: Amborella trichopoda (assembly GCF_000471905.2). The sequence continues at coordinate 8,835,858 of NW_006497648.1, read as the reverse complement.
ATAACCATGTATTGTAAATGCGGTAGTGTAGAACATGCCAAAAAAGTGTTCAAACTTGCTAGAGAGAGGGATGTTTTAATATGGACCGCCATGATTTCAGGCCTCGCATTTCATGGATATGGAACTGATGCTCTTGGACTATTCTCACAAATGCAGAATGTGGGTTTAAAACCTAATGAGGTGACATTTATTGGAGTCCTTGCAGCTTGCAGTCACAGTGGAATGGTATCTGAAGGCCTTGGGCTTTTTGCTGATATGAGCCAACTTTATGGCATTGAACCGGGGGTTGCACACTATGGATGTGTTGTAGACCTTCTTGGTCGAGCAGGAATGTTAAAAGAGGCAAGTGCTTTGATTGAGAAGATGCCTATGAAGCCAAGCAGCTCAATTTGGGGTACCATTCTTAGTGCATGCAGAGTGCATGGAGAGGTGGAATTTGCAGAGGTTTCTATGAGGGAGCTGGTTAAGCTTGAGCCAGAGAGAGAAGGGGCTTATGTGCTTTTGTCGAATGTGTACTCAGCTTCTCAGAGATGGGGAGAAGCTCGTAGAGTCAGAGAAGCCATGGATAGAAGAGGGGTGAGGAAGGTGGCTGGGTTTAGTAGCATAATTGTTGATGGGGTCGTTCATAATTTTATTGCTTCAGATAAGAGGCATCCATTGAGTGATGAGATATATAGTGTTTTGCTTGATATTAGTAGAGAGATGAAGTCTGCTGTATATGTTTGTGGGTTCCAAGAGCTATGGATGGAGACAATTTTGGAATGAGGCCTGTTGCTTCAATTTGCAATGTATGCCTTGCCTTAGAGTAGTATTTTATGATCTCTCTCTCTCTCTCTCTCTCTCTCTCTCTCTCTCTGTCTTTGAAGCGCTTGTTTATGTGCGTCTTTCCTGATAACGCAGCTAGCGTCTTTACAATAGCTCTGCCTCCCTTTAAGGCGTAAATGCTTTTTAGGTGACCCTCACCCTACAAATTGTCAAATTATCTTATTTGGAGTATGTATAAACTTATACAACAGTTAGTGACATTTATATTGTTAAAAAATGCTTATTATAACGCCACAAAATCCTGAGGGTCGGAGGAAATTCTTTAATAAAAGGCTGTCCCTAAGGCTTTCAATGTGGAAAAGTTCGGCTAACACCTAAAAGGATTCGCCCAAGGGGAGGGGAGCCCTGTTTAACAACTGCTGCTAAGCGAACAAATTTATCACCTAAAACAGTGTAGGGTCTGTTAAAAAATAAATAAAAAGAAAAAAGAGTGTAGGTCTAACCAAAATTATTATTTTGTAGCAAGGGGTGTGGGTGTGGGGGAGAGAGAGCAAAAGCACCAAACCCACCCCAAGAGAGCTCCTAAATTTCAAGCCAGCGTACCATCTTTCTCCCTCCCTTCCTCCTAGACCAATCCTCAAACCATACATGACACACACATACACCATGCTTCCCACCTCACCCACCATACACCACCCCAACCTCCCTCCACCCCCGCCTGAGCTCACCCCAAAATGGCACGCCAAAGCAGCCTCCATGTCCGTCCACCCCTGCCTCACCATGCTACAAACATGCCCAAACATGAGGACCCTCAAACAAATCCATGCCCATATGCTTCGCCTCCATCTCGTATCTGATACCTTCTGCGTAAGCCGCCTCGTTGCCTTTTGCGCTCTCTCTCCCAAAGGCAGTCTCGACTACGCTCGCCTCCTCTTCTCTCAACTCCCTTTCTCTCTCATCAACTCCTTCATAACCAACACCATGATCAGAGGCCTCTCCAACTCCTCAAATCCCCATCTTGCCCTCGAATTCTACCGAAATTTACAGGCTGAGGGCCTCGAAACCGACCATCATGCCCCTACCTTTCTGTTGAAGGCATGTTCACGCATGGGGTCTGCCACGCTTGGCCATGCGATACATGGGAGAGCAGTCAAGACGGGGCTGGAATCTGACCTTTACATCGGGAATGCCCTGGTGCATGCTTATGCCAGCTTTGGTGAAGTAGATGATGCCAATAAGGTGTTTGATGAGATGCCTATGAGAGATATGGTTTCTTGGAATGCATTGATAAATGGGTATGTAGAAAATGCGCAATTTAGAGAAGCCTTCCAGCAATTTAGTAAGATGGGGTTGGAGAACTTCCAGGCTGATGAAGTAACAATGGTAGGTTTGCTCTCGGCATGTGGTCAGATGGGCGCCCTAACAATAGGCAGGGCGTTGCACGCACATGTCATACGTCAAGACCTCAAAATTGGGGTTGTATTGAACACTGCACTCATCGATATGTATGCGAAATGTGGGCAATTAAGGCTTAGCAGGAAGCTCTTTGATTCAATGCCTCAGAAAACTGTAGTCACCTGGAACACAATAATGGCTGGTTACGCTCAGGGTCGAGAGAGCAAGGAGACATTGAGCCTATTTGAAAGCTTACTGGGTTCAAATGAGGTCTGGCCTAATGCAATTACCATGCTTAGTGTACTCTCAGCTTGTGCTAATCTTGGTGCTCTCAAACAAGGACAGTGGGTCCACAAATATATAGAGAGGTATGGAGTGGTTATGGATGAGTTTGTGATGACGGCTTTGATAGACATGTACGCAAAGTGTGGGAGCATAGAGAATGCAAGGTCGGTTTTCAAGAGAGCCGAGCGTAGGGATGTGTCAGTGTGGACGGCCATGATCCAGGGTCTTGCCACTCATGGTCAGGGGAGAGAGGCCCTTGACCTCTTTGAGGAGATGCAAAGAGAGGGTGTAAAACCAAATGCGGTCACATTTGTGGGAGTCTTGTGTGCATGCACCCACTCTGGACTTGTAAATGAGGCACGCTATCTATTCAAGGCTATGGCTCAAGACTATGGAATCAAGCCCAAAGTGGAACACTATGCATGCATGGTGGACCTTCTTGGACGAGTGGGTCGGCTCGATGAAGCAAGAGCTCTAATAGAAAGCATGCCAGTAGAGCCAGACGAGTTTGTGTGGGGTGCTCTCTTAGGTGGGTGTAGGATTCATGGGAACATAGCTTTAGCCGAAGAAGCCATGGCTCAACTTGTGACCCTTAATCCACATAATGGTGGGGTTTATGTTTTGGGCTCCAATATGTACTCAGAAGTTGGTCAATGGGATTTGGCAGCCAAACTAAGGAAGAAGATGAGGGAGATTGGGGTCAAGAAGCCACCAGGGTGCACTATAATAGAAATGGGCGGCTTGGTTCATGAGTTTGTTGCTGGAGATTATGTGCACAAGAACGCCAAGGAAATACATGAGATGTTGGGTGAGATAAGGAACCGACTAGATGAGTTGGGCTACATACCCAACACCTCGGTTGTGGTGCTTGACTTGGATGAGGAAGAGAAGGAACGAGCACTAGGGGTGCACAGCGAGAAGCTGGCAATAGCTTTTGGGCTGATCAATACTGTAAAAGGGGAGGTTATTCGAATGGTGAAGAATTTAAGGGTGTGTGAGGATTGTCATGAGTTTTCAAAGGCAGTTTCGAGGGCATTTGGTAGAGAGATTGTTGTGAGGGATCGGACTCGATTCCACCACTTCAAAGATGGTTCATGCTCATGCAAGGACTTCTGGTGAGTTGTACTCAGCTTCTGCAACCATAAGGAAAATGGGCAAAATTTCAAGGGTGAGGCAGCCTTTTTCCAAATCAGGCAGGAGCAGTCCTTAACAAGCCAAAGCCGAATGAAAATAGGTATTTTTCAAGAGCTCCTATAGCCTTGTAGGGCGCAGAGGGAGGGAGGGAGGGAGGAGGGAGGGAGGGCGGGCAGCCAATTATGTCAGAGACTCATCACCCTCGATTTTCTCTTCATCATTGAGACCGAGATGCCACCCTTCCATTCTTTTGTTCCATTTCTCCATGTTCAAATAATTCATCAAATTGGCATGCGTTTGAATGGACGGTTCAGATGCAATCCTGTGCTATGTTACAAGATGCTGCATGCATCACAAATGGGTTCAAATCTCTTAAAAAAAATAAAAAATAATAACCAAGTACCCTGATTATGGAAAAAATGAATAAAAAGTCCCTTTTTCTGAATTCAGTGACCAAAATGCGTTCCATTGATTATGGAAAAAATGAATGAAGTCCCTTATTATGTAATCAGTGACCAAAGTGCGTTCCATTGATTGCTTATTTATTAATGTCTTACGACACGTTGAGCTGACACATGAAACCAAAACTCAAAAGTTCAGACATAGAGGCCAATGCCACATGACGGCAGTTTCAGTAACTTTACCCTTGCTGCAGTACACATTATCGTCAATCACAATAAGAAACAAAATTTTCACAAAGCTGAAGGTCAAATTGAAGAAAATTTGTCAGCCCATACCCTGATTCTCTCTCAAAGGAGTCAAAGCAGTTACACTCAATTGTGAGAATAAACCAAACCTATCGTGCAGATACCCCGCACTGCCCCACCAATAAACCAAAGCTCAATTAGCACTACAATCTGTACAAGAGATAACCTTCCACTACAACCATTTTACAGGAGCCCCACCCCCATTCACACCAAAATACACCAATGCCCCACCCCTGGAAATCAATTGAAAGTACAGCTCCTTTAGGTCCAACTTCCTCTCCTTTCATTTCCTGCACAAACTCTCCACCTGCCCTCATAGACAAACAATCCACAATATCCATAAAAATTTCAAGATCTCCAAACAATCAATCTCCACTATGCAAATGCCTCAATGGAATCACAATTGGAGCACTGAAACATGAGGGGCCATTCTTCTTGTCACAAGCTTCAGAAAACTTCGAAATACTAACCAAAACAAATCTCAATCACCTTATGCTTTAAATGACCTATCATGAAGTTCTAAACCCAGCTGTGGCCGAAGAAGCACCCTAAGATCCTCCATCCCTAGGCTGCTGCAGCGAGGCCAAGAGTGCACGCTGAAGGGTCTCAGCCACCATTCTCAACCTCCCTTGGCTCAAGTCAGCACCGGGAGGAGCAGCCCCACTCCCATATAAGTCCACAGCCCTAACCACCCTTTGCCTACACCTGTCCCAATCCTCAACCCTAGGCCAACAGGCCCTTCCCCCATGGCTCCCCTCAACACCAATCAAAGTAACATGATTACTCTCTCCAAACGAATATCTCAACCTCACCAAAACACAATGGGGAAGCCAGGCTGCCCCTCCAGCCGCATTCACGTGAGGGATATGGGTTGGATCAAGCACAATGGTGAGGCCGAAGTCAACAGAATTGTTAAGGCGATTGTACCTTATGTTGCTTTTGGAGGTGCCCAATCGTGAATTCAGAGGCTTTTCGTTCGAACCTGGAACTTCTTCAGGTGACCAACTTCCATGGTTTTCAAGGCAGAGCTCGACCCGAGGCCTCTGTGTGGGACCTGCAGCTTCACCTCCAGCCCCACCACCCGGTTGTTGCTGCCCCTGTGCTTGAGATAATAACCCTTTCTTCCAAGCTATGAGCTTGAGGAATTCTCGGAGAACAGGTATGGGCAGAGTGAGCAAAGTGATGAAAGATGCAACTCGAGAGGCGTCGTAGGGTTCGGAAGCTACTCGTCGACTGAAGTAGTCACATATCTCAGCGATTTCGGATTGCGTGAGCTCCTCCTGTGTTGAGACAGTTTGGTTCTGGTTTGGTTGTTGCTGTTGTTGCTGTTGAGGCTGCTGGTGGAAGCGTTTCACACTCAAGACTTGAAGTAAGAGCTGAACCCTGTGCACACTCACTGCAAAGACGTAGCCACTGCAAAACAATAATCAAAGGGCATAGTGTGCATTCATCAGACAGGGAGAATAAGAATATGCAAAGCCATCCCCCCCTCAGTTCCCTCTACAAATTTTCAGTAATTCAAGAAGTCACCTAACCCTTCTATGAAAAGGAAAAGTGAAACATAATAAAACCACACAAAACAGATCCTGTCAAAACAGATATACTGGCTAATATGATATAAATCCTTTCCCTCCATTGCATGTACAAAACCTCTCAAATGTCATAACTAATACAAAATTTATAAAAAACACAAACAGAATCAGCTTTAAGACGGAATACATATATTATATCACATGGACTTGTAAGGGGCAGCCCCTAATCAAATTTTAAGCAAAAAATAAGGTAACCAAAACTTTCTAAACAATTCCACAAAAAGAGTCATGGCTAAAATGTTGACTTGAATAGGCATTTTTGAAAAAGACTAAGATATTTAAATTTGTATCATCAATATCCTTAGTTTAGATTTTTTTTAAAAAAAGTAAAGCTTAATAGGCCACCTTAACGTAAAATATAGAAGTAACTATATTTTTTAATTTAAAAATCTTAAGAAGCCCAATTCCTCAAAACCAATAATCACTCCAAAACAATAGAAAGTGGGTCCAGCAAGCATATCTTTTTGGTGATGTATAGCTTTTTGGTTCATGTAGACCTATTCGTTCATATGAAAATCAGGAGATGGTACCATACCCAACAAATAAGGCCAATGCATAAACCTATTGGTTCATAAAATTTCAAGAGATGGTACTGTACCCAACAAAGAAGCGCAGTGCAGGCTGCTCCTGGTCCAAGTTCAAAAGCGCCCCTTCATTATCCTTCAAAATCGAACCAAGGATATCTTTCAACAGATTGGGTAACTGTGCAAACAGCCACAACACTCCGAGGTACTTGAGAATACCACGAAGGACCTTCTTAAGAGCAGCAAGGGGCACCCATCCCCCCCCATAACCTCCATCATCACCGAGTCCAATAAAAGCAGTGTTCAGTTCTCCTCTCACATGAACAGGAAGGCCCGAACCTGGAGATATACGCATAGGAAGCCCTGGATTCACAGCACCTGAACCCGAAGGCCCCACCAAATTTGGGTTCACTCTATTTAAAACAGCCCCACTTGGCCCAATTGCTCTAGGTATTCCAGCCGAACTTGCAGGGTTGGGTCGAGCCCCAGTTGTTGGTGGTGGAGCTTGTGAAGTAATCGAAGTCAAAGTAGGGTTTCCACTGCTTGAGTTTACAGAAGTACTTGAAGCGGCACCACCAATGAGATTAGCATCCAAAGTGTTCAAACCCTGAGCTACATGCTCCATTATAAAGGGCCTAAACTGAGGGCAAGGTAATGAGCCCCCTGCCTCTGGCCCACCCTTTGGGGGTGTAGCTGGTTGTAGCCAAACATGGTCTCCCGCAAAGCATCTCATATCAACCGCAAAATTTTTACGATAAATTATGCGAATCCAGTAGGGGCTCCTAAGAACAACAGAGACATCAATAGGTAGCAAGGTGCTAGGAACAATACCAGGCCCTCCTCTACCTGCAACCGATAGCATAGCAGCACTTTGTGTAATATGATTCCCGATAGGACCCAAAGCAGTGGCGTTTCCAGTTGTGATATTCAATGGGTTTTGATGGGGATGTGATGTATTATTGCTTTGGACTTGGCCCTGAGATGCAACAAAAGTGTTGGGTTTATTACCTGCTTGAACACTCCCACCCATGGTGATGTTTGGCATTGCAGAGCCAGGGCCAGACATCCGAGCAGGGCGAATCGCACCAGCCAGAGCAAGCAATGGCCCTGCAGTGAGACGGATACAGTCCAAGAGTGATGCCACTTCTCCCCCATTGATAAAATCTTCCAAGAACTACAGAGAAAATACACAAAAATTAACACATGAACCAAAAATCTTCTAAAAACTGCTTATTAAAACAAAATTTTAAGCAATTAGACAGGTACCATCCTTTTCTATTATTCGTGGCCTATTGGCCATGCCGACTCTAACATGGCAGAGGCCTTAGTCCTACTCGAAGGACTCAGAAACATCAACCCTGCCTGGAACACTACTCCCATTGTAGAGGGGGACTCAAGAAATGTTCTCTCGTGGGCTTCTAAAGCCTCACCTTGCCCTTGGAGACAATGTTTTCAACGAAAACTTTCACATTTGTAAGGATTTACTCGTCTCTCGGAGACACCTGGAGGGAGGCCAATGTGGCAGCCGACTCCCTCGCTAGGAAGGGTGCCTCGTGAACGGAAGTATCCTAGGGGGACCTATTTTTTTTTTTGAGAAATATCCTAGGCGGACCTATTTAGCAACTTATTGTGCTTGAACTTTCTGTACACTTGTATTTCCAGATTCAGATATTTTTGACAACCTGTAGGGGGATCGATACCATTTTTTTGGACCTGTTGGGGTTTTTGTACAGGGCACCCATCTTGTGGGTCCCTTAGACTGCTCTTTGCAATTGTACTTTTTGAAACTATTCTCTCTCGTCTTCTCTCTGCCTGTAAATCTCTTTCCCCTCTCTTTCTCCTACTCTCTCTCTCTCCTCAAGAAGCAAGGGTTTCTCTCTCTCTCTCTCTCTCTCTCTCTCTCTCTCTCTCTCTCTCACATATCTTACTCCTCCAAGGGGCAAAAGTTTCTCTTTCTCAAAGACAAGCTGAAAGTACAAGCTCCTTCAAAGAACCTCTTCTCATTCATCTCTATTCGCTGTACCCTCTTTCATTTCCCAACTGAAATCACAGCCTTTATCAAAACTCCCATTTTCAGTTGCCCATTGGGAAGAAGAAAGAAGAGGAAGAAATGCGCCATTAAACGTCCCCAAGCTTCTTGGCAATTAGAGAAGAAAACTCTTTAACCAATTTTCGTGAAGAGGAACTCTATGCAGAACTTGATACTCATCTTGAAGGACACTAATAATCTTCTTCTTCTGGTTCAAGTTAGCGTATTGAGAAGCTTGATACTCATTTTGAATGACTCTCATCATCATCGTCTTCTGGTTCAAGTTGGTGTATTGAGAAGAAATCCTTCATTGCAAAAGCAAATCCATTCCCATTTCATAAAAGTTTGAAAGTTTGAGAAAAAAAAAAAACAAATGAGCATTATTATTACCTTTTAACATAGAGAGTCCACAGAGGAAGGAGTAAAAGTTCAGAGTGAGAGGAGTGAGATCTGTGTGAGAGATTGATGGGCCTTAGCGAAACAGAAACCTAACTTCTAGAGAGAGAGAGAGAGAGAAAGAGAGGGAGAGATTCCAGGGAAGAGGAAGGACGTAAGTATCCGAGAAGGGGTTGAGGAAACAGATTTGAGTGAAAAGAGAGAAGATCAGGAGAGAAAATGGGTAAGTACTAGGGAAAGAGACTAGAAAGAGAGAGGGGGCAGAGCAGGGGTATTTTTATCCTAAAAAATACACAAAAACATGAAGTGTTTACTAGAGTAATAAGATATTGAATGAGAGTGCTGCTTCGGTCGGGGGCTTAATGTGGAGTGAGTTCACCTTGGGGAATAGTATGTAAATTTTCCATTAATATATATTTGGTAGATTGATGTAAAGTTGCTAGAGAGAGAGTGAGAACGAGTAAATTAGAAATGATTGCAAAGGAAAGTCGTCCTATTAACAAAAGAAAATGAAATCAAGCCAATTAAATTAGAGAATCCAACAACAGCGACCAAGAATAGAGCTTTCTGGGTAGCTGCAATTCAATAAAATTCACAAAAAATTAACTTGAAAGGCCATTATCTAAATTCAAAACCTAAAAAACAAGCAAAGATGAGTAACCATACACCAGAAATCCAACAATAAATGTGATTGTTTTGGTAATCCATAAATTCAACAAAAAAGTTATATGTATCATCACATATAGTCAGCTCAATTTTCATTCCAAATCTTTAAATCACGCTAGAGATTACAACAAATCCTATTAAAAGAGGGAGAAAGAGAGATTGCTTTTTATCCAACTGTGTAATATAGGAAGATTAGGGAAAAGCCTACAATAACAAAGAGAGAAAGATGAATTAATACTTGTGAAATGAATGTAATGGTCAACAAATACTTAAGACATAAAATAGGTTCTTAGTATTTACTTATTTTCGGTAAAATAATGAAAAACCATAATGCAATGCCCAAATTATGTTTGGAAACCTAAGAAACTAGAAGAAATTTTAGCAAGACGGCCAATCCAGGTTTCCAAGACAGCCGATCTGGAGTGCTGATTCGCCAATCCAGACCGGTTTACAAGACGGCCAATCCACTCCACCCATCCAGGTTTTCAAACATTGGTACACTAATGCATACTAATTTCTAGCCTGAAGAAAATTTAAAGGCATCTCATTTTAAGGCCAGGAGACACAGGACAGAACATTGTAGAATGATTCCAAGTTGAAACTATAGCATTGAATGCATATCACACTTGAAATCATAATAAGAAGCACATCAAACTGGTATAAGAAAAGAGAACCTTAGAATGAGGCCATAGTTGATCTGGGGAAATATGCATGGTGCAGCCCTCTTTGCCCGCCTCCCACTCAACAACAAAGCGAGCCATAATTCCAGGCATTGAACCAAGATAACTAAACCACAGACTCATGAGACCAACAGCTTCTATCCTGAATGTCTTCCTCATCTGTTCTGCCACCTTATCTCCAACCTCGCCAACACTTTTGGCACCAACCACTGCTCTACTTTCATTACTTCCTCTGCTTTCATGGGGTCCATCCTCTGCTCTTGCACCCAGCAATTTTCGCATTCCAAGAGCAAATGTCAGAGCATTTGAAAGCCTCTGTAAATCAGCCACCAGTTTTACAATGCTATTTACCTCCACTGTCCTATAACTTAGGACTACTCCATCTGGGTCATATCGTATATGAGAATCAACATCAGAGGTATTTGCAATTCGAACACCGGGGCCCCATTGGGTATTGTTACTTTCCCTTTGAAGCTCCCAAAGGTCCCTAAAATGCTGGTCACTTACTTTGACATCCCAATACATGCTTCCTGGACGACCAAGACGCAAACATATATGTTGCCAAGAATCATTTCCAGACCTTGGCAGGCGAAACCACAAGTTTGAGGATGGTTTTCGTAAACCCACTTCTTCAACATAAGGAATGTCAAGGGCATCCATCTGGCTGGTTAGCCTAGCGTGCTTAATACAGAGGGAACAGTGCCTAACAACATGGAGGAGGACTGTAGCATATATACTGGAAGGTGCTAGCCCATGATTTGCTTCATCCAAGATATCCCCATATGTGAGAACCCTAGTTTTACATATTGATGCCGGCAGAGTAGATGCTTCTGCAATACGAAAAGGAACTATTTCTGATTCTGACATTTTCCTTCTCTTTCGCATTGCTGTAGTAGCCTCTATTTCTTGCAAAGAGGGAACTAATTTAATTATATCAGAAAGGGAACGCTTCCTTTGAGTTTTCTCAGGTTTTTTAACTGCATCCGACATGCTATCAGGAATCCCAGTTTCCGAAGTTTGACCTGAATAAAAACATTAACCAATATTGAAGTAAGAGATCATCATCATCATTTTAGCCTTTTCCCAATTAATTGGGGCCAGCTTATTGAAGTAAGAAATTAAAGATATAATGTAAGGGAAATAGATAGTATTATCCAATGCATTGTGGAAACTGTGATCACCGCGATCATCACAATCAAATGAAAGGACAGTGATGGAGAGAGAGTCGATACTGACTGATGGTTGGTCCTAGCTACTGTCCATCCCTATCCATCATTTAATTTGATGGGCGATGACACTCCAATGGCCTATGGCTATATCATATTCCTTTGAATATTACTTTTTTAAGAATGATTGAACAATTTCATACAAACCCACTCAAACCAATGCCGGCATTTTAAATATGAATCTTACATACGGGAGAGGTAGCCCACACGCTAGACATTGGATTTCTCAAAGGACAACCAATATGCCTAGTAGGTGAACTTCTGAGTAGACCAGTCCTTGAAGATGACGAAAGAACTCGAGGGTCATTTGTTCGAAGTGGGTGAGTAGGCCTATTTCCAGAAACCATCACATGTGCCTCTTCAGAAGACTCATCAATTCCAGAAGCTGAACTTACCTGAACCGGATGTGGAACAGATTTAAGAGAAGTCAGATCCTGATCAGATTTGGAAATAGACAGCCTTTGCATGGATGGACTCCTCACAGTGCCAAAGGGAGAGAGAGAATTGTTCGGACAAGTTTCAAGTAGACCTTTGGAACTATGTGAGGAAAATGATGGATTATTACTAAATTGGGGGCCACTGATGGTAACTTTTGAAATTTTACTGTTCTGAGAAAACTGTGAATTGGCCTCCCATCGAGGAGAGATAAATCCTGCAGTTATTCGTTGATGACTTGTTTGAGGAGAACTAAGATGCGAAAGAGGAGCACTGTCTACCAGCAAAGGGACATGGTTGTTAACGGATAGGTGCTGAGGTAATGATGCTGCCTTCTCAAAATCAAAAACATCGTCAGCAAGAGATGAAAAACAGGATTGGGGGCAACCAGGAAACTGTACAGAAGCATCATTGTTAAGGCTAGAATGCAATCCTGATTCTAAAATTTGATTAGCAGAACCACTTTCTTTTAATGGAGAGAGCAACTTTTTAAGGTCAAGAACACTCAAGTTCACTTCATCTTCAACCATTTGCATCTCCCCAATATCAATCTTATTGATGCGTATCACATGGTTGGCATCGCCAAGCAAGCTGGATTTTCCATTTGGATCTGCTTCTGATTCCAGTAGTGTAAAAAGAGGTTTGAAATCCCTGTCCAGCTGCATCAGCAAATAATAGGAGTTCCCACACTGAGGAAACCCCATAAGCAACAGATCTGATCCATTCATAAGCTCTTTAGGAATCTTGAGTGCAGTACTATCTTGGTCATAGACCTACAACAGATCATTTGTCAGCCCTCAGTTGCTCAAACTGTTTACTCAACATTAGAAAAATTCACATCAGTAAAGAGACCCCAGACATGCACGCACACAAATGCGGTTGCATTTTCTCGGAAAAATATCAGGACAGTACTTAGGACAACTGCAAAGATCATATAGGCAGTCCGGAAACATGAAAAATTTGGGCATTGGTCTGGTATTTAAAATATCGAACAACCATGTGTGAAACCAAAAATAAAATGATCATTTCTAAGAAAATTAAAAGGTCCAAGTGTTGGACTAATATTTCAAATTTCTGGACAATCGCCATGATTTTTGCAGGTGTTCCAGGTGTTCTCCTGATATTTTCCCACTTTCTATGCAAAAATGGAACATTGGACTCAGAGATCAGATAAGAGACCAAACTCATGGTGTATATACGTTAACACAAACAGTTCATATGTACAAGTGACTGTTTCTTACATGTGCATTCATGATGCATATGTACATGCATGTATACATGTACGCGCATAAACATTTCCTAATATAAGCAATACACGAAGGAAGCACTGGGATGATAAGAGAAATGCATCCATATAAATGGACCATCTAAGGGCCTCTTTGAATGGCTTGCTGTATTGGGGTCAAACCAGGTTTCCCCCAATATAACAACACACCCAACAGTAAAAGGAAGATAGCTTTTTATAGCACTTGGATAGATCCTACTATATATAAATCGCCCATAAAGATTCCCACCTTTTTAGGTAAGACTTGGAATTGGGTCTGACCAAATCCCAGGCCACATTCAATCTGCGATGCACATATTACAAATCAATGGAATTCATCCCATCCTGACCTTGTTTGCAGACACACCCTAAAGACGAATTTCCTTGGTTTAATAACTAGGAAATCTTGAACACGTACCAAATGCACATTCATTGATTTGGAACGACATTGGATAACAAGGACATGGGTCGAAACTCGCTGGGGTCCCAATCCTAAGTCACTTTTGACAGCTCAGGTCTGACAGACTCAACTGAGTATGTCAAAGACTCGGCCGAGTCCAGACCAAAATAAAAAACTGAGAAAATAAAATAAAATATAGCGAACAGGCCAAACTCGGCCAATTTGGTACCAAAACCATTAAAAAGAGACCTGATAACTAATTACACACTGCACAGATTATTTGAAATACAGGTTCCCATGTTTAATTCCGGGTTTGGCAGACTGCCAAGCCTGAGAGACCTGAGCAATTCTGATTGGACTCCACCGAGTTTTCCGACGCTGATGTAATAACCAGTCAAATAGCATTAGAAACAGAAGTCAAATCTCAATAAACCCAATATATCATTTAAATCATTCACCTTTAAACCAAAAAATCTTCCAATTGATGAAAACAAGTGCAATAAACTTTTGTTTCGTAAACTTATAAATACTTCAGCTGCTGTCATGGTTCCCTGATTCAATGCTTCTTCACATTCCGCTAATGCCGATGGCACAACCACATTCCTGGATGACTGGAAAAGAAAACGTCCATTCCTGCAATTCAAAAGAAAATATCTAAAACTGCCCAGAATACAGATAGTTTATAATAAACAGTTTAGACAGTAAACAAGATTTCGAGGGCTGGATTGGACAAAAAATCATTGCCAACCCCAACCAAAGCCCCAGTGGACCATAACAAGATCTCAAGGCTCATAAGGGATAAACATTCAGATCTTCATATTAAATACTATTATGCTCATGTAAGAGAAATCAGAAGCAAATATCCTAAGCTTAGCATGTGTTTATTATGGAATGAAAAAATATCAACTCATAGCACATTACGTCATGTTCTTGCATGCAATTCAGTATACAAATGTATCGAGCAGGTTAAAATTCACAAGACTTCAGGATATAAAAAGTTATTTTCCTTTAGTCTGATATGTGAAGATTATATAAGAAAAGTAACAAAAATTAGCACGAGAGAAAGAGAGTAAGGGAGCAGGAAATCCCAAAGTGAGGGGACGGCAAGTTCCACAAAATTCATGTTTAAAACAAAATTTATTTTAAAGATATATATATTCTGCAAAGAAACTAAAAATGAAATACGCTGGATACTATGGAAAAAAGCATAAGAGAAGATTTGCTCAGGAACTTGTATAATAGAGCTACATACATTTTCTTTCCCATTTTCCCTTCCCAGCATACTTAGTCACTTCCTAATGCGTAACATATTTTAAGATTAGCATACATACATCAAATACTTAGAACCAAAAATAGAAGTACTCTTAGAATAGAACATAAAGTATTATGCTGATCACTTCAATATATGATAATTTACCAAAGGAAGAAAAGTGTCTATGAAAATGTGACATCAATAACATGTCAGAGAGAACAGCCAAGAGCAAGCATAGATTATCATCACAAAAGACATATTGATAAACTGAATACAGAACAAGGAATATGCAAACCATCCCTCTGCTTTGACCTGAAGTTCTTGTAATTATGTAATCTATCTTTATTTAATACAATGTTAACATCTTCAAAAAAAACAAGGAAACCTGATATTGATCCCAAGAGATATGTATGATGTACTAAAAGCCCGGACAGATAATGCTTCTTCCCATTGTCCGTCGAAACCCCCAAAGAAACTTTCCTGCAGAAAATAAATGGATATTCATCAGAACAAGACGTGATAACACAAATACCTCGTCAACATTTCAAAAAAAACTGTAATAAAAAACCATGTATGAGTAATATCCAGAGTGCCAGTTGCTTCACTCTCTATATGAAACAGAAGGCAATTTACATGGCATCAGATGCAATATAAGAAACCCAAAAACCTGTCTTCTTTTATCTATATTTCATTTCTTTTGGGAGGGCAAGAAGTGATGAAAAATCACTTTCATGCAATTTGCCAGAAATCTGCAACAAAAATTCCCCGTAAATAGAACAAAATTTCCACCTTTACACTATTTACCAAATGTTAGTAAAAAAACATGTAGACAGTCCAAAGAGTATATTCCATAAATCTACAGCATAATATGTGGTAATACACGTGTTTTTCTAGTTCAGATCATGTAAATTAGCACAATAGGAAAATAAAATCAATAGAGTAATGAATCTTATTACATCAAATAAATTGTTATGAACTTCTGAAGCAGTACTAAACCAGAACCAACCTTCCCTGAAGCTGCTTCACTTTTATCTAGTATGTGGCATCTGAGAACAACATCACCTGCAGCTTGACATATTTGGCTATTACTGCGCAGCTCACGATGAACTTCAAGCAGGCGAGTATGCCTATTGCAGGCAATAACCCTCAACAGCAATTTCTCAACATCAATACAACTCAGATCTAGGGAAAGTTCGGCCTCATTGCCGGTTAATGGGTCAATTATGAATGTGCTATGGGAACACGTTATTTGTTGGTCAGGTCCTCGCTCAATTTTGATAAAAGGAACCGAACCCAAATCAGACCCTCCCATGTTCTTGTCACCTTCCAACCAATACATAAGCTTTATTCCAGGAGTTCTTGATGAAGATGGATCACTGTCCCCATCTTGAGGTAACTGAGTATGAACTCCTTGCCCTGCACTGCCATCTGCTATAACCTCAAAACGTATGGCATCTTTCCACCTGCCTTGTTGTAATGTTTTAAGCTGTCTTATCACAGTGTCCACGACAAGGGCAATGCAAAATTCATGGAGAACCGATTTCAGAATTACAAATGGTTTCTCTGCAGCAGCCATTCTGCGTTCTAGCTCCTCCCCAAGAGCATGCCTTCGCATTTCCTCTAACTTCACAGGCCCATTCTTTTCACCCACAAGTAACTCCAAATGGAGTATCCTCCACATGGATAGATGTCCTCGATAGCCCAGAGTGAGCTGAACCCTGAATTCACCATCTACACTGAACCTTGCAGTGCCCTCTGATACATCAACATGACTAAATTCTTTTTGATCCACCACTTCGAGAAGCCTTGACCACATAAGTGGGTTTAATTTTTCAAAAGCTTCCTTCCTCTCATCTTCAGAAAGCAAGGACAGCAAACCCATGTCTTCTATACACTTCGGTAGGCGCTTATAAGTTCCAGTCTGAAGAATTTCAATAGCAGAGGGCACATCATAGATGGGTGCACGTGCTTGTTGTAGTCCTTCATGGGAGAAGAATAGAGAATCTGCAGCTTGGCTGAAACAAGTATCATGGCTTGACAGAGTTCCTGAAAGTTGCTGACAGTACTGAACCAGGGGATTCTGTAAAAACCAAAAGTTCAGTAATTACTTAAAAAATAAAAAAAGAAAACAGAGAATAGTCTGAAATACAGTACACTTATCAAAGAACAAAACTCATAAATTATTGTAAAAAGAATCTTCAAAGACAATTACTGCAAAAAAGTAAAAACAGAGCAATTTGATGCAAAGTATTTTTAGCAGAAAACTAAAAGAGCATGAAATTAAATGCAGCATAAATTAATGGAAATTGGTAGCAGAAAGAATGGCTATTTCTAGTGCACTCCAAATTCTCTTGCTTTTTCTGATAAGATACTGTATCTGAGATTCTTCCGAGAAATGAAATCCCTTCAAACTAATTATTTTTTTGCAACCCAACATTCGTTCCTCGTCAAATCTAATGACACAATTATGATACTATCAACGAAAGAATTGTAAAGATCACTATGACAAGGTGGAAGTGCAATTTACTGATCTAGTTACTCTTTCATATTATCTACTTCTTTTAATATAAACTTTACTCTTTCAGACTAATCTAGACCTTTGGGATTTTAACAAGAAAAAGAATTTGAGCATTTGAGAGAGAGAGAGAGAGAGAGAGAGAGTAGTGACATCAACAACAACCAGTCATGCTCATCATCACTACTCTTGTCAAAAAAAAAAAGAGGAAAATTCAAATATTCGGGTCTAATGTGTTCAAGCAACTTAGCCAAAGTACAATAAGAATGCGAATTGAGATGATCAGATGAGACATTCTTTCTCACAGAATAACTATAAAATCTTCAAGAATGTAGATTCCTCCACAGTATCTTTCTTTCTTTCTTTTTTTTTTTTTTTTGGGACATGTAGATTCCTCCAAACTATCAACAGACATTAACATAGTTCTTTCAAAGTTCTGAGAGAGAAAAAGAAAAAAAAAACTGCTCAGCAGAGAATTCTACTGTACCCTAGTCCAGCATTCAGTTCTCACTCGAAAATTCCCAATTGATAATCAATGCTGCACTGACTGTATCAAATTTTAACCGCAAAATGGCACTCCAAGATTAGACGAAACATATAGAAATATTCTTATATGAATTCATCGAAGCTCTGATAAAGAAAAATAACGTGTTCAAGCAACTTAGTCAAAGGATAATCAAGCATATGAATTGAGATGCTCAGATGAGACATTCTTTCTCACAGAATAACTACAATATCTTCAGGCATGTAGATTCCTCCACAGTTTCTTTATTTATTTATTTCTTTCTTTCTTTCCTTTTTTTTTTGTTTTTGTGAAAAGTAGATTCCTCCAAACTATCAACAGACATTTACGTAGTTCTTTCAAAGTTCTGAGAAAGAAAAGGAAAAAAAAAACTGCTCAGCAGAGAATTATACTGTACCATCCAGCATTCAGTTCTCACTCGAAAATTCCCAATTGATAGTCAGTGCTACACTGACTGTGTCAAATTTTAACGGCAAAATGACGCCCCAAGATTAGACGAAACATATAGAAATACACTCAACTAAATCCATCGAAGCTCTGATAAAGAAAAATAAGAGAGAGGAAAGACTGCTCAAAAGTATCAACATAGAATTCATTTGGGCCCTAGCTTTAACATTCATTTTTCTTGAGGCCCTAGCTTGAAAATCCCCAACTCTTAGTCAGCAGTCCACTAACCGTATCTAATTTGAACAGCATAATGACACAGCAAGGTTAAATAACGCCCCATGTAGATTCCTCCAAAGTATCAACAAAGAATCAATAATAATAATAATAATAATAATTACCAAGAAGACTAAATTTAACAATTCAAAGTTCTGAAGTTGGAGAAGAAAAAATAAATAAATAAATAAGCTCCTCTCAAAAGATTCAACAGAGACCTAATATATGCATGCCCTAGCTCAAAATTCATTTCTTATTGAGTGCCCAGCTCATCAATACCACTTATTAGCTCAGCAGATACTTCGTATGTGCCCTAGCTCAAAATTCATTTCTCAATGAGTGCCTAGCTCGAAAATAACATTTATTAGTCAACACTATACTAACTGTATCTAGTTTAATAGCATAAAATGGCATAACAAGATTAGATGAATTCCATATCCCACATTAACAATTGCTGAACCAACACATAGAACCAAACTCCCTTCTCTTTTAAAGGCTACCTCCATTCTTTCAAGACCCAAATTATATTGCACTAAAATTCGCAGTCACCAAACACAATGCAAGCCCCGATTTCTCTCTCTCGGGAAAGTTTTGAACCCTAATTTCAGAAACACCAAATCCACAACGCCCAACCTCATAAAATCCCTTACCAATACCTCAAGTGGGTAGAACAGGAAACCGTAACACTGTCAGAAACAACAATTCCAATAATTTCCAAGCAATTTGAATCCAATAAAAGGGCCTCCGAAGCTACAGACCTGGCGGCACCACTTGGCAAGAACATGGAGGCGAAGCATTCGCTGCCTTGTGTTGAGTATATATTTGAGGAGACGTATCTTTTTCTCAGAATCATTCTGGTTTGGTGATTTCTCAACAAGCTCTTTTAGAGAGAGAAACGACTCCTCAGCCGCTCTTCGAACTACGGCTGAGAACTCAACGGTCTGTTGCCCTAAATCAGCCATTTCCGGCAAAGTATTGCTTTCCCGGTGACGGCTCGATTCTATTTGGCCGTAATCATGACGGAAAACAAGAGGAATCGCGGGAAATGAGAGGTGAGGTCAGGGTTCGAAGAATTTGTAGAGAGAGAGGATCTCTGTGGGGTTGGGTTTTCTCGTTGGAGTCGGTTTGCTCTCTCCTCTTTCTCTTTCTGCTCAATGCAGTGAAAGGGACCCTTTTTATAAGGGTTTATTGACTAGGACAACATGCTCTTCCCATTCGATCCCTTTAAAATTTCACCGAAAGAACGGCTGGACCGTATTTGTACAATATGCGGTCAAGAGGTCTAAAGCACCGATTTTAAAGATGGATGCAAATAGGTGGTCCATCTAAATACATTTGTAATTAACTTATTTAAATTTTTTTTTAATATAGTTACTATTTTTAATTTTTTAAATTGTTTTTTTTTTTATAGTCATGATCTTCATGTAATAGATTATATATTCTCTAAAAATTATGATCAATCCGCATCTTTGTTGAAATGCAATAACCCCTTTGTGGCCATTGTTTTTTAGAGCAAGAAAATTTTTGGGTGAAGTTTGTAAAAGGCTACAAACGATCTTCCAAGGTGTTATTTCAATATTAATAATTATTGTGATAACTTAGAAATCTATTTTTATCTGTAAGTATGAGCTTTTTTAAAAAAATTATTTTTTGAGTATGAAATTAAAAATTTCAAAAATAATATTTATATATGTCGAGGTCAAAATGATCAATTGATGAAATTTTTTAGCTCCATAACAACTATTTTAATGATCTTTTGAGGTACACCTTGCTTCTACAGTATGCCATCGACACCTTATATATCTACTATAAAAATCCGGAAATGCCCTCGATGCGTGTAGTGTAATACTCTGTCTACCATGAGGGAATGGGGTGAGTTTTTCAGTTGGGTTCATAAAATCCAGTTCCATGAGAAGGATATTTGGCACCTTCACTCTTTTTCCCAGACACAGGTTTAATAATGTTTTGGAGTCAAGACACCCTAGAGAGTAGGTTTCTGAAATAATCCACCTCTCTCCCCATGTCTCTTTCTCTGTATATCTCCAAGGACAAGATAAATGGGAGAGGTGCAAATGGGTAAAGCCATATGCAAATCGACCCTAGACCCCGACCAACTTATCCGGAATAAAGTCGTACTACTAGGGTTGAGAGTTGAAAAAAGGCTCTAATGATGATAATGCTGAACAAAGACTTTCTAATTGAAAAACATTACAGCCATTGGAAAATACACAAAAGCTTCTTTGATAATCCTTTCCATTTTGGGATTCCTTGCAACTCACCATCGGAGCCTATGAATGGTTAGGCATAAGAAGACTAACCACCAAGCTAGCGCTTTTGAGCAGAGAATGGATCGGATCAGGTCTGGATCCACTAGGATTTGGATTTGGATTCGTAAAGTGTACATAGGATCGATATTCGGATTTGGATCTAGAATATTTGGATCTAGATCCAAAATCAATAAGTACATGAGATTTGGATCGAGGTACAAACCGATCGGATCAATAAAATTATTTTATATTTATGAAATAATATATAACAAAACAAATTCTGTACAACATAGATGTATATATAAAATAATATCTAGCATATTAATAACTAGGTTGGATCCATATCGAATCCACCTATATCTATCCAATCTGAATTACTATTTGGGTCTAAATCTTGGATTCAAATCCGAATCTAGATAGGATCCAAAACTCAGCTTTCGGGTCCAAACCAGGTAAACTCTCAACCCCAAGGGAAAGTATAACTTAAAGGGAAAAGTTTATACAGAGTCAATGCTCTAAACAATCAAATTTGAGCCTACCTCATAAATTTCACTAGAAGAGGTTGTTTTGATGCCCAAATATCTTCAAATTGATCATCTCGACATCAAGAAGTGTAGACATGAAAAAAAATAGATTTCAAGTTTTGAAAATAGTGTATTTTGTAATGCATTTTTGGACCATTAATTTTCAAGATTATAAAGTTATCATAGATATGCCGATCTACATTATTTTTTATGCTTTAACTTTATTAATAAATATGAAAATATATTTTTGAAAAAATTACATAAATATATGTTTTAGTTTCCGCTATTACCAAAATACTTAATACTTTATATTATTACTATTATGTCTGTTTTTTGGACTTCATAACATTTTTTTTTTAAAAAAAAAAAACTACCCATTTTCGGTTTTTCAACAATCGAAATGAGGCCAATTTAAGCTTTTGAAAAACTAAAAATTTAAAATTTTCTATTTTCAAAGAAAAAAATATTTTAAATTTTCATTTTTTTCAAGAGCATAAAATTTCTCTCCTGTGGATCGTCTGCGTATTCTAATGTACGCCCCTCTCTCTCTACCACTACCAAAATCATACAATTTGCTACCATCTCTCCCTCTCTGGTTCATTTAAAAACCTATGCGCCCTAACGAAAGGCATACAATTTGAAAGAAGACAGAAAATATTTGAAAGAAGGAATTAAAGTTAGATTCAATTTGGGAGATCAAACAATTTGAAAGCAAGAATTTGCAGAGAAAAGCGGGAGCCAGAATTTGCAGAGAAAAGCTGAAAGATTGATGGTTTAGCCATGTATGCTCCTTTACACTTGAAAATTTGCTCAAGTGCCCATGATTGTTTAAGAAATGAGATTTCATAACTAAACATTCTACTAGTAAATGAGATTATTATACAGGCGTGATGATTTTGCAAAGGTGGTTTGATGATCTTGTGCCAAAGATGTATGGTTTTCCTATAATATAATACGCAAATTATTTTTGGGCTCGGGCAATTGCTAGTCCAGCCCGGACCTAACTATTTAGGCCTCTTGAATCCGGCTCGAACTCAACATGCAAGCCTTAAAGTGTGGCCCGGACCTGCCCTATTGGCAAAATGACAATCCCCATTTTGATGTGTGAGAAACTAGTGTTCAGGAAATCATGGCCATAAATTTCGTTGTTTGTTTATTACCTTCATTGTTTACCTCTCTTACCGTTATTTTAGAATACAAAGATTATGTTCGATCCATTGGATTACTCAATTTGGGGAACACAAATTTTTATTAGACATTTGCATTACGAGTTGGGTTTTCACTTGAACAGAAATGGAAATATAAATATCTGAAATTCCTTTGAGATCGATCATGCATATTTTTTTTTTTGGGTAATTCAATGAGGAATACAGACGTTTACCCATTTTTTCAAATAATTTAAGAGTTAATTCTTTTTAAGGTGTTAGACTAGTGTGTGTGGTTGGTACCACCATGCCCCAACCCCTTTCTCGATGAAACATATTCCTGTTTTTTAGGTGAGTTAGTGGGGAGAGGGCCTTTACCTTTTGTAGGAGGCCAGGACGTAGCGTTGCAAATCATCAAACGCTAACCAATTAAGCATAGGGTTGCACATTTGAATCCTAATATGTAAAGAAGATAAAAGTAGCATTTCCATAATCACATCTTGGAGTCGACCAAAAGGACCCTTAAATTGAATGCTAATTTGAAACTTCAAAGGAGTTTCAAATACCAAATTTAAGGTACTCAAATAAAAGCAATGGGATGGGAGTGTAAATTGATTCTAGGTTTGAATTTTCACCATTAATCAATTGTTGGGGTGGATATATCTTCAAAAAATGAAAAGAAAAAAGTGAAAGAAATTGAGAAAGGAGATGGCATCTTCTCATTAAAATTCATGATCACAAAGTACCAAACATAATACTATGAATAAAAATTCCCTTAAAAATCTTTGCAACTAATAAACAAAGAAAAAAGAAGCGAATTTTATCCAAACCCACCTAAATGATGAACTACCCAACATTTAGTCACTATTTAAATTTAATTTCAAAGGGTTCATATTCATTTGAGAAATTCTATCGAATGTCACTTAGAATTTATGAGGAGTACTTTTCAATTTTGCCCCTCTTTCCAAATTTAATTACGAGGTAGTTTTTAAGAAAATTATTCGCCGGCATGTCTCTACTTCCATAAACTCAAATGTTAGAGTGCTCTCACATGAGCAAAATGTGCATTAGCTCCATCAAGCAAAGCCCTAGCTGTTGGCGTTGTTAGGGTTTGAAATTTTGGGGACATGACCTACCCATCTTAAAGACCTACCTAGAAAAGAAGAAATCTTTGGCACATACTCTAGAACTTCACGAAAGAAATCAGGCCTAAGGATTGCACTGGTACCATTTAAATCTTCGTGTTCTTGTACTCAAAACATATATATTTTATTATGAAAAAAATTATAAAAAAAACACGGATAATAACCCCAACCTAGGGCTTTTGTGTTTTTATGAAGGTCCGAATTGTTGGAAAGACTTCCACATAATAACCCCAACCTAGGGCTTATGTTATGGCATTGTACACCATTCATCTCTATTATAAAGAGGTCTATTTTCATTTGACTTCGAAATACTCGTACCCATGCTCATCACTTGAAAATTGGAACGGTTACTAAAGAGTAAAATATTAAATAGTTTACAATGTAGGCATATTTGTTACCCTTAAACAAAACAAAAAGTTTACATAAGGTGTCAGTCAACACGGTATGGTGCACCTAAAAAAGCCACTAGAAAAGGTTGTTTTTATGTTAAAAAACTCTCAAATCGATCATCTCGACTTTGAGATTCATAGACATGAAAAAATAGAATTTTTAATCTTAAAAATATTTCGTCTTCTAATACATTATCTAGATTATTCATTTTCAAGATCTTCAAGTGTGTAGGTCTGCTTGATTGGCACTATTTTTATTACTTTAAAATTCATAATTACAAACAACAATAGATTTCCATATTATCCTAAGGCTTTATGACTCGAAAACTTTATTTTCGACATAGTTTTGAGGTACAAGTTGGTACAATAGTATAAGATTAACAGTTTTTTTTTTTTTTTTTTTTAAGAAAAGATTTCGTATGGAACTTCCTTTTGTTTCTGCCACGCCATCCATCTCTCGCTCTATGATCCCGCCATCATCTCTACATTAAAGTTTATATGCTCCCGCGGGTACATATTGGACATTGGCTTTACTAACGCATCTCGCTACAGTCTGGAGCGTGACATGGGCGGGCGCGCACCTGCGCTTCGTGGCGCCTTCTAAAATTTAAATGCTTGCGTTTCTGCTCTCATAATTTTATGGTTTTTGCCTACCAAATGGATTTCCAGGTTTGTTTTCCATGAACTCCTTTATTTGGTTTTGCAGGCCAAACTCTGGGGTTTTACTAGTCTTTGAATAGAATATCAAGTTGGAAACAAGACATTAGGGTTTTCGGTATACAGAAGGTTGGTTCTGCATATCATGGTGAGTTTGTTCTCTGAATTAGCCCTAAAATCTCAATGTTTTATTATGAAGTTAGTTTCAGGTCATTTAATCTGTATTTCTATTCAAAAAGCCCTTTTGAGAACAAAATGTTTGTTCTGATCGATAACCCTAATTCTCAGGTACTGTATTGTACCTATTGCGTGCAAAATTTGTCATTGTTTGCGCTTAGAAGATGTGAAGTAGATCAAAAGGATACGGCCCGGTGATTTTGGCAATGGAGGAGAGGCAAGTGTTCCCGTTCTCCTTTTTGTTTCCTCATGCTGTAAATCCTCTTATTTATTTTAAACCCACCTTTTAGTTAGCATTTGTTCTCATTATTTGTATTTACCTTGTATTTATACTTGAGCCTCTTACTTAGTATTTGTACTTGAGCCTCACCCCTTAAACACCCCAACTTCATTTTGATTTTGGATACTTTTGGCTTGATATGGGGTTGTATCCAGATATTGACATGAATTATTTTACTCTCAGACAAATTAAATTTGTCGATATCTTTTTAGTCTTTATTGCGATTTTAGGTACCTAACTAATATGCCCCAAAAACCTTGGGTGATGGGAACGAGGAAAGTTAGGCCCTTAACCCACATGGGATCGTTACATATTCTGGAATTACTGAATTAGATTTCAACTCGGTTTAATGGAACTCACATTTCGTATCACTATTTACTTTAATTGAATTGTTGGCTTCGATCTAGTTTTCTTCAAAGGGAGCTATTGAATTTAATTCAATTGGTGCATTTGCCTTTCATCTTTATTTTGTTCGAATTGTGAAATGTTATCTTTTACTT
The DNA here is from genome assembly GCF_000471905.2 of Amborella trichopoda. The sequence goes on along the minus strand of NW_006497648.1, from coordinate 8,810,326 downwards.
TTTTTCCACATGATCAAATTGTTGATGTTAGATTGACTTAATTGGACTGAACCTTTTTGGGGCTTCACTCATGGACATTGGGAGCTATAAACGGCATATTAACATAGAGAACCATGGGTGACGTTGGTTGACAAAGAGTAAGAAATCTTTATGACAAACTTGAGAAGTAACAATATGTTCTGGTTTTGCTATTTAAGACAACAATAAGGTGCAAGGATATGATGTTTAGTTGTTAATCAAGTGTGGAAGCGCTTGATTATGCCCTCTGAGTATCTATCCATTTAACAAAGTTACTTTTTTCTTTCCATTCACAGATCAACACATATCCTGACAAAGAAGCATTTTGATCTGTTTTGTGATTTCATCATTTTTCGTTCTTGTTATTTTTTGGGGGTGGAGGGTTGGAGGACTGGCATTGTAATCCCCTTAGATATTTTGAACAATTATTCTCGATTTATAGTGTGAAGACAAAATATTAGCCTTATCTTTACAAGGGTTTTTTGGTGGCCACTAAGATAAATTGACAATGCAACCTTTAACTTCCCAAGGGAAGTCATACCTTTCTTAAGCATTTCTTAATCAGGAAAGCTTGAATATTTTGTCCACAGAAATTTTGTGACATCCCGATCATGTCCTCAATATTGTTACCACTTTTACTCTTTTAAGTTATAAAAATAAGGGGAGTGATTTCATGCAACGGTTGTATAGTAATATAATGCAACGACCTTCAAAACCCATCTTAGTGCCATTTGTTTGATCCCAATTTTTAAATATACACTCTTTTCATTCCATTGAACAATCACCAAAAAAAAAAAATTCGAAAATGCTCCCTAGAAAGTGTTAGTTTAGCCCATTCAGCATAAGCCGTCCATTTTGTTAAGGTGGTTAGATCTAGGCCTTAGAAGGATTTTTTTTCTTTTCAGATTTTTTAAATAGCTTTGTTATCATTAGATGAACAATGTTGAAAAAGAAAAAAAAAGGCTTTGAGTTCGTAAAGGCCTAGATTTTGAAATTGATCAAATGGATGGTCTAGATTCATTATTGGAGGAGACTCATTTTAACCATATCTATGATGCAAATTCAATTTTTTTTTTTTTGGAAATTGACTATTGGGATGAAGAGATGGTATATGCAATTTTTGGGGTGATACAAATACTACAAACATGGTTGTTTAGAAGTGTGGTTGCATTATATTATTATACAATCGTTGCATGAAAACATTCCCCTAAAAATAAACACGTAACTGATAAAAAAAAAAAAAAAATAGAAGAAGAAGAAGAAGAACAGCTTAACGAAGTTTAAGAATTTGGTCAATAGAGTAATATTGAACCGAGACCTTCGAACCAACTGAGCTTTTATCTGCAGTGCCTTATGAGGTCTAAGCATCACCTTTTTCTATGTGACTATGTGTTTCTTCTCCAGGTTGAATTTCCAGTACAAAATCCTCTTTTAAAAGTTATTGTTTATTTCTTACTTAAATGCTTGAGGATTTGTTGATGTCTTTGGGAATTGAGTCTTTGGGAATTGAGTCTTCATGAATCCTTGTTCTATGATTGTCCATTGCTTTAGTGGTAAGAATGAGTGTACACCTCCTCATGGATGAAGCCTGCACAAGGTTAACTGATGTAATTTATGGGGTGAAGAGTGGTCATTAGCTGTACATTCAGGTTGATCTAAAATTTAGATGCGTGCACACAGACATTGGAATCATCTATAGAATTGTCAATGAATTTTAGTGTGTATGTATGTGTGTGTGTGTGTTATATATATATATATATATATATATATATATGAACGAGACACACGAGGAGTAG
>NW_006497648.1:8766620-8808492 GCF_000471905.2 Amborella trichopoda | reverse complement strand
ATTTCCTTTTGGGGGGCCTTTGTCCATGTCAGACACCAATGTGCATGTCTATGTAACATTGCCCATGTGCATATGTTTACCTAAATTACTTAATTGATTTTTATTTTAAGTAAATAAACTTCAAATGGCCCTATATTTGTTTGCGTTCAATAAAACGAGGAATTGCTGAATATTCTTATGGTGTGGGTAATGGAGGCCTTACCAATTTTTTGGAGAGATGAAGATGTACGTGACATTTCAAGAACCATTAGATCCAGCTGCATTTACTCATAAGTTACTGTACTTCTCTCTTATGTGGTTATGCGTTTTTCTTATATCATGGATGACACTGTCAAACATTTAATTAAGTTACTGATACGTACAAATTGATGGCATACATTTCACTTCATCAAAATACTTTATATTTGATGGTGTCATGTTTCTTATCATATGTTTCATGAGTTTACACTTTAGTTGCTTTTCTTTTGTTGAGATGCTCTTTATATATTTATTTTCTTGACTTCAATTGTGATACCGACTTTATTTTGAGCAGCATCAGAAGGAAAGATTTGTCTTTTCTACGTCAGTTCACAATTTGGGGATTATTGAACTGTGCCAATGAGGTTTTATGTATCTTCGCTTCAGTATGAACAGCGAGCAAAATGGGGACCAAAGGTGGGGTTAAAGATGCTCGGAAATGTTTTATCGTGAATAAATGTCATTCATCCTTCTAAAAAGCAAGGGAGACCAGTGACCCTTAATTTCTCTCCCATACTTCATCTATTCTTGGTTATTCAACGCTTTGCACACCAATTTTAAGTTGAGATTGTTTATTTAAGATCAATTTACCTTAATGTATATGATGGTTCTGATTCTGGCTGTTTGACTGTCTTACATGTTACTGTTTTTTACCTTTCTTTTTTTTCCCAAAAAAAGGAAAGGAACGGTGGTTTGGAACCCTTGGCGTGATGTTGTGGTTTCAACCACTCTAACCACCAAGCCTAGAGCTGTGCTTTCGTACACATCACATGTCACGTTATTTACAATTTTTTTGCAAAAACCAGTGGCATTTCCAAAACCACCTCTTTAGAGGACATTTCAGAAAATTCATGGAAAAGAGTGTCATTTCCAAAACTACCTTATCTTCAAACCACCCCCTTCACACGCATCTCTCTTCTCTATTGCCACAAACTTTGGTCAGGTGCTTCAGTCCAGGGGCATTTCAGATACTTCCTAAACAACAAGGGCATTTCCAAAGGTGTCCCTTTTCGAAATTCAAACTGAAAATGACTAGCCGTTGGGATCTCCCACCACTAAAATATTTGATTCAAACTAGAAAAGCTCCCACTGTGATCTCCCTCCAAATATCTCCCCCACACGGAAGTCCTCTTGGCCAAAGGACATTTTAGATACTTCCAAGAAAACTCCGGGCATTTCTAGAACTGACCCTTCACAGTTTTCAAACCCAAAGTAACTAGCCGTTGGGTTCTCCCTCCAATGGTAGTCAACCGTTGCCTTGACCTTCTCCACCATTGCTGCCACCCCAAACAACTCCACCAAGCCCATGCCCACCTCCTTATCTCAGGGCTACTCTCTCTTCCTCACCTTCTTAATGCCCTAATTCGCACCTGTGCTCGCCTTGGTCTAGCCCAACATGCCGAAAGGGCCCTCAGCCATGACCCAAATCCTAATGCCTTCCTTTGGACCTCTGCAATCCATGCCCAAGTCTGCTCCAACCTACCTAAACATGCCTTTGTCCTCTTTCAATCAATGCTGGCCCACCAAGCCCGACCCCTTGAATTTACCCTTTCATCTCTGCTAAAGGCCTCTGCCCTAAATTTGGACCCTCGATCGTGCCTGTCCCTCCACACCCATGTTGAGAAATTGGGTTTTGAGTCTTGGATCCTCTTGCAAAATGGGCTCGTTGATGCGTATGCCAAGTGTGGGCGTTTGGATTTGGCTAGAGAAGTGTTTGATGAAATGGATGAAAGAGATTTGGTTTCATGGAATTCCATTATAGCTGGGTACAGTGGTCAAGGGGAGGTAGGGATTGCTCGGAAGCTCTTCGAGGAGATGCCAGAGAGGAATTCAATCTCTTGGACATCTATAATTGGTGGGTATTTGAGGGTTGGAGACTTGGTGGAGGCACGGACTTTGTTTGATCGGATGGGGGAGAGGGACCCAGCATCATGGAGGGTCATGATTGAGGGGTATTTGGCTTATGGAGAGATCGTGGCCGCTCAATATCTATTTGAACTGATGCCCCAAAAGGATATTGGGTCATGGAATCTCATGATTCGTGGGCTTTGTCAGTTTGGAGAGATGTGTCGAGCTCGAGTGCTCTTTGATCAGATGCCTAAGAAGAATGTGGCCTCGTGGACCATGATGGTTGATGGTTTCATGAAGATTGGGGACTTAGGTTCTGCAGTGTTGTTTTTTGAGCAAATGCCTGAAAAGAATTTGATTTCATGGACAGTCATGATCTCTGGTTTTGCACACAATGGCGCACCAATTCAGGCTTTGGATTTGTTTTGGAGATTTGAGCAAATGGGTATTGAACCAGATGAGACCTGCATTTTGGGGGCCATCTCTGCGTGTTCACAGCTTGGAATTCTTGAAACAGGTGAGAAGATCATACAAAAACACATAAATCAAATAGCTAAAACAGAACTTTCTCCTCAGATGGTTACTAGCATGATAGATATGTACGCAAAGTGTGGGGCTGTGGATAAAGCTTATAGAATATTCAAAGAAGCTCGGGATAAAGATGTTGTTTGTTACAGTGCCATGATTACAGCTTTCGCTAACCATGGCAAGGGTGAGGAAGCTCTAGGGTTATTTTATAGGATGTTGGAGAATGGGTTCAGACCAGATGGTGTTACTTTTATGGGCGTTTTGAGTGCTTGTAGTCATTCTGCCCTCATAGAAGAAGGAAAGAAGCAGTTTGAATCTATGAGCAAAGACTATGGCATCAGGCCATCAGAGAGGCACTATGCTTGTATGGTTGATCTTCTTGGTAGAGCTGGTTGCCTTCGTGAAGTTCTGGAGCTTATAGAAACCATGCCTTTTGAGCCTGGTTCGAGTATTTGGGGGGCCATGCTAGCTGCCTGTCGAGTTCATTGCAATGTGGAATTGGCTGAAGTTGCAGCAAAGCATCTCTTTAAGATTGAGCCTGATAACTCAGGGAACTATGTGCTTTTATCCAATGTCTATGCAGCCAAGAACCAATGGGAGAATGTATCTAAATTGAGAGCAATGAGAAGGGAACGGGGAGTGAGGAAAAATCGTGGTTGCAGTTGGATAGAGGTGAACTCTTGTGTTCATGAGTTCATTATGGAAGATAGAAGACACCCAGACTCTAACTCAATCTATGAAGTCTTGGAGGGATTGCTTGGCGAGATGATGCTGATTGGGCATGGGATTGATGATTTAATTTAGTCATTTCAAACTGGAAACAAGACAAACAGAGAGAGATCCAACTGGTCTGATCACACCCCCTTCTCTCACAGAAGAATGAATAAGAGTAAGCTTTACACTTGGATAGAGATTTGGAAACTGCGGTGAATGAACTCATTATGAAAAAGAACCAGGACTCGGGCTTTGAAGATGTGGAGAATTTGCTTGGAGAGATGCAACCATTCGGAAATGAGATTGATGACTTTGTTTGGTATTTCAAACTGGCTACAGTGAGAAACTACATCATACAGACTGCACCAAATGTAACCCTAGTTCATTTTTATTGAGGGGAGTCCACGTTTGCTGATCTCTCTAAGTTTTGTAATCTGAATTGCTAAGGCTTGAAGTTTACAACAAGAGGGGAACCGAACTGTCTGAAACCAAGTGTATTTGCCATTAAAAATTATTGAGGTGAATCTGCATTGCCATTACCTGAACAGTATTCATCTAAAAACCATGAAGCTGAGTATGGAAATTTAATGGGCCTGAGAATTAATTTTCTTTTTCTCTTAATTTTGTTTAGGCAGAATCCATCTCCAAATTTTTGGAGAAAGCTTTGCTTGTGCAAGTTCTGGTGATAGCCCACTAACTTGGAATGGGTTATAAATGTAGTGGCTCAAATATTTGATTGCCCCAAATATGTATTGTACATTTTGAAAGTCCAATTTTAAAGCCATGAAAAGACAAGAAAAAAAAAGAAAAAGAAAAAATGAATGTAATAGGTGGTTGAAAATTGAACTTCCGTCTAACGCTTTTTTTGTTTTTTTGGCGGTTTGAAATTTTGACTTTTGAATTGCACCTACTTTTGAATGGCCCAACATTTAGTGTCTTTTGTGTGTGTTATAGGTGTTTCTAAAGTCCAACTTTTGAATTACTTAAATATATCTTTGTTGTATTTTTGGCGGTTTGAGAGTTGAACTTTCCAAGTGCCACTTTTGAATTACCTAAATATATCATTTTTTAACATTTTGGCTGGTTAACTTATAAGTGCAATTAGTATCTATGGTTGAAAATATGTATCATCGGCTACTAATGCAATTTATTTCCCTTATAAATTTCTCTCTTAAGAGAGAGCTGCCAGGCAAGCTGAAAAGCCTGTTCCAGTGATGGGGTAATACCATCTCAATGCCTATCTTTTCTCCATATGTTTTCTTGGGGAAAAGTTTATATGAGGTGTCAACATTTTACTATAGAAATAAGGCGCACCTCAAAATCTTAGTAGAAAAGGCTGTCCTAATGCTATGTAAAAAAAAAGATTTCAAGTCCTCGAACAGTGTATCTTGTAATGTATTATCAAGATCGTCTATTTTTAAAATTTTCAAGTGTTTATAGATATGCTTAATCTGTAAAATATTTAAAGCTTTAAATTTCATACTTAGATATAATTAGATATGAAAACAGATATGAGAACCATAGGGATTTTTAGGACTTAAATAGCATCTTTTGGCATCAATTCATGGTGTGCAAGGCAACAACCTTATACAAACCTCTCCTTTTTCCTTTATTCCTTGAGCTCTCGGACAATCATCACATTATTACTCCTGTCCGATAATTTAAAAACTGGATCGGGCATCAAAAAAACCGTATGAATCGGCGGTCCAGATCGCTATTTTACTGTGAGAAAAAAATAGTGAACCTGTAAAAAAAAGCTCGAACTGGCCAAAAACTGGTTTGAATTGATGGATCTACATTTTTACTATAGCAAATCGCTGGTTCTCTTCTAGATCCAGACGATTTCCTATACATGGTCATAATCGGCACGGGGCGGACCAAGCGATTCCGTATCGATCCGACATTTTTTAAATCACTGCTCTTGTTCACTATTTTCCCGTTAGTTATATAATTCTCCTTTTCTTTGGTGATCTTGAATTTTTTACTGTTCATGGACATTAAGGATTATGGTCAAACCCAAAAATAAAGGGAAATTATTGAACTTCAAAACATTACTTTAATGGGTGAGAGACGTTAAATGAGTGTACCTTGAAAATAGCGCATTTTGAAACTTGGTCGTTCACTCTATGATATCAACTACACCATTCAACTCTAATAATACTTTTATAATCCTCAAATTCCATTTAGAGCTTTGAAAACTTTTCACCAATTGGTAAAAGAGGTTAAAAATTAATCATTAAACATCTTGTGACTTTGGCTCCTTGCCCCTCTGTTTTATCAATCAACGTGCATTGATTTTACTCTTGCCCCACAAGTCTTGCATTGGCAGTACAAGCAAATTGAGCTAGATGTTCAATGTTATCCTCAGGGAATCAATCAGGACCGTCCATTCATATGCTATGCCATGCATAATGCCTACCCACCAACATGGGCATAGGCAGTTTGGGCCCTCATCATAACCATTGGCAGTATAAGTCCTTCTCATGCTAGCATCACCATGGGCACTTGGGTTCCTCTGACCCAGTGTTTCAAAAATCACTTGTCCGACTCGGAAATCGTACGAATCTGATTGGAAAATCGAATTGAACTCCTACTGAGTCGGTGCCTGATTCCGATTTTAGAAAACTGTTGTTTGCCATGTAGCATGGATCACAGTTTAGGACATGCATGCTAAGATTTTTTGAAGTCATGCTCATGTGTTTCAATGGTCTCCACATCAATGCCCATGCTACGTCGGCAAAGTCCGTGCTACAGAACACACCATTAGAAGCCACATGTTCTACGATGGTGGTTGGGGTCACATAGGGCCCAAGGGTTTGAGATTAAGGGATCAAATAAACACGAAAGGACATAGACTGGCCCAGTTCTTTTAGCTTCTTGTCCTCTTTCCCTAAATGTGGTTCTCTTCTTCCTCATGTTTATTATCATAATTCAAGTTGAGATAAATCCAGCAAGGAGCCATCTTTTCTGACCAATTGATTTACTTTTTAGAAAAAACAAAGAAGAAAAGAGCAGTCTACAATTGGACTGTTGACCTTGGGTACGAAGAGGTAACGTTTACCCTTAACCGTTAGATGTAAAATTGGGTGGCTCAGATTGTTCCATTGATGATGTTCAAAATCTAAAATAGCTTTTTTAGACGCTGTGACATGCTCCTTCTGTACCAAAACTATGTGGTCTTGTAGTATAATCTGAATCGGTCTAAACCTATTTAGTTTGTGGGGAAGGTGTTTTGCTTGTTCTAGCTCAGGATCATAAACTAGTCAAGAAAGTGCTCAGTTTCATATGTAGTGTACATGTTTTTGTCAAAGGACATGCATGAAATCTGAATAATTTGTTTAATCGAAGGAAATGCCAGGGTTGAGGAAATACTTTGAAAAGCTCTAGAATATCTGAGATTTTTGTGGTCGAGCTCAATAGTCTCTCGCTTCAAGTTTTTTCTTTTCATCTCAGCCAATCGTTTCAGCTTTGCCAAGCATGCCTACCCAATTTGAAAATAACTACTAAGATTCCAGCTAACCCAATAACTGGTTTATAGCTGGTCCCTACACTTAAATGTCTTTAGATGAATGCTTGCATTGTTTTGAAGCAGTTGTTGTCATGTAACTCTGTTTTTTACTGCAATGGCTAGTTGGCTTGGCCCCCTTTCTACTCGAATGGGTCATGGGACATTAAATTGGTAGTTCAATGTCTCATTTTTATTGGCTCCATTGTTGATGGCAACTACTCCTAGGACCACTTATAATCCTTTCTTTGTTAAGCCATAGGGCATAGGGAAATCATTGCATTCCTTGGCTTCACCACTGAGAAATCTCAAGAAAATGGTGTACAATATAATCCAAGATGGTTGAAAGCTAACCATCAAACCATAAAATCGATAAATAAACGGACTTCAATTCATAATTCTTTTGGAATTTGCAGTCACCAAGAATGAAGGATTCAATATTCGTAAACTGGAAAATGATTAAATGAGCCGACTGGCCTATGGCACAGTATGGCTGGTGGCCTGAGATTGAAGGAGAATGTTACAAACGATGCAGATTGTGCTTTAAAAAATTAGGATTTTGAGACAGTAGGGGGTTTGATGGTCTCCAGTGTTTGTGCACATGTCGGTCTCATCCGGGTGATCCAAAAAAAAAAGAAAAAGAAATGATAATTGAATTCACATGGAAAATTTGTGGCGTAATGTATCTGCCCTTCTCCACTGCCCATTTCATCTCTTCCCCTCAGATCTTGGCCAGTCAGCCTATTGCACAGTCAGGGCTCATAGAATCATCTGCCTTATAGACTGGGTGCCCTTTGGGCAGTGTATGGATCAACTCAGTCTACAACTCAGTCCCACCATCCCCAAAAACCATTTCTTTTAGGTAGGCAAGACCTACTGAATTAAAAATAGCAATAAAAAGGATAGACTTTAGAGACAATGGTCAAATTTAGTGTCCTAAGTACCGACGCTAATGTTTTATTTTTGTCTCAAATCCACATGCCAAAGTTGTTCTTTACCCCATTATTCAAGTGTCCCATGATTTCAATGAAGTTTTAGGGGATCTTTCTTGGTAATGATACAAGGTCTTGTTTGTTTTTAGTGCCATTTTGAAATGGAGCCACAAACCCTTTGTGCTGTGTTTTTTAGTTTTTTCACAAATAATGTAGGACACTTCACTACCCCATGGTTGTATAATCTCTAATTTAAAACTCACTTGAAAAGACACCACACCAAACATGTCTCACTAATCCATTTTTTCTAGCAAGAGTTAAGTGTAACACTAATCACATGAAGCACAATTTGGTTATTTTGACTAAGTGACACGTATTATTTCTCTCTCAAAAGTAGTTCTTTTGTGGTCTAGCATTTCTTTTTTTGGGGGGGCATAAAAAGATTTCATCATACCCAACTGGTGGCTACAGAATTTCCAAAGTTATCGGCTTCATCTAGGTATCAAGAAATGGCATTTTTTTTTATTTTATGTGGCTCCCGCTTGAAGTCCTTAAATCTTTCACACTAACATGCATTTGTAGCACCCTTTGCCCCTGTAGTTGTTTTTCTCCTTTGTGATAGACTCACATCAGGCATTAAATTGGTAGGGCTTTAGAGGTATTTATTTCATCTCAAGTTTGGTACACACATCCTCTTAGCCCTAATGACGAAGCCCATGAAAATTTGTTTTTATGAACTTAATGAGTGATGTCTGTCGATGCCATGGATAGCGGTATTTAGCCATTTCATCATCATCATCATTGTCAAAGCCTTTTCCCAACTAAGCCATTTAAAAATGAAAATTATTTTTTTAAAAGTTGGTTTATTTGGTGATGAAAAGGCCATCCACCAACTTTGGGGTTAAACAGATCTTCCTAGGGCATCTTACTAACACCATTTTCTTTTCCCAAAAAATGGACAATCTGTATTCAATGCATTTTTTCTCTCTTCGAAAAGAGGCATTCTTCAGATTTGAATTATTTTTTCATGATCTTCTTTGCCAGTACCAGTAGATCATATTTAGGGTAAAATAAATGCCCCTAAGACCCTCAAAATAGGGAAGGAGGGCAATACAGTTGTGGTCTGCCCTTGGCAAGTCAAAAGGTTATTTCTTCTGTAAAATAGGACCACAAATACTTAGCACATGTCATGATAATTCCACCTTCTGTACTTGTTTTCCCTGAGTAAATCCACATGGCCTCATCTACTATGTATCCATATGTTTGAATTGTCATTCTTCATTGTTGGGTATTTTTGACAACCATTCTTTTGTTATTTTCTGACACATGCAACAACATTGTCAACATTCCTTAATGGACTCTCCAAGTACCCAAGTTTTTCCTGGACCACTAAGCCAGCCATAGTCTTTGGCCTTGTGTTATAGCAGTTTTTTTTTTGCTCAAACACTAAGATTTTGAAATGGACCCTAAATACATGCTGGCTGATCCTCTGAACAACCAAGTTGTCATTCTTAGAGTTCACTGGCTTTATACCCACACTACCCTACACATGCATGGTCCAGGTTTTCACAAGGGGGAAGCTAACAAAACAACCATCCTAGTAACTAGTGATTCTCCAGAGAAAAGTATTTTGTGAGTTGAACCGGTCATGTGTCGGCTCTGGTTTTCAAGGGTTTTTGAACTCAAAACACATCCTTAACGATCACCAAATCCATTCCCACCTCATAATATGAACTTCAAACTCCAAAAAATGTGCAGTTCTTATGAAGTTTAAGAATTAAAGTAAACAATCCAAAAAAATAGTGTAAAATAAAGCAATTTTAAGGCTAACAACTCACCTTTTTTCTCTTTTTCAAATTCATGATTATGGTGATTGAGTTGATAGACTCGTAGAACTTTAGATCCATCTCCAAGATAAGTTTTGGAAGGGTGGACTCACTATAACAGGTGCATCCTTGGAAGCACCAGAACCTTACCCATCATGCAATCCCTGGCCAACAAAGTCCTTTTATTCACTGGTTTAAGTCATTGGATCCAACAACTCTTTGTTGTTCTCAAGGAGAAAGCTTACTTCTTTGATACATTCTAGTGTAACAGCATACCATTCCAAAAAAAAGCGTCTAAGAATTGTAAAACATGGCCATGAAACAAAACAAGAACAAGAAGGAAGATTAGAGCTACTTGGAAGATGCTTTTCAATTGGATGGAACACTTGTAGGTAGGTAGGTACCATCAATGTTATAACTACTGCACTTCTTGGCCAGTAATTTTCTTAAAAAGAGAAAAAAGTGTTCGTTGGCATGAAGCTATTTTCTTCATTCATGAAATATCAGTGGTCATTGATTTTTTCAATGGGGAAATAGCTTTCAATAGTTATTTAGTTTTTTCATTTACATCGTTTTATTGGATGGAAAACCTGATTTCTTGCATGTAATCTCAATGAAAATAATTATTTCAAACAAATTAAATGGGAAGGGATACTTAATAGAACTAGGCATATTCATTAGGAGAAAACTCTTGCATGTTACTAATGCTGAGGGGCCCTTGTGCTATATTTTCTCTTTGATTTTTATACATTTATTTTCCTTGAGTGGATGTACTCTGAACTTTGATGAAACTAGATGAATACACCAAATTTGAATATTCGGAGAATACCATTAAAAATGCCAAACTACCTCAAGATATCATTAAGGTGTTCCAGTCAATCAATTTACCAACGTAGTTAGGTTAATACGTTCATATTCATTTATGCATCTACTCAAGTAATCTGTTCGAAAAAGTATCTAGGATCTTCTTGCAGTATTTGGAATCTTCAAAGGTCATGGTGACTAACACTAGGGCCAAATGATCAAAACACCGGTGGATGTTCTGCATTTCGGACTTAGAACAAGATATTATAATGACAAAACACATGTTTTGGGTTTAGAACATTAAAAAAGGAGTAGTTTCATTTTTTGCCTTAGGCCACTTGAGCCAAATGACATAAATATTGTTGCCTATTTTATGACCTAGAACAAGATATCTTAATAAAAAAACATTTTTTAGATTTTTAAATGTGAAACAAGAAAAAATATTTAGGTAATTTATCTTGGGTCACTTAGGCGCGGTGCAATTACCGAAGTACTTGTTCAATATCCCACTTCCAAAACATGGGCATTATATATATATAGTTGAGGTGGTGCTTGAGTAGATTAATCTCTTAAAATTAACCATGTTATTGATAAAGTAGTTGTCGGCAAATTAGTTGATTTGACTACCTCATTGACTTTTGAGGCAACCATTTTAATGATATTATCCTCAAATTATTATAGGAAAATTAGAAACTTAAAAGGAAAACTGCCTGAGGTTGTAATTTTGTATTCGAAGGTAGTCCTCATTTCTCATTTCTTTTCCTCTCAACAATGATCTTGAGTAATTAAAACATGGTATTAGAGCAGGTAATGCAAACGTGGTCATTTTGAACTACCTAACCCCTACCAAAACTTGGGTTCCAATCACTTGCACTGCTAAATAGTGTTTCTTAGCATTGGATATGTAGATATGGTGTGGATTTACATGTTTTCCGATGGTTTTAACCAAATCCAAATACTTCACTGTGAAATGGATCCTTACTGTGGGCTCAAGGGCATTAGTTCTGGAATATTGCATCCTGATCTGGGCCTCCCCGTTTTCTTTTTTTTTTATTATCCTTTACATGGAAAACAAGCATGGTATGGAGTATGTACCAAGGCTGTTTACCACAATAATAATAATAATAGTATTTTTGTGAGATCCCATCACCACCGTGGATCATGTGCCATTATAATTGAGAACCATCACTGTAAGAAGGAAAAAGAGAAAAATAATTGCTATGTAAGAAGGAAAAAGAGAAAAATAATTGAGGTCCAGAAGGCATTGTTTAGAATCAAGCTGCAACTGCTCAAAGACATTAATGTGGTCAGGACACAATTAAGCTAAAACAGTGGACCACATCATGTGAGCATTTAGATTCTACTTGACTTTCTAAACTACAATTATCATATGATTCCCATATCCAAAAAACTTTGTGCCAATATAGCCAATTTATATCTTGGAAAGGAACTTTTCCTTCTATACAATTGGGTAACAAGCACTATGCCTATATTTTTATATTTGGCTTTGTCCTATTATTTATTACAAACACTAACATGCATGGGCCCAAAGCAGCCCTTGTTAAGACTTTCATAGTTCATGAAACAAGAAAGAAAAACTCTCCCTTCAAGCCCTTTCAAATCTTCATTTCCTTTCATTATTTTCTTTTTTCTTTGTCTCTCTTGCTTTTTTATATCAGTGGGACAAAAAAAAAAGAAACCCAGATCTTTCACCACTTGAAGAACCCAAGCTGAAGGTGTTTTCTCAATGTATTTTCCAAAATCCTTAGCATTCACATGGCTGGCTTTAGATGTCTCAATCAATAGGATGAAATGTGTGAAGCATTGGATCCCAAGCCAATGGCATCTGACCCTTTCATGATCCTTAGCCTTTTGCAAGAGAAGATAAACATCCTGAGATTACAAAAAAGAAAGAAAATAATCAATTATCTTCCTATAAAAAAATGATAAAAAGAAGAAATATATGGAAAAGAACATGGAAAACACCCAGTAAAAAAAAAAAAAAGGATAAAAAGAAGAGAAGAATAACATGGAAAGCCAAATACTTACTCCCATGGAACATCTCCAACCAACATCCAGTCCCCATCTTTATCTTCATAGGTGGGCACATACTCTGAGGTCTTAGAGCCTTCCTTCTTTGCAAAATCACCTTAATGCACACAAAGCTGGTTAAGCAGAACAAATTACAAAAAAAAAGGTAAGAAAATAATAATTTTTATCTTATGATATCTACAGATGGCTCCCTTTAATACCTATTGTGAAGCAGCTGAACATGTTCTCCAAGGCTTTGAGAAGATCTTGGTATCCCTTGTAATTCTTGAGGTCAATCTTTCTCAAGTAAGGGGCTCCATCCATGCTCACTTTCACATAGAACCCGGGAGCCTCGGGCTCGGTTTTTTTCATCGAATTTGTGACATGCAAATTATTCTTCCTGTAGGAGGATCTGACCGGCGGCCATCCCACTACTTGTGCCCTGAAAGACGAGAATTCACCACGACTAAGAAAAGCTTTCTTCACATCCATCAATTCCTTTATACAAAAACATGAGTGTTTTTCTTTATCTAAGTTTATAAGATCCAAGAATGGGGCTAAGGTTGCGGTGGTAATACCCTACGCCCTTGTCACCAAGTTGTTGTGGCTTCTACTTGAAAACTATTTGAAAAAATTAATTCATAAACTATTTGAAAAAACGGCAGTGCCCTCCCCGTTGAATTACAAAAAAAAAAAAAACTTATAAGATCCAATATATACGTCAAGATCTAGCCTATCTTCAGATCTAGCATAGCATAAATATTTTGAACTGTGTTTGATCTCCTCGAAGTTATTTATAGAGGCAGAGAGAGATAAAGCATTTTCTTCCATAGAAAGCTAGGAGCAAGACCAGATCTGGCAAACTTACTTGGCTACAGGTGCTCCTTCCCTCTCGATCTGGGCGGTGCAATTTGGAGATGGCTTTGATCTAACATCGTCCGTGGTATCGGAGAACACCCTCTTGCTTCCCTTCTGAGTCAAACTCGACGAGTCATCGCAACCCGGCAAGCCCAGCCTGAGCTCAGTTTCCTCAAAATTAAGGTCCTTCTCATAACTTCTTGCCTTCTCCATCTCTCTATCAACTCCCAAAGCCTCCCAGGTTTTGCGGAAAAACTTCTCCCTTATTCAGGCAAATTTCTCACTTTTCCGGCGAGTTATCCCTTTGTTCCGGTGTTCAAATGGTACTTGTGGACTTAGGTCGATGAAGATGGGATAAGTTATATAGATGAGGAAGGGAAGGGACACGATATTGGCCTTTCTAATTCAATAATTCAAGCCCTTTGGCGACACTTTGGGCAACACCGACAGCTAAGGGCGGGAACTTGTCGGTCACATGAGGGACACGGCGAACCGCCCGCTTAATTGGGCTCCGACGATCCGACGGTCCAGATTGGCCCGAGAGAAACTAGGGGCCGTCGGATCACGAGGCCGACACCCCATGTGAGCGGCCCCACCTGCCGTTACCCCGCTGCCTCACCTATGCGGCCATGGTGGTGATGATGCCATAGTGCATGGCCATGGCTTGATGTACTTATGGTGATGATGTCGACATGGGCCAGAGGGCTGTGTGATGTGATGCCATGTGCACGTGGGGTGATGGCAAGGGACATGAGCTGCATGGCCATGGGGCCATGGCCCTTTATGGGGATGGTACGATGATGATGACGATGTGTTACATGTGTCAAAGTAGGGTCATGTGGAGCATGTGGGGCCATGCGATACCGTAGTTGGAACGGAACCCTAAATAGTGCTTCTTTATTCTCGAAAGGATGAAATTTCTTTTAAGGCCTAGGCTTTATGAATACACAACAAAGCCTCATCTCAAATCCTTGGTCCTTAAATTACTTTCGGCGACACAAATCTCTATGATGGCTTTAAAAATTAATTTATAACATTGTCAATAAAAATTGGGACTAAAAAAGTGATACTGATCTTACAGATTTTGAACATTTAATTTTTAGAGCAAAATGAACGATCTAGACAATTTGTTATAATGTACATTCTTTTTAGGGCTTAAATCCCATTTTTTTTCTTAATCATAATACTCAAATCGAAATGATTGATGTAAGGACTTTTCATTGCTTGAATTACAGTTTTGGATAAATTATAAGGTGAAGCTTTGCTTATTTTAATAGAATTGAAGCCCTACCAAGCCATTTTTCTTTTTGAAAAGGGTGTGGTTTCTATAAGGTCGCAACCTTAAACAATCCAATTAGGGCCTACTTCCAAATTATATTATAACATGTAATTAGTTGAAAAATATTGTTAGGATTATTTCAAAATCTATTTTCATATCTAATTATAAAATTTTAAACTTCAAAAATAGTTTAAATCAAGTAGATCTATAAACATATGAAAATCTTGATAATGGACGGTCTAGATAATCTATTGAAAGATGCACTATTTTTAGGACTCAACTTTTTTTTTTTTTCATATTCATGCATCTAAATGTCGAGATGATCAATTAAAGGTTTTTTCAACATTTAAACAACATTTTTCGATAAAGCTTCTAGGCTATCTGTAATTTTACATTTTAAAGTTAGAATTTTATATAAACTTTTTCCTTTCCAAAACGGTGTATTGGGCTTTTATTATTGCCAAAATTGATCCTTATACGATGCCATTGCTTTCTTTTCCTACTTATATTTTTGGGTCATAGTTTTCCATTCCTTTACGGAATATTGATTTCATATAAAGGGGGAGACAATCTCTTTTGGAGCTTTTTCTCAACAACTTTGCTTTCTTCAAATTAATTCTTTGCTAATTACAAAAAGACAGAAGTACTCTTGATCTTTATTCCATATGTTCTCATTTCACCTAACCATTGAAAAAAAATGAAACAAAAATTTAGTGTGTTTCAAGATTGGAAAATTACCTTGATCACCATGGCAAATCACATGTCAGAGATCAAAGTGGAAATTGCCTAATTTCGTCAGTTTCAAAAGTTGTTGCAAGCATTTTTTTTTTTTATCCAAATAGAGGCTCAGTTGAATATTCGTCAGTAATCTTTTAGGGGCTGTTTGGATAACTGGGAATATATTGTCTGTCAAATATATTATTGGCGTAATGCTTTACTTATAAATGGATTGTTACTGTTTAGGTAGTATTTAGATGCGACCTAGGAAATACATTGTTATTGTTTGGCTATGTCTGGAAGAAATATAGGAAATGCATTACCAACATTTTACTAGCATGTACGGATAAACTATCATTTCTTTTTTTTTTATCACAAAATTCCACTAAAATGTCGAATTATCATTTTCTTCTTTTTTGACACAAAATTCGACTAAAATACTCAAGTAAAATCATAATCACACCATTCCAAAAAGATTTCTAATAATAATATTATCACCATTCCAAAAAAAATTTCTAATAATAACTTGTACCATTTTACAGTCATGACACTATTTCCTACTTATTTTAAGTGCCTTTGGCACTTATATGCAATCACATGTTTTCTAACATGACATTGGTTTCAACATGATAAGACATTGCAACAATATGATTGGAATAGCATGATTTTATTATGATGAGCTTTATTGTTATTTATTTATTATAGAAGTCTTTCGAATGTCTCTCTATATAATTTCAAATAAACAATAAATTTATGATACTAAATTCAAAATCTATAGGGTACGAGTTAGAAAATGGGAAAAGCTTAATTAGTAAACTAGAAGGTTTGGTAATTGCAGTATAAAATTTTGAGGTATTGGAAGAGATATGTTATTTCAATTGAGATTTTAGTAATATCTTATGAGGATTGTGTTGCGTGAAATTTTTTATTATGATTGTGTTGTGTAATCTATCATTGATTACAGATTTTTATTTTTATTATTTTTGTTTTTGTATGACACTAATGATGGGGGACAAGCTTAAAAAGGGAGGGATCACATTATGTTGAGGGAAATTTTTTATTATGATTGTGTTGTGTAATTTATCATTGATTACTGATTTTTATTGTTATTATTTTTGTTTTTATATGACAATTAATGCCTTCAAATAAGGGGACGAGCTTAAAAAGGGAGGGATCACCTTGTTCTTATGTAGAGAAAGGGTTAAGAAGATTTTTTTAATCAGGGATATGATAGGTAAAAAAAAAGTACCAAACATTTCCCAAAATTACTCTTCACTCTCATAATAGATTTTTCACCTATTACCGCGAGTAATGGATTTCCTGATTTTTTGAAAAATCTGGTGTAATATCTTTCCATTTCCTTATTATTACGTGTACCCAAACGGTAAAAATGTCATATTTTCTTGTAATCTATTGTCACAATTGTCACAATAGAAATGTCATATTTTCTTGTAATCTATTGTCGCATAATAGATTTATAGGTATCCAAACTGCCCCTTAAAGTAATAGATGCCAAGATTATAATAGGCATTATACTTGCCATAGCCAGGACTCGCCTTGGCCAAGGGGCTTTGGGAGTTACTCGACCGAGTCCCTGGATGGGGCCAAAAGGCCACAAAAAAAGAATTTAAAAACATAAAAAAAAATAAAAATAAAAAATAGTAAAAGTAAAATGTAATCTAAAACAACGTCAAGAAGTTAAATCTATCTTAAAAAAAGTGGATTTAAAAAAGGAAAAAGTTTATATAGAGCTGAGGCTCTAAACAATCAAATTAGAGCCCACAGCAAAAATTTCAATAGAAAAGGTTATTTTGATGCCCAAATATCCTCAAATTGATCATCTCAACCTCAAAATGCATGGACATGAGAAAAAAATGTATTTCAAGTTTTGAAAATAGTGCATATTGTAACATATTTTTGGACCATCAATTTTCAAGATTTTCAAGTTTTCATAGTTATGCTCGATCTACACTATTTTTTAAGCTTTAAATTTTATAATTAAAGATGAAATATATTTTAAGTCTATCACAAAGATTTCCAGTATTGAAACCACATTTCTCGACACTATTTGAAGGTGCGCTTTACTTTAATATTGTAGAGCCTCCGTTCTATGCAAACGATACCCTTTTTTTAAAAAAAAATTATAATTTAGGACATTTTAAAATATTTTTTAAGGAAAATTATAGATACCCCTAATTTCAACTTTCCACACATCCTACCCCCATTACTTTTTGTATTATATGCTAAACCCCAACATTATTTTTTATATCTGCCCCCTAGTCAAATAGTCTATGAGTTTTAGGATCAAAATACCATTTGTTCTCTCTCTTCACCTTTTGAAAAGAATGGTCACATGCTACCAATTTGTCTAAAAATGCACTCTCTACCTCTCTCTCTCGACCATCTCTCTCTTTACCCTCGTACTCTCTCATATTCTCTCTCTATCCATTCTCTCTCTTTCTCTCTCTACCCACCATCACTCCCAGTCTTTCTCTACACCAAATGATACAAGGCTTGAAAATATGGTCCGACACAATTGGTGTTGCACTTAAATTTTTTTTGCGGTCCAACACAAAAACGTGGCGAACCGCAAAAAAAAGTTCGCTCCAGCAGAAAGTATGTCGGATCGCATTTTTTAGCCATAAAACTTCTAGAAAGTTTTTTTTGCAGTCTAGCACAAACTGTGTTGGGCCGGTAACTTTCCAGAAGTTGTATGGTTGGAAAATGCGGTTCGACACAAAATGTGCTAGACCGCAAAAAATTTTTTGGTAAAGCACAAAGTGTGTTGGATCGGTAACTTTCTAGAAGTTTTATGGCTATAAAATGCGGTCAGACACAAAATGTGCTAGATGGCAAAAAATTATTTTTAGTAAGTATTGATAGAGATAATATAAAATAATAAAGTTTAAAAGAGAAGAGATAGAAAAAAGGGTATTTTGGTCAAAAAATAATTTGATTATTTGACTGGGAGGTATATACAAGAATAAATAGTATTGGGGTTTAAGTTACAGTAGAAAAAGGATTAGGGGTAGAATGTGTAAAAAGTTGAAATTGAGAATACCAATAATTTTCTCGTGTTTTAAAAAAAAAATATAAAATTAGGGATTATAGAAAAAAACAGTAACCAATTTTTTCCAAATGCGTTTTAATCATACTAAAAAACTTTGTATAAAATTTCCACATATGGGTGAGGCGGAGTAACTTGACAGAATCTGCGTGGATTTGGCCGAGTTCCATCACATCGATACTTGCCAATGGAACAGCCATTTTTGCGACAAATTAAATGTGAAATTTAGTGATCTAAAAAAAAGTAGTTTTGGAGAAAATTGAGATATACATAAATGAGTAGCATTGCTAGTTTTTTGTGGCATTGTTGTTGAATTATTCAAAATTTTAATCTTGAAAAGGGATTATTCTTGCAAAAAGTTCATACTTGGTTATTGGTTTTCGATCTTGATCCCTTTGAATCCGAATATAATCAAGAAGGCCTAAATTCTTTAGGAAATTCGCACTCTTCTATTGACCATATCATATTTAAATTATAGAGAAAATTATATAAATATCCACTATACTTTACGTTATTACATATTTATCAAATAGTTTCCGTTATTATATGTATGTCCGTCTTTTACTTTTTATAACTCAAATTTTTTAAAAAGATGACTTTATTCTTTTTCGGATGTTGAATAACCGAATTGGATGGTTTTTTGAATGTTCAACATCCGAAAATAGGCCGAAAGTTTAACGTTCACATTCCCATTGTCGAGTGTTGAACATCCGAATTAAAGGGTTATGTCGATACATTGTATTCCTTGTAAAAATGGTTTTGGATGTAGGACGTCCGAAAATATCATATTTTCGGAAATATGACATTTTTTTATGTTGAACATCTGAAAATGATTTTAGATGTTGGACATCCAAAAATGTCATATTTTCGGATGTTCATCATCCGAAATTGATTGCGAAATTTCAGAGACTTTCTGGAAATTCAAAGCCATATTTTTGGATGTTGAACATCCGAAAAACCTTTCAATTCAGATGTTCAACACCCGAAAATGGGAACGTGAACGTTAAACTTTTGGCCATTTTCGGATGTTGAACTTTCGAAAACCCTTCAATTCGGTTATTTAACATCCGAAAAAAGATAAACTCATCTTTTTAAAAAAATTACATTATAAAAATAAAAAATGAACATACATGTAATAACAAAAACTATTTAATATATCCGTAATAACGAAAAGTATAACGAATATATATGTAATTTTCTCTAAATTATAATACGTCGCCACGGTTCCAATAATAACCATTATTGTTAATGGGTTTTACTGAGTACCATGAAACCTCGTATTAAATTGTATATTACGGGGAAATTATTTGTAAAATTACCGAGAATGAGATGTTGAAATATCGACATGGAAGTAGGGATGGAAGGCATTGGGAATTGGGTTCAGGCTCAATTATCAGTTGTTGACACTTGCAGCATTACCTCCTAAATTTGATTTTTACTGAAAAAGATAAAAGAAAAAAAATAAGAGGATTTATACCCTTCTTTTTTTTGTCCTTTTTTTTTGCTTCAATTTTTTTTCCCCTATTTTCTGGACATTGAAAACAGAAAACTGCAGCCATGAATTAGGTGTTTTGATTGTCATTTGAATCTCTTATCACATTATCAACAACAAAAAACCTTCACTGCACTTGGTGAAACTAAAACAAAGGAAATCAATATACAAATATGTATTTGCCAAGAGCCACCGTGATTTATCAAGCAGTTAATGCATGGTTTTTCTTTTTAAAAAAAGATAAAATATAAACTACCTAAATAACTCCACTAGGCCCCATCCTCAAAACATACACCACTTTAGGAGTCGGCCAAACACCACTCATTGACCTAGCAAATTAAAAAACAACGAACTTAAAGACAAATATAAAAATAAATAAAATATAAAATGTCAAATACACAAAAAAACCCAGACTGGGCCCTTTGTGCAAGAGGTAGGGCCCAATTCAAAGTTAAAATATAACCCCTCGCTCTCTCTCTATATATATATAAAATAAGGAAATGGTATATGGTTGCAACCCTATCAAAATAAATAAAGCCTACCTCATAACTCATCGAAAATTGTAATTCAAGTATTGGAAATTTTTTACATAGATCATCTCGGCTTCAACATTATGGTTGTGAAAAAAAAATAAGATTTCAAGCTCTAAAAATAGTGTATATTTTAACAAATAGTCTAGACTGTCCATTTCGCCCTAAAATAGGTGTTCAAAGATACTGTATATTTTTTTAGTTTCAAATTTTATTGTCAATGTTGAAAATTGATTTTAGTGTCATTATGAAAATTTTCATGACTAAAAGTGCTTTCTAGACGAGGATTTGAAGTGAAGCTTTTATTTAGTTTTCATAAAGCATAAGCCTCATAGAAACTTTATATATATATATATATAAACTAGGGGTGGGCCTTATGTGTAAGAGAGATAAGAGTCCAATAAAGAGCTAGGAGGGTGACAATGTACCCGGATGGAAGTGGGTTCAAATTGGTGCCCCACCCACCCAAACCCAACAACCTTGGGACAAAGGAACCCCCTTCCAACTCAAAAAAGAGGAGACATTCAATAAAAAGCATGGCCTCCCCATCCCTTATTCTATGCCCTCGTGACTCACTAACTCAATCTTGTTACTATGCAAAGGGCCACAGCCCTTAAGTGTTGGGGAGCCACCATTTCCATTCCCTTGTGTGAATTGAACCTTGTGGTCCACAAAAAGATTTAAGCCATCTTTTCTAGAGTCTTCCATCCCTTGATCCAACCAATGCATTGTCCCTTCCTTGAATTCTCTATGGACCACAAGGAGAGAGTAAGACCTCCTATAGGGTCAGCTACTATGCATGTTTAAGCATGATAGACTCAAGGGGTAGCACTAGAAGAGGGGGTATGGGGCTAGGGGTGTGAGCCCCTACAATTTTTTAGTCCTCGTGCTTGGGGACCATCGTTGTCGAGGTGTAGGGTTAGTAGGGTCAAGAAGGCCATTTAATTTATCACTGTGGTCCTTCAATAGTGGTACTCACAATTTCCTTTTTGATTTTTCTTATTTTTTTCCCTTTGTTGAGCAGTTAAATAAACAATAAAGCAAATTTCCTTTTTTTTGTTCTTTTGCCTTTTTGGCTAGCATTGCAGCGAACCCCCTCTTCCTAGAGTCTTTAAAAGGCATGGGTATTAATATCGGATCGAACCAGCTGGTTCTATTGATTAGACCAACTAGTGCCTTACCATGAGTGATTTAAGTATGGACCTTAAATTTTTTTTTTAAATATAAAATGCTTCATTTATATGCAAAAATTACAAAGAATGTCGATCAATCCAATTTTTTTATTTTTTTGAAAATTGCCTTTCGGTCTGAGGATGGAATCCTTATTCTGAATTTTAGTTGTTGTTGTTATTATTATCATTATTGTTATTATTATTATTATTATTATTATTATTATTATTATTATTATTATTATAGTCTTTTCATTAGTAGGGCAATGACCCAAGCATTGGCCTACTAACCAAAAAAATAAAAAAAAATAAAAAACCATAATTTGGTCTGACGATATCCTCAGACCGAGGGAAATTTTAGAGAAAAAAAAAAAAAAGGTCAACTAACCTTCTTTGTAATTTCTACCTATAAATGGAGCATTTCTTAATTTAGGAAAACGTTATGGTCTGTAAGTAAATCACTCAAACAAAATTGAAATTGGTAAAAAAATTGGTCAAATATAACATCTAACTAGTTATAGCTGGACAAACTGACCATTTTTTACCAATTCGACTAGCTAAATAAAGTTGGAAATATTTTATAATATATTTCATATTTTGAATATATATTTTTTAAAACCAATCTAACAATTGGACTTAAGATAAAACTAGTCCTATCTTGATAATATTGTTTAATAGAATGGGACCTCATGAGAAGACCATGGCATTCCTAAGAAGTAGGGAAAAAAAAAAATCTCCATGCTATTTTAATGGATTCATTTCTAGGATGTAAAAGAATGTTGGGTACTCAAGCATAGTAAATGAGGCAATAGATAGGTTTGATGGCTTTAATCCTCCATGCTGACCCCACTTCGAGGATATGCACTAAAAACCCCTTGGAGTTTTGGGAAGAAATAAGATGAAGGTCGCATTGAATGTGATACATGCATTATACGAATAGTGTGCATGTAACATCAGCTATTGTCAAAAACTAAGGCTCGATATTTAGCATTTCTTGATCCCTTCCCTCGCTTCCTACTCACTAAATAATACGTTCCATATCATCATCATTGTTTCGGATAAGAAGAAAATAATAATAATGAGAAATTTAAACAAAAGTCTATTTTATTTTTGGAATTAAAATTTTTTCCTATGTACTTCATATTCTATATTCAAATTTCAGTTTTTGAAAGCATAAAATATATAAGCTCGAATTTGGCATGTTTCTCATCATCGCAAACTTATAAAAACTATTTTAAAATAAATAAGTTACTAAAACACCTCTGAATATTATAGGCATATTTTAGTTATTTATTATTTTTGAAATATTTTTGGATGTGTGTGATTAGGAGAAGTATGTACCTGCGAAACTTTGAGCTTAGTTTGATGTATAGAAAAAGATAAAAAATTATAACACACTTGGTAGTTTAAAAGAAATGGGACTTAAGCTCAAACAATGAA
Organism: Amborella trichopoda; assembly: GCF_000471905.2. The sequence continues at coordinate 8,785,515 of NW_006497648.1, read as the reverse complement.
ATACATACGACTAGTTATAAATGGAAAAGTAGTTTATGCATTGGGGGATGCATAAGTACATTTGTGCCGCCCAAGGCTTCTCACATCATCTTAAAGGTATATGTAGAATTGTAGTTTGTCCAAAAAAAAAGTAAAATCAATAGTTTGAAATTGAAATTTTCCTTCAAAAAATAATCTTTTTTGTATTTATTATTATTATGAGAAAATTTTAATTATTATTACCATATGGATCTTCCTCTAGGATTTCCTTGAAAAAATATTAGTATTATTTACACATTCATGATCTCCATGTTAGAGAACATATATATCTTAAGGGTGTGGTTTCTTGCGACCTTAAACAATCCAATTAAGGTGCACCTCCAAATTTTATTATAACATATAATTTTGATGTAAAATACTCTTAGGATTATCTCAAAATCTTTTCATATCTAATTGTAAAATTTTGAACTCGAAAAATGGTCAAAATCAAGTAGATCTATAAAGAGATCGAAATCTTGAAAATGGACGGTGCAGATAAAGTGTTGTAAGATGCACTATTTTAAGGACTCAATTTTTTTTTTATTTTTCCTAGTTATATATCTCGATGTCAAGATGATCAATTAGAGTGTTTTTCAATATTAAAACAACATTTTCCTATAGATTTTTGAGGTGCATCCGCAATTCTACATTTTAACGTTGCAACCTTATATAAACTTTTTCCATATCTTAAAGCCCAAAATCCATCTAAAAAATGGATCATGAAGAGGGGACTCATATCTACATATAAGTCCTAGGTCTCATAAAAACTGTCTCCTTTATAAATTTTGAAAAATAAAACAAGATCTTTATATACATTTATCTAATAGCAATAGTAGAATGTCATTGTAGAAAATTTGTCTATTGGTGCTTCAACTTATTCAACTTTGTGATTTGGAGAGGGATAATCACCCTCACAGCTCAAAGTTGGATAAGAGTTGAAGCCAACATTTCCCAGGTAATAATGCATGATCATCTTCTTTGTAATGGTTTTAATAGTTAATAATGCAAGACTATCCTCTCCCTGTAATAGTTTTAACAGTAACACTACAAGATCATCCTCTTTGCATTAGTTTTAATGGAAATACTGATAGTCTAGGAATTTAAATTTTTATTATTTCCAAAATAAATTCTACTCTCTATGGTTTGATAAAATCCCACGCATTTTGTTCTCTTTTGATATATATATATATATATATAAACTTTTATTTTTATTTTTTATTTTAACGTTGAGAAAGATTTGGATTTCCCAAATATTTTTAAAACCATCCAGTTTGTTTTTGGTGGGTTCCTTGGGATTGAAATTTTAGACCTTAATGCTTAACCACTACCTGATTTCATAAAAAAAAAAAATCTAAACCACTAAACCTCCATTGATTCAATGCTCATCATTGCAGGAGGCACTATACAAGACTACCCACTAGAAATGTCTCATAACGACCATATTATATGTCATATATTGCTTAGATGGGGGAGACACATTAATCCCCTTTTGACTCCTCCTTAATGTCTACACTATATCACTGCACTTTGGTATATTCTAGCTTAGTAGGCATGCATCTATAGGTTTTGTAAGAAAAGAAGAGCATGTAGTGATTTTGCTTAGTAGTGTACCAAACTGAATACTAGATCAATTTTATGTAAAATAGAAACTTGGTCTACGGTTTTTGTCAGTGTGTTGAGACATTAAGGAAGCATTCGTGTCTGACATTTTAAAAACTCATACACATGTTCTTTAACTTTTTTTTGGTTGAAATATCACAATATAAGTTCTTAATGCTACTTAATATTATGCTTCATCTTTTATCTAGATAATGTATATGTCATGTTTGAAAGACCAAATTTTAAATTGACAGTTTTAATATTCATATATGTCATGTCTGGCGCTTTGTATCCTTGTAAACAAAACCAATGTTGCATTCTTAGTGTTATAATATGGATACCACCATTTGGAAGGACCACATGAATTTTGAGCTACCAATCTTGTATTTCTAAGAAAAACGAAAATCTTGTGGCTCAAAACTCAAAAGGAAGGCGGTAGGGAGTAGGTCGTACTGCCGTACCCGTAGTCTTGCCACCTTCAATTACATCTCTACCGTCCACTTACAAGGCAAAAAATATTTTTACATGTAGTGTGCTCTTGCATGACCATAATGTAAACTTATCCCCACAGGTAAAATACCTACTTAAGAGTATATCTTCTATCAAAAATTTTGGGATCCACTTAAGAATCAGAAGACGAATATTACCCCCCAAAAAAAAATTAAAAATTTATAACATTAATATTTGAGCATCCAAAATTTGGATGTTCTTTGTTCAATCTTAGGTAATTCTTGAGGCACATATGGAGTGACTACGAGTTTTATTTTCATTTTCTCATCTGAGGTTGGTCACTAGTTTGGAGATACACCCACGTGGAATGTTTTTTTTTTTTTTTTGGGTAATTTAGTGGGGAAGACAGGCCCCTATCATTTTTATTTTTATTTTTTTTAAATGGATTAGGAGTTAGATTTTTTAAAATGTTAATGAGGTCCGTTTTTTTTTTTTTAAGTAGATCAGGAGTTAGATTTTTTAAAATGTTAATGAGGTAGTGTTAACGGTAGGAATGGAAACCACAATGTGGTGACTAGGTGTGGGGATGCTACTACCACAACTCCAGTCCTTTTCCTACACCCATGTAGATTTTTATTTATTATTATTTTTTTTTCCAGTCCTTTTCCTACGCCCATGTAGATTTTTTTTTTTTTTTGTTTGGTAATTCAGCGGGAGAAGACAGACCTCTATCGTTTATTCAATAGTTTAGGGAGTTACATTTTGAATATTAATTGGGTGTATCAACGGTAGGAATGGATACCACGATGCGTGTGGGGACGGTACGACCACAACACCAGCCCCTTTTACACCCATGTAGAGTTGAGTCCTTAAAAATACCAATAGATACAGTATTCACCCGAGGGAGCATGCAATTGTTGGAGCATATATTTTTTAGGTTCCATTTCACACGAGAGAAATAGTAACATGGACTGTCTCCGAGATTAACGCCACTTGATAGAGAGAGAGTCGCTACTTTAGAGAGAGAGAAAGAGATGACTGCCACTTCACGGACAGATGGTTGCCACTTTAGACAGAGATGATTGCTATGAAACTTCATCGAGAGATGGTTGCCACTTTAGAGAGAGAGAGAGAGAGAGAGAAGGGGAAGAATTAGAGGGATGATTGCTACTTTAGATAGAGAGGGAGAGAGTGAGACGCATGCGACTTGATAGAGAGAGATGAATGCCACTTCATGGAGAGATGGTTCCATTTTAGAGAGGGTGACGTTTGTATAAGCTTTCAACTTTATATTATTGGAGTAAGGTGTACTTCAAAACAATGTCGAAAAATGCACAAAGTCTTACGATAATATGGAAATTTATAGTTGTCTTTAACAATGAAATTAATGTTTCAGAAATTGTGATGATCAAACGTATTTACAAACACTTAAAAAATAGACCGTCCTGATAATGTCTTTGAAGATTAACTATTTATAGGATTAAAAATCTTTTTTTTAAAATGTTCATGCATCTCGAGATCAAGATGATCGATTTGAAGGTTTTCGATTACTAATTGCTTGTTTAAGTGTACTTTATCCGTACGGTATAAGGTTGAAACCTTATATGAATTTTTTTTTTCTTTTAAAAAGGGAGATGGTTGCCATTTTAGAGAGTGAAAAAAACTAGAGAGATGAATGGCAGTTTGTTGAGAGAGAGAAAGGTCGCTTTCTTACGCAAGAGCAGGAGGGACATTGGAGGGGAGTGGGAGTTTGAAGGGATGAGTAGTGCTTTGATTTTTACTCCCTTTGGGTAAGATTTGCATGATAATGTCGATGTCCATATCTACATGGATGACGTTTTTTGATGTGAGATGTGCAGCTTTCAGAGACACACGTGTGCTGCCTCTATTCCTAAGGATGGGTAGGCCTCTCACGCCCACACGAATGAGTTTTGTAGAGAGAGAAAGAGAGACCCCACCCCCTTTGTTTGGAGTAGAAGGGGTGTACTGTACTTCTTTTGTTTTCTCTCACATCCTTTACGGAATTATAATACCACTCGTGCTCCTTGTCTCCCATCCCATGCCTCATGTCTACACATTATGTGTGCTCATGCATTATGAATGGCATGGATGAGGCATCACCCATCATTCATGCAGGGGAAACATGGAGAAAGGACGCAGGAAGATAGTTACGTATCTTCTTGTAACGAGTGGTTTATATTTTGCACCTAGAGAGAATTTTTGTTATATATATATATATGGGTTTTTTTTTTTCAAAGTAAATTCCCAAGTAAACACTAGTTGAGGATGAAAATATGAGAAAAGTTAAAGGAAAATATTTATATGAGGTTACAACTTTACATTGTTGAGATAAAGAGCCCCTTAAAAATCCTTAGATTAAAGAAAAAGAAAATAACACTGTAAAGATTGAAAATTGTTATAACATTTCGTTTTGAAAATTTTTTACTTATATGTGGAATTGTTGTCGGAAAATTAGTGGGTGAAATAGGTGCAGAAGATGGAAAATTAGTGGGTGAAATAGGGGCAGAAAATTAGAAGCTCAAACTCATAGTGTTTTCGGGCATGTAGGAGAGCTATTTTAAGAAAATATTTATCCACCCGAGCTTGAAACTCACACACTAGACATCAGAGTCTTGATAGTTTAGAGAGAGAAAGAAATAACATTGAATAGAAAGAAATATGTTATCCCACAAGTTTTGCTCTCTGAAATTACAAAGAAAGAGAGAAAGAGACAAAATCAAGTAGAAAGTGAGAGGTTATCCCACTGGTTTTGCTCTTTAGGATTATAGATAATGGTGTTTTGAAAGAGATGCAAAATGGCTGGAAAACTCTATCTCGTCTGGGAAAAAATAACCCAGCTTATAGAGATCACATGCATTTATTGTAGTAGTAGTTACATGTATATCAACAGCTATAAGTTACATGTAGTCCATTAACTTACTTGATGGTTGATGTTACAGTCTCATTTTGCCTCTATTTCATCAAGTGCAAAGTACGCGTGTGTCGAGCACATGAACTCTCTCACCTTTGTACCAAGAATATAATATATTGAAATACGTGCTCTTAATAACAACTAAATAAACTATCTATTCTTCAATGTGAGACTCAAACTCACGGCTTTCTCTCTGTCAAAAACAATTTAAAAAAGAACCACAAAACCATATTGTTGTTTTGAAATATGCACAAATATTTTTCAAACAAAAAATACTAACAACTGAAAGTTTGATCTTCTTGTTTTGAGAAAGAAATGCATTTAGGAAAGGGGCTGGGTTACGGTGGTAGCACCCCCAATACCTAGCTACCACGATGTGGTTTGAATTTTGTTGACATCACTTACTAACACCTTCAAAAAAAGCTCTAATTTATATGAAAAAAAGGATAGCAGCCTGCCTTCCCAAAAAAAAAAAAAAAAACAAAAAACAAACTGAACGAATCAAATGAAATCAACTTTAGTGCATACAAATCCCCTTCCAAGGCATGTTGTACTTTTGTTAACAAACTACCTAACTATGTGATTGAGTTTTGAGGGTGTTGTGGGTAAAGTAAACAATGAAATTGGACTTCGATTGCTTAGGATCCTTTCTGGTCTTTGGTCCACTGCTGGAACAGAATGAGTGAGGTCAAGGCTTCAATTTCCAAGTTGCTGCTTCACAGAACCTTCTTAGAGAGAAAAAGTGAGATGATTAGCAATGCTTGGTTTATAATATGGACCTTTTAAAACAATTCCTCGATATATTATTCTCCAGATACAGAGAAGTTTGCAGTTATGCACATTCAATAGAATAGTTGTTTAGAGAGAGGAGAGAGAGATTTTGAGATGATTAGGTTTGATACAATTATAAAATGGGCCCAGCAACCAATTCCTAATTTTCTAGAGAGAGAGAGAATGATTATTGTTAGCCTTTTGGGTAGGTGTTTTGCCAGTTTTTTAAAGTACACCGCACAATAAACCTTCTAACCCAAATGTTAAACTCGAGCTTAACCTTGAGGATGAATCGGGCCATTTCGGACCTATCCGTACGAAAATTCCCTTATTTTTTTAACCCACTGTTTTTCTCTCTCTCTCTCTCTACAGAGAGAAACCAATCTCTCTTTCTCTCTCTTATTGTGAGAAATTGAATTGAACATTCTCGCCACCAGTTGCAAATCAACTGTCTAGCGTTCAGCCAACATTAAGAATATGTGGAGACCAAAACCCTAAAATTCTAATTGGACGTGTCACCGGGGGTTAACCTATTTAACCCGGGTTAGTGGGGGTGTTAGTTAGTTAGGGTTTAGAGACAGGTGTCGCTTTTGTAGGATACAAAAAAAAAGCGGGGTTTTGACGGGTTTGGGGTGTCAATAATTTGACGGGTAAGGAAGGAGCGGCGCACATGGGGTAGAGAGAGAATGGTGGAGTTTTTAGAGAGAGAGAGAAAGGGCGAGGGACATGGGAGAGACAGGGGCACATGGGAGCGGACCCGCCGCTAATGAATCTTGGCACATGGACTTCCCCCGGGTTGACTTAACCCGCGTAGGGATCCACTCTCTCTCTCTCTCTAAACCTAAAATACATGCACAATCCTCCCTTTCTCTCTCTTCAACACGCGATTACTTGTTAACAGAGCCCCTTTTTCTCTGTATCATACAATGCACACTGCTCATAAAGTAACTCCTCAACATGCCTCTTTCTCTCTCTACAATCGCTTTTAAATAACTTCACTCCCCATAAAATTTTACCTAAACAAGTACGATTGAGTTTTCTCTCTCTAAAAATAGATGAAAAAACCACTCTCTTGCTCCGACTGAGTTTTCTCTCTCTAAAAATAGATGAAAAAACTACTCCCTTGCTCCGACACAAGCTACATTATCATTTCTCTCTCTCTCTCTACCTCGCCATGAACCTCATTACATAAACAGCCACACAAACACCATATATTTAAGTGACCAAAATTTTAGATATCGAATCTTAGAGAGAGAGAGAGAGAAAGAGAGTTCATTGTACACAGACAGATGATAAAAATCTGGAGCAAATAAAGAGAGATCTCAAAAATCAATGCTAGCTAGCTACAGTTCATTGTACACGGCCATCAGAAATCTCTGATCGCTAATGCCCCTTTTGGTTGTGCGTGAAAATATACTTCAAATCACACTCTCTCTCTCTAGCTAAAAACCACATTCTCTCTCTCTCTCTCTCTACATAATCATTCGCTCCCTTACATCCACCTCCATTCGCCACGTGTCCCCTCCTGGTGACCCCCCTGAACTATACAAATACTCCCCCTCTAAACTCCCCCACAATTCCTTCTCTTCACCACCTTTCCCAACTCTAAATAATCACCACCCGAAACCAAAACCCATTAAACTAATCCCAAATCATAGAAGAAATACAACGAAGAAGAAGAAAGAAGCAGAAGAAGAGGAAGAAAAAAGGAGAAGAAGCTCTCTTTGTTTGTTTTGCAGAGATTTAATGGCGACTGATCTGAGTCTTAACTTTGAGGCGACGGAACTCCGTTTGGGGCCGCCGGGAAATGGAGATTCCGCCGGTAAGGGTATCGGGAAGCGGGGGTTTTCAGAGACGGTGGATTTGAAGCTCAACTTGATGGAGCCGGCACCGCTGGATGTCCCCGCCAGTACCGTCAAGGATACGGGCGTGGATCTGACGGAGAAGCTACGTGGTAGTAACGCCGTTGCGGATCCGGCCAAGCCTCCGGCGCATAAGTAAGTGAATTGACCAACCTGCTCCTTCGTATCTTTGAAATGATGAAAATGCAACTTTGTTTTATGAGGAATAATTACAGTTTTGCAACTATTTGTTCTGATGACTTTAATTTTCTTTCTAGTCATAACATTTTTCCATAATATGATAAGTTTAATTTCCTTTCTAGTTATAACATTTTTCCATCATATTGATGAGTTTGATTTTCCTTCTCGTGATAACATTTTCCCATCATGCTAGAGCCTTTTTTTTCAAACTATAAAATTGTTCATTATGCTGGTGCATAATTTTCTTTTAATTAGGACTTTTTATTATTCTTATTTAGTTTTGTTTGAATTTTTAAGCATGGTTTTCTTTAGAGAAAAAAATTTCTCCATCACCTATCATTGGTGTAATTTTTGGTTGCATGATGTCCATTTTTAATTCTAAATGATCAAGACGGAATTTTATGTTTTAAGGCTTAATTAGTTTATTGGCAGGGTAGTTATATTTCATAATTTCTACATACCCATAAAAGAAAGATAATTTCTCTCCCCTTGTTAGTTTTTTAAATTAAAATTAAGGTGCAGCATAAACATGGTTCGAGTTATAAGGGATTGGGAGCATTAGCGCATGTCATTTGCGTCGTGGGTTTAGTAGACATACAATTATTACTTAACCAAGGGCATAGCGTTTTTTATTGTTGAAAACTAAGGACTAATTATTGAGTCCTATAAATTTTCAAAAGATCGGAAGTTTCATGCCATTTACACATAGATAAAGGTATTTAAAGCATTAATTTTGTTAATCGAATTTCTGGATATTAGAGGGTTCTAGGCTCAATTTAAAAGGACTCGGGTGTGACTCTCTAAGGTCCCCAAGCCCGATTCAGGCAACTCAGCCAAGTCAGTTAGAGTCATGGCTGCGTCCTAAAAACAATAAGATCCTGGGAGGGCAAGACCCGGCCGATTCCCATGATTTTGCGTACAAACTCAGCGGTATGCTGCATCAAAGTTGAACTTGTCAAGTTTTCAGACACCGAATAAACCACTATGATACCTTTGACAATAATGATATCTAAAATTCTCATGAAATAAATCATCATCATCATCAAAACTTTTTTTCAACTAATTGGGGTCTCGCCTGTTTGGTAGAACAAATGACTAATGTTATTTTTCCTTTGGTGCTCAATGTAGGGCACAAGTTGTAGGGTGGCCACCAGTTAGGTCATTTAGGAGAAACATGTTGGCTACTCAATCCTCAAAAGGAAACAACCGAAGTGAAGAGGGGGAGAAGAATGCAGGGGCCACATATGTGAAGGTTAGCATGGATGGTGCCCCTTATCTGAGGAAGGTGGACCTAAACATGTACAAGAGTTACCAAGACCTCTCAAACTCTCTAGAGAAAATGTTCAGCTGCTTCACCATGGGTAAACTAAGCAAGATGCATTTTCTTTTGTCTTATTAATTTTCAGTTTTATTTTAAAAAATAAATAAAGGCAAATGATTGAAAATGAGTTTATAAATAAAAGACTAATATCTCCACATGGGGCTTAGCCTCTAGGCTTGATGTGTGTGTGAGAGAGATATGAAACCTCCATGAATCTTCCCTCACCCCATTTAATATTTTTATAATCAGCAAAAAGTTAATCTCCCTCATCATGCCCATATTATTAATAGAAGAAAATGGGCCCCTTTTTTATCATTTTCAAAACAATCCATTTATTTTTCATTTCTTGAAAACCTTGGGGGTTGGTGGCTTATTGATTTTATTTTAACTGTATAAATAAAAGAAGATGGTTTCCTAGTTCTTATTTAATGTTTGCTAGCTTTTTATTTTCCTTTAAGAAAAAGCTTTTTTATCAATTTTCCTCACTTTTTCTTTTCAGGTCAATGTGGGTCTCAAGGAATTAACTTCTTGAATGAGAGCAAGCTCATGGACCTCCTCAATGGCTCAGAGTACGTGCCCACATATGAAGATAGGGATGGGGACTGGATGCTCGTTGGAGACGTCCCATGGGAGTAAGCCCTAATACCCTTTTACTAAGGGTAAAATAGTAATTTTTCCCATGTCAATTTTTCAATTTAAATTAGTTTGGGATATGGGAAATCTCTCTCCAGGGATGATTTGCATTGAATAAGCTGCTTTCACATGTTTGTTTCATGCGAAAATGGTGCGATAGAGCAGAAATTTTCATCTATGATCTCTTGGGGAAAAAAAAGAAAGTATTATATTTTGCAAGGTTTTAAGGCAATTTCTCGAAAATCTCTCTTTTAGAGTGATATTTCAAACAAACAAAATAATCTGTTGTGGAAAGTGTCTAACAATGGGAAATATGAAACAAAAAAGCTTCAAAATAGTGGTGGAGCTAGATGCTCTAACAATTATCACGATAATGGAAGGGATCAATAACATAAGAAATCCTAGATGCTCTAACAATTGTCACGATGGTGGCAGAAATATTACAGCTTGCTACTATAATTATCGACAGATTCCTATCATAGAACTACCCAAACTCTCCTCTAAAACTTTTTCTTCTTTCCAAAATGCCATAAAGGGACAATTTAGATATTCAGTCAACCAGGTTGGGGCGTTATAGTCATCTGCATGTGAGAGATAAGCATGGCCTCACCGTTTGTTTAACTCTATCTAATGGGTCTGATGGTGCCACGTGTCATGTAGGAAGATGAAAATAGTCGAGAGATTTATACTCTTTTAACATATTTTATTCTTGTTTTAGAAATTTGATTACACGTTATTAAATTTACTTATTTTTGCATGCAGGATGTTCGTTGATTCATGCAGGCGTTTACGTATAATGAAAGGGTCCGAGGCCATTGGACTTGGTTGGTTTCTCCGTCCATTTATTTCTTTTTTATATTATTTTAATATATTCCATTATTTATTTTGGGGGATAGTTAAAGCCCAAAGGTTTCGGTTTAAGCGGCAGGATTTCTGATGAAGGCACGAAATTTCGGCTTTTTATTGCTTTAAGGAAAAGTGAATGCATATTATTCGCCATGAAAAATGCCGAAATTTTGCAACCCGCTCCAAATTTTCAGCCAAAATAATGGATTGTGTCGGCCTTTATCAGACACATTTTATCCTTCAAATTTATGGGGTAGCCAAATTTTGGCTAATATTGATGCATCTTCCAGAATTTCCTGAACAAATTATCTTTTATCTCTTCTTAATTAATTTCTACACATTCATTTTAATATTATAATTCATGTACATAACTTTTTAATATTAAAATATGTTTTAAATAAGTATTTGATTTGATTTTTTTAATTTTTCAGCTCCAAGGGCGGTGGAGAAATGCAAGAACAGAAGCTAAAGTAAGGGAGAGGGCAAGGCAACCAGCTCTATCTATAAAAGAAGAGAGAGAAAGAAGAAATCAATGGTGGAGATGTGTGTGTATCATGGTGTGTTTGTTGTTATGTTAAATTAAAGATGTTGGGTTATTTGTTATGGACACTAAACAATAACATTTGGGATATTAAGACTCCTTACAGTTGTTTCTTAAGAGTAGTAGTTCTGTCTCTCTTCATCCACTTCCATGTAAGGAAAATGAAAAACTTATGTGGTTCTGTATTGTTCTATGTTATGTGTTGATTGGGTTAATAAATCGTCGATGCGGTGTGTTTTCTCTTCGGTTTTTCCTCTTTCATTATCTAGAGTGTCTATTTTTAGGATTTTAATATGTTTACAGATCTACTTGATTTGAACCGTATTTAGTGTTTAAAATTACTGAATTAGATATGATAATTATCAGGCCATCTCAAGAATTTTTAAACCAAAATTATGCCTTATGAAAACATTTGGAGGTGTACCTTATTTTCATTATTTAAAGTTTATACAAATCACACCCTTTTTAGAAATGATCCAAAAAAGAAAAAAAAATGTAAAAATAAGTATTCATGGCCAAAACACTTTTTCGTCTTTACCAAAATGATGGAAAACATAAAAAAAACATATTACAAATAATTTTTTCTGAATTTTTTTAAAGATTTTTTTTAAGATCCTGAACTTGACCACCAAAATCGGGCTTAATGGGACTTGCCCAGGCCGATATGCCTGTTTTTCCAAACATTGCGTGGCACCATTTAGAGGGAATTTCTTTGTCCCATTCTTGACATATTTTGGTTTCTTCAACATAAATATAGCAAGAATACAACATAAAAAAACAATAATTCAATAATAAAAGGACTAAAATACCACACAAGATTCAGGGGTATATTTTATTTTTTTAGACCCATGTGATTATGAGAAGTATGTATGTTCCAAATTTGAACTTAATCCAATACAATATAAAAATATGAACATGAAATACCTATATATCCTAAAATAATGGGACCTAAGCGTAAAATATGAAATATCTCTAAAAATAAAATGACATTTTTTGGATCTTTTCTAGTATTTTTCTTGTTTTATGATTGGATAAGTTGGCTCGGTTTTAGGCCAACCATGTTCTTTTCACATAGTTGATAATTGCCTTTTCACATGTTCTTTTCACATGTTCTTTTCACATAGTTGATAATTCTAGGAATGCTACATCAAAGGCCCGATTCCTACCGAGGGTGGGGGCCCTCTCCGCACTATTCACCCAAAAAAAAAAAAAGATAATAAGCTCCAAATTCATCAAAATAATTGGTTAGAAACTTTCAAAGGTAGATTAGTGTCACACTGTCACTACATGACTCGTTGGATTTGCTTGACTTGTTTGACTACTTTAAGACCTCTCAATATGAAAACAATTTTTTTGTCACAACTATTTCACTATTTCCCTTTACTTAAAATGAAGGAATCCTCCATATCTTTGACCTCTGATTAAAGGCCTTTGGTCTACATAGCTAAGGCCAAATTTCCTTTAATATTCAATCAAAAGATAGACAACAAAGCATACTTTACTTTAAATAGGCAAACCATATGATATGATCTTCCACCGACCATTAAAGAGAGAGAGAGAGCTAAAAATATCAGAAAGCCAGCTTTCCACTATGCTCCATGAGATATGATGATCCTTTACAATCTCACATTGATTTCCATGGTTGTGATCCAATGAAGGTGTGAAGAAAAATAAAGCTGAATTTGCTTTAAACAGGCAGCCAAGCCATGAGATAGTGAGCAAAGCCAAACTTTCTTTATAGGAGCAGCCATGAGAGATGGGTTTCCATGTCACCAATACGATAGAGTAATAAAGCCAAATTTGCATTCAACGGACAGCCATATAGTAATTGATTTTCCACGATCTTCCATGGATTTCCCTTCCTAATGCATGAAAGTCATAGAATCTTAGTGTAGGCCCAAATTTGTCATAAAAATGGTCAAAAATTTCCACCTATGCAGGCTTTGCCAATTAGTGACAAATAGAACTGCTTCAAACCAATCTAAATATAGAGATAAATTTATGGAATAATGAATCTAAAAACCAAGGAAAGCCAATAAAGTAAAAAGAAAGATAAGAATTTAATATTAGGAAGCATAGAACGTTGTTCGCTGATCATTAAATTGATGTCACATCGAAATTCTCTCGAATGCATTCATTTTAAATTCTATCCGTTCCAGTCTTACCACTCATCCATCTCAACTACACTCATTCTATAGATATGTTGGTTCTTGACCGTCCAACGTTCCACTCTAGAAAGCAAAGCTTGTCTCACAGTTATCGTATAAAACTTCCCCTCCCGCTTCATTGCTATATGTCGATTACATAAAACTCCATTTTCGCTATTATATATCAACCCAAAATAAGGTTGAATACTATGAGTTGGTTAATATTTTGTATCATTTTACTAGGGTCTTGAAATTTTAAGTTTTTATCTTTTTTTCATCTTGCCATAATTCAAAAGTTAAACTTTCAAATAATCTAAAACAAAAAACCCTAAGCGTTAAGACAGAAAGTCCAACTTTCTAACTACCTAAAACACACAAAAGATTGCTTATAGATGGTCTAGATATCCAACTCTTAAAACTATCCAAACGCATTAGGCCTTTGGGCGGTCCAAAAATCGAAATTTGAAAAGCGGGTCAAATGGAATATAAAACTTAAAAATGAGAACCTTAGAACCACCTAAAATATGGACAATACCGAATCTCATTTTGTGTCCATAAATTTGCCTGTCTCTTTTTAATTTATTTGAGGACAGGCTCTGTGAGGGGCTTTATTGCATTTTGCGAAAAGATTTCTTATTTTTGCGGGAGTATACCATCTGTGATACCTCGAACCGGACAACCAACCTGAAAGAAAAAGAAAATTTAACTCTTCCTTTTTATTTGCCTAAAAAAATACCCAAAATTGAACCATCCAAACCAACCTGAAAGAAAAAGAAAATTTAACTCTTCCTTTTTATTTGCCTAAAAAAATACCCAAAATTGAACCATCCAATTTTTGGAGGGAATGATTTAAATGTTCAAAAACTCAAAATCCTTTTTTTTTTTTTTCCGAAAATAATCATATAATTATACTCGCTCTTGTAATGTAGGCATTGCATACGGAACTCAATTGTTTTCGTATATTCCATGCAACTAGAAAATCCACTAAGTTGTGAATAAGCATGTAAATGATTTTGTGTGGGCAATAGAGAAATTTCTTGAAGAATTTGGGAAGCCGTCCTATGTTTATGTGTCAGCTGAAGCCCCTGTTCACATGTGACCTCCATCAAAAATTCACTTTTTAAGTATGGGATTTGGATCCGAAGGTTAACAATTCAATAATCTCGGCAACCACGATCATGACTATGAAAAAAAGAAATTAAAATTTGCGCTATAAAAATAGTTTAATTAGAAATTTATTTTCACCCCATTCATTTTAATTCTGTGCAGATCATCCAAACTGTACTTTCTTGAAGCTATTAATGCATAAAACAGGAGTGCGTTTTTAAGATGTGTTTCATATCCTAAATTCATAAAAAATCAGGGTGGACGCGAGCACTCACAATCAAATTAATTTCCGATGTTTTAACTTTGGGATATCACAATGCAATCGTTTTCTCTCCCCAAATATCGTTGCTCTAGAAGGCCTAGGTTGTGAATATGCGTAGGATCGAATTTAATTTGTGTAAGCAATGGAGAAGATTTTTGAGACAGTCTTATCCTGGTAAAATTGGGAACTAACTAATGTGTTATTTTGAATTTTAGATTGTAGCAATTTTTTCCTTTTTGGCCAAAATAGCCTTCCAGGTGGCAATGGACCTGGACCGGACCTAGGATCTAACAAGTAAACCAGGCCTGGACGACCCAGATCCAGAAACTGGACTGGTGCGTCAAGTCCAAGTCCAAATCTTGGACCCAAACACTATCGGGTCCAAATCCTGGTCCAGGCCCCACATTATACTTTCAGGTCCTAATTTATGAAATATATTTAAAGATATAGATATTTTGATTTTTGAGTGGGTATGGGTTTGGTCCCACATTATATTTTTAGGTCCGGGTCTGGGTCCAGTGACTTTGGGTTTAGTCCTGTCCAAGTCCCATAATATTTTTTTGGATTTAATCTGACGACCCCTAAATAGCTTCTCTCTAGAAGGTTTCCAAGATTTATCTTTTCTCTTTTTACGCTTTCACGTTTGAGAGATTTTCACGACTTTGAAAGGTCGCGCACACTTATTTTAGCAGACATGTTGAAACGAACATAACCGGCCCACTTACTACCCTAAAACTATGGACTAAATAATAGGACTTAGGTGGCGTTATACAGCCTTTGAAACTCAAGATACGCATGGCATAAAAGGAAAGGAAAGGAAAAAGTTGAAGAATTGAAGACTTCACACAAGAAAAAAAGAGCTGGGTGTTAGAAAATTAATTTAAAAGGAAAAGATGAGTTTTTAGGGAGAAAAAGGAAGGAGATAAACTAAAAGCATGACTCTTGTGAAGGATTGTGTGTAGCCGCCTGTTGTCTATAAAGTTCAAGCTTTCATTTGGTTGGTTGGCTTTGCAAGATAAAGTTCTAACAGTTGAGAACCACATTAAGAGAGGTAAGTTTTTTCTTCTAATATTTGTTTCATGTGTAAGAGAGATGAAGAATACATGTCTCGCTTACTTTTGCATTACCCCTTTGTTACTGAAATTTGGAATTGGATTTTGAAACTGTTAGGCATTTTGGTGATGTCACCAAATAATGTTATGGACAATTTAACTCGGAAAATTCTCGGAAGGCCGGTTTCATGGGAGATTTGGAAAGAGCAAAATAGGACTTTTGAGGGAAAATCTTTGCCTTTGGAGAGGGTCTTGAGTATTATTCAAAGCACTGTTTGGTGCCGGTTGTCATTACTTGAGGAACCTTGGGGTCTTTCGGCGATCAATATGTTATTGAATTTATCAAACCTATTGAATTTGGGGATTGTTAGATGCTGATGGAAAGGTAGGTAGGTACCTCCCATTGTAGGTTGTTACAAACTTAATTTTGATGGGAGTTCCTTTGTAACCCAAGCATAACTAGAATTTGGAGTAGTGAGAGATTGGAATACCAATGTCCTTTTATATTATGTTGGACCGTGTAGAAATACTACAGCCAATCGTGCAGAACTAGTCTATCTTTTATAGGGTTTGAAATTTTTTAAAGAAAAATTGGTCGAGCATTTAATTATGGTCGAAGGAGGCTGTTTGAATGTTATCAGATAGTGTAATAAGGAGCAAAGAGTACCTTGGCACTTGAGGTCTTTTTTGTTGCAGATTCTAAATATTGCAAATTCTCTGAGGATTTCTTTTCGTCATATTAACAGATCCAATGAGCTTGTGACAAATTGGCTAACATGGGTGCTTATTTATTTGTGATGGCTATTTTTTAGGATATAAACTCTTTGTTATAATATTCTTTTAGTTTTAATTAAAGCTTGAATATTGTCAAAAAAAAAAAACAATTGTATGTGTTGTGGTGAGGAGTGGTGAGTGAGCAAATTTAAAATTTTCAATGGTATACTATATGTAGCACACAAACATTACGCTCCATGCAGTCTCAACCATCTATTGTCAATGAAGATGGTAAAGATGGAACCTCCCCCACTTAAGTAAATCCCAAAAGATATTCTACTTCTTCAGGAATGTTCACTTACTCCCTAGGGTAAAACTCCACTTAGAAATAATTTTAGGACTCAAAATTTTGGGGATGTAACTTCTTCAACCTATATAATTAATCTCAAAAAAAAGAGAGTTATTGATGGTGTCTTTATCCACTTGAAAAAATGATATATCCGGATTGAATAGTGACCATCTAATTTTTAGATGATGATATCTAAGCGTTAGAAAACTCAAATTTCAAATCCTCTTTTTGAAAATAATCATCTAGTAATTTTTAAATGATTCTCAAATTTCAGATTGAAAAAAACCTCCCAAGTAGGTCTTTGGACCAAGGGAGTAGAAGTAAATTATGCTTCGGAAGAAGCATAGCATATGCGCTCTAAGTAATAAGAATGGACGAACAATTTATCATCTCGTTCTTCTGTCATTAAAGATTTGACAAAGTGGCCAATTAAGGATCCACTTTTTTAAATTTCGTTAAATGATTTTTATCAAATTACAATTGACCAAATTGCAATTTGGTGAATTAGTATTTGATGTCTTTGTATTTGATTATACTTTTCAAGTTCAATTTCTATTGCTGAATTACCTAAAAAAAAAAAAAAAAGCAATTTCCTATTGTGCAGTACGATGATAGTGGTGGTGGCAGTCGCAATAGGCATTGCTGATGAGGGAATGTGGAGAAAGAGAGAGTAGCATCAATGAAAAAACCACTGAAAATGAAACTTAATTGCCATTTCAAAATCAAACAGGCCCATATGGTCATCAGCCAAATCACAAATGTAGTTTGGTCCTAATTATAAGTTAACCTAAATTTGGTAGGAGTTTCACTGGGCCTTAAATCCTTTGTATTTATGTGGAATTTCACTATTATTATATTTTGCTAAAAAATTATATTCTTGCGGGTGAAAAAACAACATCAAATTAACTTTAGGACCCCAAATTTTGGGAATGTAGCCACCTCAATCTAGCAAGCAACCTTAAAGAAATAAAAAAAAAAAGAAACATTGTGTATTAAACATGTGTCTGAAAAAAAATCTTAAATGTGAGTAGAGACTATTTTTTCAAAAACATGCATCTGGTAATTCTAAAGTGAATTCCAATTTTTTGGTCTTCTAACCGAAGGGAAGTATACAAAGTGCTCAAGCAGAAAATGGGGATTTTCGCTCTATTACTTTTTCATAAGTTCATAGGAATTTGGTATTTAGACTTATATATGAATACATTTTATATGGATTGATTGTACGCATAATAGTCCTAGCAATGGGTCAGGTCTACAAAACTGGGGCTTGGGCCACGAGATGTGGACCGAGGATGTAACAATCCTAAAAATTTCAAAAAAAAAAAAAAAAGAAAAAAGGAGAAAATATGTTTATAAATAGGTGATGTTCTGTTTGAGTATGATGGTCCTTGGGGACCATCACTGTTTTCAAAAACTTTTGCTTTGAATTAACATTTGCTTGCCTTTACTTTTTCCTTTCCCCGCTTTTGCCTCCTGCTGCTTGCGGCTGGCAGCGTCTTTTAGCGGATATGGTTTTCGTACGATAAACGTTTGCTTTTAACGCGACACCTCAGGTATGAGGTAGAGCGTAAGAAAATAATATAATAATACGTTATAAGAATTTAAATAGGGGATGTGAGCACTCCCACCCTAAAACAAAACTTTGAGATCTCTCTCTGGTCGAAACACAGTGAACTTCTCTCTCGAACCGAAAATTTTTATCGGAAGCTCCCTCTCAAATAATTGTGGGTAAGTGACATCGTCTTCCTGAAAAATAGTCTATTTTTAATAAATAGTGATATTTCCGTCTAGGATCTTTATTTTATAAGTTTTGTGTGTAAGTGATATCGTCTTCCTAAAAAATAGTATATGTTTAATAAATAGTGATATTTCCGTCTAGGATCTTTATTTTATAAGTTTTGTGTGTAAGTGACATCGTCTTCCTGAAAAATAGTCTATTTTTAATAAATAGTGATATTTCCGTCTAGGATCTTTATTTTATCAGTTTTATGTGTAAGTGACCTTATTGTCTCGAAAAATAATCCATTCTTTTAAAAAATAAAATGAAATAATTATTTCTGCTTATTATCATGAATTTTAGGCGCGATAAATTTTATGCGCACGTGACCTCG
>NW_006497648.1:8731648-8755548 GCF_000471905.2 Amborella trichopoda | reverse complement strand
AATAACATAAATTCCTTACATTAAAGTTTCTACTCATTGGATCCCTCACCTATTGGCATGAAAACTAAAGTTGGCTTAT
Source organism: Amborella trichopoda (assembly GCF_000471905.2). Next base: position 8,755,469 of record NW_006497648.1, on the reverse strand, counting down.
CCAAAACAGGACTCTATGTAGAGTATACAATAGAATACAACTCATGATAATGCTATTTTCACACATTGGAGCTGTACATTTATTAAATATAATTAATTTCATCATAACATCTCCACAAATTAGAGAGATAAACTACTTCAAGTTTTAAGTTTTAGAGAAAGAAAATATCTTAAACTTTTAGAGAGATAAACTACTAAATTTTTTAAAGAGAAACTTTTTTAAAAAATTTAGAGAAAAAAATTATATCATATTTTAAGTTTAAGTTAGAAAAAGTATCTTAAAAATTTAGAGAGGAAAACTATATTAAATTTTAAAGAGAGAAACTATTTTAAAACTTTTAGACAAAAAAACTATCTCAAATTTGAAGTTTTAGATAGAGAAAACATCTTAAAATCTTAGAGAGAAAAACTATATCAAATTTTAAAATAGAAAAACTATCTCAAATTTCAAGTTTTACAGAGAAAAAATACCTTAAAATTTTTAAAGAAATAAACTACCTAAAAATTCTTAGAGAGAGACTATCTCAAATTCAAATTTTAGAGGGAAAAAGTATCTTAAAATTCTAGAGAGTAAAACTATATCAAATTTCAAGTTTTAGAGGGAGAAAGTATCTTAAAATTCTAAAGAGTAAAACTATATCAAAGTTCAGAGATAGAAACAACCGGAAAACTTTTTAGAGAGAAACTTGTGGAAGGATAGTATATATTGTACACCTAGTTAATATGAAAAGTATATATTATAATATGTATATTTAAGAAGGGTAGATATAATATTTTGTATTTATGGTAAGTCTAAGTATAGTATAGGAAATTGTGATTTATTATTAAATTTCTTCATCTGTATATTCATATAATTAATAGACACTGAGTCTATTCAAAAAATTTGAGACTCTTCATATGGTATCAGAGCCAAATCCATATTAGGTGTGACTATTTTTTTGTCCCTTAAACATTTTCGCTAATTTTCAAGCCGAGTTTGTTGAGCAAAAACGAACGGATCACTGTATAATGTTTGGTGTCTTGTACCCATGCACAATGGATCGCTGCTCCTCTTATTGTTACACCAAATTTGAGAGCCAAGGGATAGTTCCAAAGTGCGTTGATTCTCTACTCTGCGAATGCAATGTTCTTTGACTTTCTCTCTCATTTTTAGTGTTTTTATCTCTCTTAGTTCTATCTATTTGAAGGTTCTCTCTCTCCGGATTATGAGAGAAGCCCTCTATGTACGGCGCTCGAAATTAATGGTTTGGTGCCATTCCATTATTTCGTTCTTCCCAACGCCTCTCTTTTCTTTTATTAACTTTTCTTTGAAAAGTCTTCTTTTTATCTCTCTGTTCCATTTTGAACAGTCTGATCTTCGCCTTTGACAAACCACCTCCCAAAATTGCTTCCAAAAAAAATAAAAATATGAAGAAACCCAGATTTGAAGTCAAATAGATCATCTGAAAATCCTGATATGCAACCAACTCTCGGTCGCAAATAAAATAAATTTTAAAATTTATTGTATGATCGAGTTTGTTTGTTCTGTTTCTCAATCGTGTCTATTTCGATCTACAGAGCTATTGAATCTGTTGGCTCTTCCAAGTGCCATTCTATTTTTCTCGGTTTTTCTAAATTGTTTTTGTCTTAAGTGAAGATATGAAATTTATCTGTTCTTGAGGCTTGTTGATCCCTGCCTCTACTTTCTGTGCCTGTTGATCAAGCAACCTGAGCATGATAACCATTACTTTTATTGGTCACACAACCACTGTTTTTACTGGTCTAGCTATGTATAAGAAGATCCTTTTACTGGTCATGCTATACACCTAAAGATCCAACAACTCGTTTCCGCAATTAGTATTCAAACTCCAGTTGCTCTCTTTCATAGCATCTTGAGTTTGATGGGCAATGTGAAACGAATGTAACTGGGTAATTTGGTGTATATTTAGAAATGGTAGATACAATATCTTGTATTTATGGTAAGTCTGGGTATAGTATAGGAAACTATGATTTATTTTTATATTTTTTCATCTATAATCTGTCTATGAAAAATAAATATGTATATCCATATAATTAATGGACACCGAGTCTCTTCAGAGGAATGAGACCGTTCACAAAACTATATCAAAATTTCAAGTTTTAGAGAGTGAAAGTATCTCAAAATTTTAGACACATAAAATATATCAAATTTTAGCAAGAGAAAGTACCTAAAAATTTTTTTAGAGAGATGAAGTATATCAATTTTCAAGTTTTAGATAAAGAATGAATTTTAAAATTTTAGATAGAGAAACAACCTGAAACTTTTTAGAAAAATTATTTCAAAATTTCAAGTTTTAGATAGTGAAAATATCTCAAAATTTAGAAACATAAAGTATATCAAATTTTAGAAAGAGAAACTAACTAAAAAAAATTTAAAAAGTAGAAATATATCGATTTTCAAGCTTTAGATTGAGAAAGAATCTTAAAATTTTAGAGAAAGAAACTACCTAAACAAAATAGAAAGATAAACTATCTCAAAATTTAAGTTTTGAAGAGAGAGTATCTTAAATAAAAAACTTGAAGATTACCCAAATTACCCTTCTTTGTGATTAGAACTGATAACAAGCAAGGGCATTTCACTAGAGAGAAACCATCTCAAAAATTTTGAGAGACAAACTATATCAAAATTTAGAGTGAGAAACAACTTGAAATTTTTTAGACAGATAAAGTATCTCAAAAATTTTAGTATATCAAATTTCAAGTTTAAGAGAGAGAAAGTATATTAAAATTTTAAAGAGAAACTATATCAAAATTTAGAAAGAGAAAGAAATTTGGGATTGTTTACAAAGAGACCATTTATTTTTTTTACAAGGAGCTCACAACTATTCTTACTCATTAGATGTCAAATTTGATGGTTTTGGGAGAGTCACAATGTTTGAGAATTTTGTTTTGGAATTTTTCTTCTATTCAATGGCACTCTTACAACCGCCCATTTTGAAATTTAAGGAACAAAAGCGGCTACGACTTCTTTGTACAAATGATAAATGATCTTTTTGTAGACAAACTTTTAAAATTTTAGAGAGTAAAACTATATCAAATTTTAAAGAGATAAATTACCTAAAAAAATTAGAGAGAAAAACTATCTCAAGATTAAGGTTTAGAGATGGAAAGTATCTTAAAATTTTATTGAGAAAAATTGTAGAGAGAGAAACCACCTGAAACTTTTTAGATACAAAAACTATAAAAACAAAAATTTGAGAGAGAAGTTGTCAGCTATTCTAAATTTTAAATTTTAAATTTTAAAACATAAATTATCTCACAAAATTTAGACAGAGAAACTATATCAAATTTTAATTTTTCGATAGAAAAACTATCTCAAAATTTCAAATTTGATGTGTTTTCTCTCAGTGTGCATATTACCCATTGTGTTTGCCAAACATGAGAAAAAGTATGCTTAAGTAATATTTTCCTATAAATTCTCCGCATATGCAAATACTTTTCGTGTACATATTTTCCTGATAAACAGTCACGCATACTAAATGACCCCTAATAGCAAACCGGGTAATACAAAAAGATGATCCAAATATGAGATTTCCATAACCTTTGTACTATTCAAAGCCATCCAAATAAACCACGTTTGAGTAACCAAGTTTTAACATAGCCACACAATAAGGTTTTGATTCAAAACCTGGGATTGGCAACACAAGGAGCCAAATGTGCCCTAAAAGTTTATATTCTCACGGGTGAAAAATAATCTTAAATTACTTTTAGGACCCAAAATTTCGGGGATGTAGGGACCTTAATCAAGCAATCAACCTTAGAAAAACCAAAAAGAAAAAGAAGAAGAAAACATTGTGTATTAAACATGTGCTTGGAAAAAAAATTCTAAAATTTAGTAGAGGCTATTTTTTCAAAAGAAAAGTATACAATAAGGTCATTTATCTTTTGTACAAGGCGATCACAATTAATCTTGACAATTAAATGTGAAATTAGGTATATGCATTTATTTCATTGACCAAGTTTAAACTTCAAAAGATATTTTTTAAAACTTTGTGATACATCCAAACTATCAGATTTCACATTGGATGGTTTTAAGTAATTGTAACCTCCTTATATGAACCCCTTTTTCAAAAGATCATAAATTGAATTCCAAAATGTAGGGTCAAGAAAATACTCCTCAATAGGTCCTGTACCCGAAGGGGAGTAAAGTATAAGAGTGCTCAAGCAGAAACACACAATTTTCATTCTATTACCTTTTCATAAATTCATAGGAATTCGGAACTGAGTTTTATTATAATTGTATTTTATATGGATTATACGTATATTTGTCCTAACAATGGGCCTGGCCCAATTGTCCCAACAGTAAAAAAAACTATGGCCAGACCGGGCCATGGCCGCAACAGGGTCGGCTCGGTTCAGCCCAGCCCAACCTAGCCCTTTCTCATATCTGCATTTTTTTTTTATTGGATTGTATTTAGCCTAGGCCAGGGCCTCTTCGGACTGATCCAAGTCAGCTAAAGCTTAGGCGGGCCCTATAGGGACTAGGGCTGAGCTAGGGTCAATCCCTAGCTTTTCTCAATATCTATATATTTGAGATGATTAATTAGATGTTTTTCCAACATCAAAACAATCTTCTTTGAAGGATTTTAAAAGTGCACCTTAATCCTACATTCTAAGATGTCAACCTTATGTAAACTTTTTTTTTTTTTTTATTTGTCTTTGTTTTAGATTTTTAGATTTTTTTTTTTTTTGAGTAATTCAACAGTAGGAATCGCACTTAGGAAATAGAAAAATATAAGTTCTTTAATCTAGCCCTGAAACCATAAATTTCAATAAAAATCTAAAAGCTATCTCCCATCTTAAACCATTATGAGTTCTCTGAGCTTAGTCCCACACTGCCAAACACATGCCTATGACTCACCAAAAGACAAAAAAGAGACCAAAAAAATAGATTTCAAGCCACCCTTTATTTTTATTAACGAAAAAATAAAAGAACAAGTATTGGGCTCAACTGAACAATTAAAAAAAAAAAAGTTCATATAAGTGTGAGGCTCTAAACAATCAAATTAGGGCGCACCTCAAAAATCTCACTAGAAGAGGTTGTTTTGATGCTCAAATATCCTCAAATTGATCATCTTGACCTCATGATGCATGGACATGAGAAAAAAATGGATTTCAAGTTTTTGAAATAGCGTATCTTATAATGCATTTTAGGACAGTTAATTTCAATATTTTTAAGATTTTCATATATTTGCTACACTGTTTTTGAAGCTTTAAATTTTATAATTAATAATGAAAACATATTTTAAGACTATCACAAAGATTTTTAATATTGAAACATATTTCTCGACATGCGCTTTACTCAGCTCTACACAAACAAACTGCACCTTTTGAAAAACTATGAAGTTTTTATAAAGCCTAGGCTTTATGTCCGGAAAGCACTTCAACCAGAGAGTTCTAATATTTATTGCTGAGAGACTTACTTCTTTCTTCTGTTTTTTTTGTTTAGGTGACAAATCGAGCAACGGGTGCTGAAAGAACAGTGAGGATCGTGGATCAATGCAGCAACGGTGGACTCGATTTGGAAGAAGGCGTCTTTAGGCAGCTCGACACCAATGGGAGGGACATTGCCCAAGGCAAGGACATCTCAAGGTCAACTACCAGTTCGTCAACTGTGGCGACTAAGAATATGACTACTTACAACAAAAAAAAAAAAAAATCATGTAATTGTGTTCCTTATGCTTCCTTTTTCTTTCTGATAAAGGAGCTGAGGAAACATGAAAGGGGGTCACTCTCTATGGACACCTTACATTATAAACAGAGATGGAGTTGGTCTTTTTAGTTTATGGGCGAAAATTTATGTGTTGTCGCAAACAAAGAAAGCTCGTATGGGTCTGTTTGGATGAAACAATATATGACTTAGGAGACAGCTAAATCCTAGACAAACTTATCTATGACCCTTTAGGGAGCTTTACATAGAGAGAGCAATTAAGGGTTTTCTGGTGTTTAAATTCCTGTATAAGCCTTGATTTTAGGTTTCAGTTTCTCTCTCTCTCTACTTGCTTCCAAGAGCTAATATCTCTTTGCTAGCCAAGATCTTTGCCATGTGTTCAGCAATACATTCAGGTGTACAGTATGACCTTTGATCAGTGCATGTTTTCACCACTGTTTTAAAGCTTTTGGCTTCAGTTTCTCTCCCAACCTGACACTCTAAATAACATCTATGAATGCATGACTGTCATGTATCCATTGTTCATTAGCCAATATATTTTCACTCTGGTCATCCAATGCTTCTATACGGTTTTTCAAAATCATGATTCTCAATCCGAATCACCGATTTGAATAGTAATTACTCGCAGTTAAACTGCTATTCGGGATAGCATGGTTCCTGGCTTGATACCTTTTTAAAACTTTTTCCTTATCTTTTTCTTTCTTTTAGAGTTTACAAGGCATAAAAAAAAAATTTAATTTTTATTTTATTTTATCTATTTTTAACGTTTTTCTAGATCATTCTTACGGACCTATCCATACCAATCCCAATTGCTAATCCAACGATCTGACACGGATCTGTAGGGTAAACGACCCACCCTACCCATCTAGATTTTAAAACACTGCTATTATATGTATCCCATTTGAAGCCAAGTTGTTGTTCTTGCACGTATTTTCTTTTGGGCCGTGATTAATTAAGACCGGTGACTTTTCACCACTGTTAACCAAGTAATTCTTGTACATTGGAACTTCTTAAACCAAATTTCTTCAAATTCGTTCCCACTCGAAACTTAATCCAAGCTCAATCTTTTCAAGGGCAAATCAGCATGGTTCCAATGGTTTCCAAAAACTTTTCTCAAGCAACTCGGAGAAGTCTACCCAGTGATTCCTTGAGTTTTATTACATCTTAGGGTGAATTTCATTACAACCCAATGGTATCTTCGATTCTCCAAGAGCGGCCATCAGAAAGAACAACATCATCTCACATCTCAAGATCCAATCTTTGATGTGAAGGAGAAAGTTCAATATTTGGTGAAAATCAAATTTTCCTTCTTTGAAACTGTATTATACTTTAAACATTGGTTATACATTTTAACCTCATTGCATTTTAAACCCGATTATGCAATTTTGACTTTAGCAGAAGACATATATCTTCACCCAATTTTGACCTCAACGTAAGAGCTTAAGCATAAAAGAGAAATTCATTAAAACATTCTAGGATCCAATGCCAATAAATTCCAGAGTCAATCATGCATGAACATATATACATAATGCCAAAAAAATTGAAAAAAAAAAAAACACTTATTTCTAGCAGTGACTGATTTATTAATTTGTCACTGCTTTTGAATGTTTACAATGTAACAATCGTAAACTTATGAATCAACGACAAAAATAGCTAATTTTCACTTGCATCTTTTTTCAAGCAAATATAAATTAGTTATCTAACTCCACAGAGCGAATTATAATGTCTGCATATGTTTTTGTCTTTGCGATAAGCTCCGCATTCGGCCTGTCATTGTACTCAACCTGGTTTTGTCACAAAAAGAGAGAAATTAAAAATAATATTTAGAGAAATATTACGAAAGGAATCCTAAATTGCAGATAAATGAAGCATACCCGCCATTTAGCAACATCTGGTGCTTTTCCTGCTAGAATGGTACCAGGCAAGTGTTAAAAAGTGCATCAAAAAAGATAATGAAAGTAACTATGGAAACAAGAGTTCATGCCTTATATTAGCATAAAATTCTTGTAGAAATACACACCCTTTAATATATGTCTTTTCAGAACTCGCCGCATAGCAACATCGATATCCACATCAACAAACCTTCAACAATAGTAACTATATATCAATGAAAATGACCCAATACGATATCATGATGATGATGATGATGATGATGATGATGAGAGCTTTTCAAGAGAAAAACGATGATTGTTTTCAAAATTCAAACATTTGGAAACCGATGTCACCATACCCGACATGATTGCAAGAAAGAATGTCAAACGGACAACTAATGATATTTCCAGAGGGCATTAGAGAGCCAATGCTGTTGATATTGCCACTCTGCAAGAACCACGATTTAAAAAGGAAAAAATAAAGTGTATTTTGCAATATGAGCATTTGAAACACCTGTTTCATCAAATCCATTTAGGAAGTTCTCAAATAAGGGTATTTTAAATGGGTCCAATTTAAGCATAGCCACAGCAACATCGAATCACTGTGGTGCAGCCCATCATCTCACCGAATCACAAAAAGAATATGGGATGTAAAATACCAGTATTTCTGAATCACAAAAAGAATTTAGGATTTAAAATACCAGTATTTCACTGCTTGTTGAAAGGTACCCGTGAAATAGGAGTATTTCATATACCCGGTATAAAAGATGCTTTTTCTTACAAAAACAAATGATTGTGAAATAGGGACAATAAGACATTGCTCCTCTGCCACCCTCTGCCCCAGCCATATGACATGATATAGATGGGTTCAAAATGTCAGAAAAATATATCTAAGAGAAAATGTAAAACAGAGTTCAGGGGACTGAAATATTACCATTTTTCATCAAATAAAGAAGAGATCTCTTTCCATACCCCATCTTGTAAGAACAAGTAATTTCCTTCCACTATTACTATTTTGTGCCTGCCACAATCGAGAAAGACAGAGTATGTGTAAACTTGAGTATTTTTACACTCTTGAATGGATCCTCAATTCATCTTAAACTAAACAATATTCACCAAAGCATGCTGCTTGGAGTTATCCTTTAATAAGATCACTCAAATGGAAAACACTGTCAGGTAGTTTGTGGACATTTAAGTATGCAGCTTAAATGCAATGTCAGGTATCCAAGACACATATCAGCCTTTTTTGGGTCTAAAATCACGAAGCTACTGCAGATTGAATATGCTTCAACAAAGGGATTATTCATGTATACAGTTATAATAATCTCCTTTAACATAATTGAAACACTTAAAACATTTACCCACACAGTTACTACTTCCATAACTAGCAGGCAAAAATGGCACATTGTTCTGAAGAAAAGAAGACGAGGAGAAGATCCAGGTTATCTGACAAATACATTGTAGGGAATTTTTTAGAGCTTTATGCATTAATCTCCTGCTGAATATGATTTATAAACCCTTGTAGGGATATTAGAACACTCAGGAACACACCACACATGGTATTCTGGTTTGCAAAAGGACTAGTTTGTCCCCATCCTTCAACTAAACTCCCATCTATATTAGGTTAAAAATACTTGGGCCTTCCTGAGCTCAAGTGCAGGTTCAGCTATTTTTATGGTGCCGTACCAGCACATTTTTTTTTTTTTGGGGGAAGTCCATTGATAGGATCTTAATTTGGAATGTAATGCTGCAACAGTCATCACTTTAACCAAGACGGACCCAAGCCTGAATCCTACATGATTCCAAACATCAAAGACATGAAAATCATAAAGGCTTGTGGGGGCTCAAGGGCCCAGAGCTGGGTCCCACATGCTAAGAGATCTGGACTGATTTCTTCGGTCCGAGCCCTAGCAGACTAATATAGAGGACTGAGCCCCATCCTAATCAGCCTGGGTCCAGGCTGCTCAACCGATCCACCCTTATATGTTGACCATGGGTTTTAACATATTTTGATACTTCTCACTCAAGATCATACATGCGGTCATAACAGCAAAGTGAATAACCCACACTATAATTTTCACATGAAGCTGTATCCCTGAAAATTATGCTTTCCTCGAAGGCAGTAGCACATTCAAAGGCTAGTTGCATTGGCACATAAATATTTTATGACATAAATATGGTTTATTCAATTTCATAATCCAGCATAATTCCCATGAAAACAAAAGTAGGGGTCGTGCAGCTTCATTCCTCACAATCCCAGTATCAATATTACCAAGAAAATCACATCACTTGACCACATAGTCATTGAAGAAGCAAAGCTCACCCTAGGAAAAAGGATTCCCTAATCATGTACCGCCATGCCCTTCCGCAACATAAAAAGGATCCAAATAAATCCAGCACTTACTAAAGTTGACTCTTATTCATAAAATGATGACTTAAACCCCTGGTGTATGGTGTGGAGTACATGATGGTTAGTATTCCCATCGAGGAGAAAGTACAAGCAACGACCTAAACAATTATATAGATATCCTTGATACATATGTATACAAGAAATCCGCTTGAAGCTGAACCACCAACTGATATGAAAAAATGCGTAACAATTCGCTCTCATATTATAATGCATATCGATTATGATAAGATGATTGTGGCAGATACCCATTTGCCTGTCAATTACCTGACCAAACAACTACAATTCCCTTTTTTGGAGATCACCATATTGTACAAAACATGCTTTCCTTAAGTTGGATGAAGACTACATGAGATTCTAAATATATAATACCAGGAGCTTGTTCTGCCCCAGTCACATAACTATCCTAGTTTTCAGGAACAGACATCCAAGTTAGCAGGAAAAATAAAAATCTATAAATGCATTTATTTTTTGGATGAGTAGACCATAAATGCATTACACCAAGCAAAAATAAGAATGGTCTAAATCAGAAAATAAAAGAAGAAACTATACTGTTCGTATGCATAGAGCAAGCCCATGAAGATACTAGTAACTTACATAGGAGACACAAAAACAGCATCTTCTATAGGATCTCCAACGCCATGTTCAAATGAAGGCACATAAACTGATCCCTGCACGAATTAAGTACCTCTAAGAAAACAGTACAGAAAAAGAGCAGAACTTCCTACTAAGCTACTTTGGAAAAGATATAAACCAAAACTTGTGACAATGTTAATTATCAGATTTTTTATTCAAAAGATAGTAAAGAAAACCACAGCAAAACGCACCTCTCTTCTTAAAGTATTCAGGCATTTTAGAAGTCGAGATGGATTAAATGTCCATGGAGCTGAGGGGAAACAAGGGCAAGATCAATATTGTTCTGCCAATTCGAGAATCATGAGAAAATATGACCTAGTATAAAACCACTAACCTCCTCTTCTTGCATGTGCTTCCATTGGATCCTGGGGTCATAGGAAAGCAATGATCATTCCGATTATAAGACAGCAATGAAGCAATGATAATTAGAAGTATCTCAATGAAAAACTATGATCCTATTTAAAATCTTCAGAAGCATTCAAATGCATGAAGTCTAAAAAGTATGACTTGAATTCTTAGGCACACCATGGATGAACAACAAAAGTTCAGAATACTCAAAAAGGAACAAAAGGCCAACCTCCATTGCATCAAGCTGGGAACGATAAAGGTGAAACCCATCCATGGGAACAACTATGGCCACATCAGTAGGTTCAACCAGTAAATCCATCCTAGGCGCTTTTTGGAGCCAAAGCTTATTTAGACGGTCAACAACTTCGGATGCTATTGTGGACTTCCCTGAACCAGGAGAACCAGCTACACCTACAATGTACCTGTCAAATATGTGGTTTTCAATCTTTAGATATGGGAAATGAGAAGAGCTCTTAAATATGTGGTAAAAGAGGAAGAAAGTACCACACTAATGATTTGGTTGGGGAGGAAAAAGGAATGAGAACAAGCATGTACTAAAATTTCACAAAATGAACAAAATATGATGGTCTTAAAATGCAGAGATATTTATTCCTGCATGGATTTTCCCTTCCCCTTTCCCCTTTCCCCTTTCCCCTTCTCCCTCTCTACCTTCCCATTGTTATTCTCTACCCTCCTGCTTCCTTTTCTCCTAATATAATTAATACGTGTCCTACATTGTTTCTCTCATCTAATTGTCATTCTTGTTTTCCCTTTCCTTTTCCAAACCAACAGATGGTAATAGATGACATCCATGACATAGATATTATTTCAAAGAGTGTTAGCTCAATTCATAAACTAGCATGGAAATCACTGCTATACTCATTTATCGAGTACTCATGAAATAGTGCAATCTTAGTTATTGCAATATAGTAGGCAGAAAACCATAGTGATGAAGTCAACTCCATCCCTCTGAATCTGTAACTTATTTGTCAGATATTGGTGAACATACACCTCTAGGGAGGCCCCCCCGTATATGCAGAACAGAAACACAGTTTTTTGTTCGTAATGTCTTACAGTGTGAAAAAATAAATCACTCTTGGGATTAGGGAATGGGCTTGATTGGTTACAATGCCGACGATTGCAACACTACATCCCATGTTCGAATCCAACTGCTGATTCCCCCAAAAATAATAATAACAACAATAGTAATATAATAAATAAATAACTTATTATAAATCATTGAATAGATTGGAAACTTACTTTGAACAAGGATTACTTAAGGTTGCTGCAGAAGGAAGCAGTCGCTCAGCCAGTGCAGCATAAATTTCATCCATTGACCTTCAAAGGATACAGAAGCAATAAGGTATTAGTGCACAACCAAGAGCAAAATGGATGAGGAGCACTCTATGTTGTAAAAGAATTTTCAATGCAAGTTTCAATAGTAAAGAACACCAGGCAAATGTAAGTACTTTTCTCATCATAAAGGAGGATGAATCCCTTAAGAGCAACAAACCTTGAGAACCCAAACCATGAGAATAAATTTTTGAGAAGGGGCACCATGAAGACAGTAATATGCAATCTACTAGCCAAAACTTTCATCGCTTATAAAATAAAGTCAACAAAACCAAATCAATCCCATCAAGGTTGGGAACTTCCTTAACATAAGAAAAATAACAAAAATAGAAAAAAGGTACAATTGTCCAACAGCTGCCAAAGAGTGACTTTAGCACACAATATAACTCTAGAAACAGAACCATGTTTTCTTAGCCTGTTTTCCAATTATTCATGTCTGCTCCTGCATATTAAATAAGAACACCGCAACGCAACAACCTTATATGACCCAATTCCAGAGTCAAGCGAAGCAAGATTCCCATTAAAGCGCAATTCTGCTTAAAAGCAAACATTCCTTGAAAATATTAAAACATGTTGCATACCTTGCCTCGAGCAGAGTCATTTCCTGAGTACGACTTGAGAAAACCTATGGCAAAAATTGAGTTATCAATTCAGAGTTACTGCAAAAATAACCCCTGACAACAGTGTAGAGAAAGGGACAATCACCTTGAATGGATCCCTCTTGCGATCTAAATAACCATTTTGGCCCCTCATTAGCGGAGTTTCTTTGACATGTAGAGAAAAAGGAGGTGAAGCTCTCGGCCATTGGGCACGAGTGCTCTTCACGTACGACAAGTTTCCCGCTGAAAGAGAACAATCAGACACAAACTAAGCATTAGAAAATTTGTGTATCCAATAAAAAGAAGATACGTATAAAGTAAGAAACAACAAATACAAACCCTTATAAACCAGAGTATATGTATTAACCAATTTGGGCTTATACATTAGTAAATAAAGTAAAAATAAGATCAAGAAATGTAACCAAGTTAAAATTAACAACTATCAAGAATAAAAAACTTTCTCACAGCCTTCTAAATCAATTATTGAGTGAAAGCACGAAGTCCCACTCCAATCTAATAGTGAAGTGTCTTTCAAACAAAACATAGCCTACTGCTTCAAGATCAATCTCTTTTTATTTTATTTTTTTGATCTCTTTTTATTTACTATAATAAACATCAAATAGATACAAGTTAACCCAACTCAACCCCTCGTTAAGTTGGGCCTAGTGAGATACTTGGTTTTGGGAGAGCATGCTGCGCACATCCCCTGTATGGTGCACAATACACATCCACGGCATCCATTCTCAAGAGTGATGAATAAAATGAACCACAGTTCCAAGAACGGGCATTCAACTCCGAAACCATGGTCCATTTCCACAGTCCGTCTTGAAAACAAAGGGTGGGTGTCCCACTGGTGTGTTGTACACCATACACAGCATATATGTTATACTCCCTCTTTGTTATTGAATTGAGATCCATGTCCATGGAGGACTCAATTCAAGTCCAAGACCACAAATCCCAACTTCATATGGAGTCAGATCACTCCGATTGCCTTTTTGCCTGCTTAATTCGAATCCCTTTTTATCTTCTTATTTTTTATGTATTTTTTTCTCATTTTTTTCCTTCCTTTCTTTCTGTGAAAATTTACATCTCCTGTTTTTTTTCCTGGTTTCCAAATGACTAATTCTTGTCTTTCCATTTCTATAAGATGACCCATCTTCTGAGTAAATAATCAAATTTATAATAATTCGCTTTTAGATACATATAATTGCTACTTGAAATTACAAAATAACCTAAGCCAAAAACAAAAAATATAAACAAGAAATCGGAAAGTCTGAGTTGTCCAAAAACATTAATAAAACGAATAAGCTCAATGATCGACCCCTGATAAATAATTCATAAATTAAATTACATGAAAAAGAATATGGAAAAATTTTACATACTTGATGAAGATAAATCGAAGCAGGGAGACTCCTCTTGGAATCGATTGCATGCAATAGGCCATCTGAGAAGAAAGAAATCAAGCTTTAAATCACTCGTAAAAATAACCCATGTATGAAAAAATGGAATTAATTGGACAAATATTACAAATACATAACATAAACACAGATAAACAAAAAATAAATAAATAAATAAATAAATAAATAAGAAAAATGGTGATTGATATTACCTTGTTGCAGAGCGAGAGACAAGTGCAACTTCCATTTTCGAATTACTCGAGGCGTAACGCTTGGAGCACTCAGCAGCACGGCTATATAATAGGGCAATGAGTACTAATTTGCCCATGAGTATTGATTCAATGCCGTTTCTACCCTTATAGTTTTGAAGTAGATAAGGTCAAACAAATCTCCATTAAAGTAGGTATGAATATGACAGTTTGGTTACTTTATTTGAATATTAGAAAACTGAAACTGATATGGTAAACTTTTATATTTCCTTTTACTTACCCTTTTTGTGCGTCCAGCGTGCTCCCGTATGAGCATATGTACAACAACTCCCTTCCGCAAAAGAGTAAAATTGAAGCACTTCTTCTTTTTTTTATCTTGAATTTTGGGATCCATTTAAATATCACCATTTTTAATAAAAAAAATTGGATTTTAAGTTGTTGAACTTTTAGATCTTCCCCACTTCAAATTGGATTGTTCTTGTTCAATCTTGAGATGTTAATTTTCTTGATGCACATAAATAATTAGGCTTGTTTTTTTTTTTTGAAAAATTTATCAAAATGCATATAAAATATGAATTATTTAATGTTATACCCATTTGCAACTATTCCAAGTCAAGATCATGTGTTTTTTATAGTTGATTTGAAACTAAACAAAATCCATGGATAAGTCTAAAATAGTTCATCTTTCATGAGTAATTTGATCAATTCCTTGTTTTTTTAAGTTAGGTTATTGGGTTCTAAATATTATATCCCCGCAATTTGAAGTCCAAAAAAACCTATGAGGAAGAGTTTAACTCAAGGGAGCAAATGAACAGTCTGCTCCCGCAAGAGCAGAAAATCCTTTCATTACTCTATTTTTGGGGCCGAATACTTATATCCCTTTATTATTTGTGTAATAAGTTATAATAAGGGCTAAATATTGCCAGCCCTAAAATCTAAACTCAGACAATTAGGATGCGGTCATAAATTTGCAAGAAGATTTTTCATACTCATCAACAAGATGCATTACCATCCAATTTCACATCCAATGAACTCTTAACTGATTGTAAGTTTCTCTTACCATATAGTTCTCTTGTGCACTTATCATTTTTTATGTTATTTACCTGGATTATTCAAGAGTCAACTTTGACCTCATTTTTTACTTACCTCATTTTTTACTTACCTCATTTTTTACTTACCTCATTTTTTGGATATTCATTGCATAAATAAAAGTGAAAGTAGAGACTAGGTTTATAACAACATAAAAAAAAACTCTTAAAAGTTCAAAAAAAAAAAAAACCACACTTAAAAACTGTATTAAAAGAAAATTGGAGCTCGTACACAAGGCACCTTTTTGAAACTTTTTAATAAAATAATATTATTTGCGCGCACGAGTTGCCCACCATGGGTTGGTGACCCCCAACGAAAGAGTCAAAGCTTAGGTAAGGCTGAGTTGTCGATGATAAGTACAAAAGGCTGAGTTGTCTATGATAAGTACAAAATAAATAGGGACAAAATTTATACGAGGTTGCACCTTTAAAATACAAGATTAAAGAAGCACCCCAAAAATTCATCATAAAAAGTTGATTAGGTATTGGAAGACCTTCTAATTAACCATCTCGGAATTGAGATGTATGAATATGAAAAAAAAAAGAAAAAAAAATTAAACCCGTAAAATAGTGTATTTTATAATATATTATATAGACCATCTATTTTCAAGATTTTTATTTATTTATAGATCTACTTGATTTGAATTATTTTTAAAGTTTAAAATTTTATAATTAAAGATAAAAATAAATTCTCAAAACATTTTAATAAATTTTTATATCAAAATTATATTTATGATAAAATTTAGAGATAGCGCCTTAATTGGATTGTTTAAAATTGCAAGCTTATGCAAACCACACCCAATAAATATATTTAATCAAAACGGATGTGATACTGCTTGCACGCAACATGTCGGCAAATTGAATGCAAATTGCAAAACTAAGTGTCTTCAAATCAATTTTTTAAAAAAAAAATGGAGTGGTCGGTTGAACCGTTGAGGTCTCTTTCGGAAAAGAACACCTTACTTTCGGTGAAATTGATGTTATAATAAAAAAAATTGGGTAGTTTAGGTTGGATTGACTGGTAGATAAAAAAAATAAATTGGGAAGTCTACTTGGAGCTGTACTCCCACAGGTGGACTGTGTACACATCTTCCCTCGGGGAAAAACCATATACCATATGCTTATGAGTATTTTCTATGAGTGCCCGGGCTGAGTCCATCGGAGTCTAGGACCATAGAGGCCTGATACTCTTGGGCTCGGCGCCCTGGCCTAGTGTTAAATCCAGTAGGTCGGGCCTTATAGGAATTAAATTGTTTTTTAATGAAAACTAAAAAATTAAAACAAAACAAGCTTGGTTGGGCCGGACCGGGACACTGGACTAGGCAACTAGACCTAGCCCACGTCAGTGGCCTAGGCTCAAGCTATTTAGGGCCACAATGATTGAATCGGCCAGTTTTCCCTGCCCGCTGTTGCCCTTAATTGTCTCAGTCATCCACCTTATTATAAGTAATTTCAAGAAGAAAAAATTTTGAGTTTCTAAGTACTTATATACGACAGCCAAGGCCATCTACATTCAACCTCGATACATTTTTTTTTTATTGGATAAATATAAACCTAGATCGGTCGGGTGACCCATTCACCCCATAAATCCACATCTCAGGCTCGAAAGGATCAAATTGGTGATCCATAAAATATTAAAAATAAATAAATTAAATTAAAATATGCATTTATATAGTAGGAATACAGTGGATTTGAGAAAACAATCGATAAGCTAAAAGAAAAAATAATAAATATATATAGGATATAGGATGCAATTTCTACAAGTCCTGATCATTATGAAAACAAAGTAAAGCCTCGTCTCAAACCTTCATCCATAAAGCATTTCAAGCGTATGAAACATTCATGATGGCTCTAATCAATTTCTAACACCGAATATGAGAGTTGAAGCTAAAACAAAGGGTATAGATCTTACAAATCTTCGAATACTTATTTTTAGAGTGAAATTGATGGTCTAGATCATATGTTATATAACAAATACTATTTTTAGGACATGAAATCCTAAGTTATTTTTCACAACCATAATGGTCAAGGCCAAGATGATGGATTAAAAAATGCCACAATTACAATATTCGGTTATTTTTGAGGTGCAGCTTTATTTATTTTGATAGGGTTGCACCCCTATCAAATCATTTTCTATCCTGGAACCACGAATCTTGATCAGGAATCACCGGGCTTAAACCATTGATATATAGTTTGTTTTGAATAGAATTAGTTTTGTCACCAAGTTGATGAGGTTACAAATCCCAAAATTTGATGTCGTAAAGATTGGGTATTACGCAAGGCACTAAATGCACAATATGCTACCATGGGTGCATAAAATCTTTTGGCATATTTTACCATCTAAGGCTATCTTGCTTGTTGGTAAATCAAACAAAGCTACTCACCACCTTACAAGTCTACATCCCCAAAAGAAATGTACATGTTTTCAAAAACGACACACTGCTTGTCACTGGAGCTCTGAATATCATGTACAAGCACCAAAATTCAAACAACAATAATAATAATAATAGCTCTGAAAATCATGTACATGCCTTAGTTATAAAAAATTGTAATTTAAACATTGAAAAACCTGACATTGATCATCTCGGATTGAACATTATGGTTGTAAAAAACAAAAAAGGTTTCAAACTCTAAAAATATTGTATATTATAGCAAATTATCTAGACCGTCTAATTAGAGCCATCAATAAGTGTTCATAAACTTTGCAAGATCAATATAGTTATTTAGTTTTAAATTTTATTCAATGTTGGAAATTGATTTTAGAACCATCATGAAGATTTATGTTGTCAATAATGCTTTCTAGACGAGGATTTGAGGTGAGGTTTTATTCTATTTTTATTACGCCTAAGCCTTATAGAATCTTCATCCATAATAATAATAGTAAAATATTAATAAATAGTGGTAGTAGTAATAATAATAAAGAAAAGAGAAATGATCATATAAGACTCTCCTCCATTTATGTGTGTAATACATCAAATGATCATCATTAAATTTGACACGGATATATTAAAAAAATCAAGTCCTACACCTATATAATAAGTTTTATAGAGATATGTGCCAACTTTAATGGTGATCCTTTGAGGCATTACACATTTGAATTGAAAAGAGTCTTATAGTATTATTACTCTAAAGAAAATTGAATATGATTTGATTCGCCTGCTTTGAAATGAAAGGAAGATTCCTTCTCGAACAAATCCGAAATAAAAAAATCAATGAGAGGATGTAATGTCTACGTGGATTTGAAAAATCATGCATAACACGTGGGATTCATCGACCCCCATTTGTGGCCGCATTTTAATTGTTTGAGAAATTTAAAAGCGAAACCTTGTGCTCGAAACTGGTCCAAGGACTATGAACACTATTCCGGTATTTTAAGCAAGCTTTTTCAACCAGAATATTTCAATGATCGATTTTTTCATTAAATGGTATCCTGGATATGCAAAGCCCGGTTTTGCATGTAACATGATCCAAACTGCCTATAAACATATCCGAATTCTAGTTCTGCCACTTGAAACGACCCAAATTATAAAAAGTAAAACGGTTTATCCAGCGGGAGCATGTTGTTTATTTAATCCCTCGGGCAAAAGAGTTACTTCGGAGGATTTTTCTAATTTGAAATTTTAGGATCTACTTAAGAATCATCGAAATGAATTTTGAGTTTTTCGACACTTAGATCACGCCTTACAGAGATTGGACTCGCCCAATTAAATTTTGGATGATACTTTTTCAAGTGCATAGAGTGTGAAATTGGACATTTTTATTTTTTTTGAGGTCGGTCCCAAAGTGGGGGATTTAGCTTTGAAGAAGATTGGTATCAAATCCACCCAGTTCTTATTTCTAGATCATTGATTGCAACCAGTCTTTCAAATAGGAATCTATCATTCGGTATTGCTCTTGAGGTTAGACATCAAAGTGATACCAAATGATTTCCACGGCAACCTCTAAATCCATCAAAATTCAAATACATCAACCAAAATATATGAGCATCTTGTCCATTTGCTCCCTCGAGTGAATCTCAAGCTAGGGATATTTTTAGGACGCCAATTTAGGGGATGTAATCTCTTAGCGTGGAGATCATCATCGAAAAAGAATTTTTTTTCCAAATAGCATGCTCTATATGCTAGAAAAAAACAACACCCCCATATTGAACAAACAATAACACTAAAAAGCATCTCATGTCTCAAAAGAAAAAAAAAAAAACACTCTAAAAAGCATCTTATCGCATAATTTCCTCACTGCTCCGTTAACACGTTGTCATTGCTTCTTCTTTTTTTTTTGTTGATATATTAACGGTGGGAATAGATCTTTTTTTTTTTTTTAATTGGTTGATATATTAATGGTGGGAATAGAGCATGGGACCTTATGTTGAGGCATCAATCCTCTCCTGACTAACGTATAGTCATATCGACATTGAACGTATAGTCATATCGACATTGACATGCAGTCGTATTGACATTATTAACATGGCATTTGACTCCAAATTACTTGCAATACACATCTCTCCCATCCCCATCTTCATCTTCATCCTCATCTTCTATGCCAGGTCCTACAACAAATTCTCTATATTGGGTCATAAATTTTTTATTTTTTAAAAAAATTGTTAACAAGGGGCATAAATTTTCTTTGACAGACCAATAAAAATCTTAAAAACTAATCAATATTGGTACTTTTTTTTTTTTCAAGCGCCTACATAGTGCAATTGGAAAAAGCTGGCTTTTAGTTTAGTGGCTAGGCTGAAGAGATTATACCCCGAAAATTTCAGGTCTTCGAAAGAGTCTCACTATAATGAGTAAATTGACAATATGATCCCATGTCCCCTGTATTTCTTACAAAAACATTTAAAGCAAGGATTTGGTTCAACCATAAAATAATTATGATATAACCTTTTAAAATCAAACATTTTGCTCGAGAATCTAGTCCAAGCACAATGAACCCTATTCACTTGTTTTAAGCAATGCTTTTTTAACCAGGATACTTCAATGATTTGAGTTTTTCACTGACTGGTATCCTGGATATGCAAAGCTTGGTTTTGCATTTACCATGATCCAAACGGCCCATAAACATATCCGACTTCTAGCTCTGCCACTAAAACAGGTTCAGACTTTAAAAGAACCAGTTTATTTTTTGAGTGGGTATGGCATGCTCCTGCGGGAGCATATTCTATATCAACTCCCTCAGGCTGAAGAGCTACTTGAGAAGATTTTTCTAATTTGAGAACTTGGGATCCGCCTAATAATCACTAAATGATTATTTCAACAAAAAATAACTTTTGGTTCTTCAACACTTAGAACATGCCCTCCAAAGTTTGGACGGCCCCTGTTCAACTTGGGGTTGATATTTTCTTCTAGCACATAGTGTGATATATGAATTTTCCTTTTTTTGGAGGTTAATACCTAGGTCTAAAAAGTTACATCCCTAAATTGTGGGGGTCTAAAGAATACTCCTAGCTTAGGCTTTGCCCAAGGGAGCAAATGGACAATATGATCATGTAGTAGCAGCATATGTTTTAGCTTATATAGAGATACATACGGGTTCCAACCCCTATTTTATTGGAAAAGTATGGCATAAGGGATTCACAAACACTCTTGTTGGTTAATTTTGAAATCAGATGGTTGTAAGTGTGTTATTGATTAAACTCGAAGTTCAAAAAAAACTTTTCAAACTTTATGACATACCTCAAGCTATCCAATTTGACCTTTAATGATTAGGAGTAATAATGACCTCTTTGTAATAAAGATAAATAATTTCATAGTATGCAATATTTATCTTACTACAAGAATTAGTGTAGTCGGAACAATTTTGAAAGCCGTGGCTGGAGTCTAAACATCACTATAATTCATGCTCCAACCATTATTTAGAAAGGGAAAATAATCATGAGGATCGCCTTAAAGTCCAACTCCACAACGTGGTCATTTGAGGGCATGTTCCTCCAATAATCCAATTTGAATTTGAACAATCACTAATTGGAATTAGAATAGCCCAAGTCGGTTCAAGATTAGGAGGCAGGGGATTTTGATTTTAGGAATGTTGGTATACCTCCAATTTTCTTGTTATGCGTATGCCGCAAAGCCGGCAAACGCGGATTGGAATCGGTGATCTAACACCGATTTGGATCCTAATTCTTATTTCTAGATAATTGGTTTCTTATTTCTAAATCATTGATTGCAAGTTCAATTACACGAGCCAAATGATATGCTGCTCCTGGTGGAGCATAATGTCCATTTGCTCCATCGAGTAGATCTTAAGCTATTGTTTTTGGGTAAGTCGGTGGGGGAGAAGGCCCCCTACCCATTTTTCATTAACAAGTAAGAAATATAAAATTTACAGCGCATTACCATGAAACCCTAGAACAAGGCACCTGTGCTAAATCATGAAAGCAATGCAAATAAAATCAGGCGGATGAGAGCACCAATCACTAGCTCCTTGATAAGATGTAACCCTCTTTGCAAGAATATTAGCCACCATATTGAACTATAAATGCTTTTAGGACCCCTATGGACAACCTTATATTCTTCATAACTTATTGCTTTGTATTTAAAAAATAGAGTTTCACTTAGCTATTGCATTAGCTGAACAAGCAAATTCGAAGGGGATCCAGATACAAATTGTGGGATGTTTGAATGGAAATAAATTGCCCATTTAGAATGGATCAGAGAGGGTAGGTTTTCCCTGCATTGCATTCGAGCTAAAATTGATTATTGTTAGATCAGAGAGGGTAAGGGGTGTCCCTGCATTGCATTCGAGCTAAAATTGATTATTGTTTCTATACGGGTCAAACCCTCTATGGGGTTTTAGGGATATTTGTAATTGAATAATAAAAAGTCCTTTCTATTTTCGTGGATTGTTTCACTTTTTTGCCTTCATGTAGTTTTTTTTGCGATTTGAAAATAATAATCAAATTGTACTTAGTTGGATTCGAGAAACTCAGAAAAATTTCCTCCAAAATATCAATTTTACAATGTGTCCATGATACATAGGTTTCAGGGGGTAAATTTACGTAGTCTAGGTCTAAGGCAGAGACATGGTACAGGCGATCTTGACAAGCAATAACACTAAAAGGCATCTTATCACATAATTTCCTTACGGCACATTAAAAGGTTTTTTTTTTTTGACAAATTGACGTTGGGAATGGAGAGTGGGACCTTATATTGAGTGATCATCCCCCTCCCCTCAATCCCATTCCCTCAATGCTAAGTCATATCGACATTGACACGGCATTCGATTCCAAATTACCTGCAAATCTCATCTTCAAAGAGATCACGTAAGTAGGACCTATCAAGATCATAATCTTCCATGCCTGGTATTTGCTATCAATATTATAAAAATGAGTCACTTGTGATGGGGGATTAGACATAAGATTAAAGGGTGCGGTTTGTATAGAGCCGAGGCTCTACACACCCAAAGTAAAGCCCACCTTTAAATAGCGTCGAGAAATGTGGTTTTAATATTGGGAATCTTTGTGATAGCCTTAAAATATACTTTCATCTTTAATTATAAATTTTAAAACTTAAAAAATAGTGTAGATTGAGCATATTTATGAAAACTTGAAAAATCTTTAAAATTGACGGTCAAAACATGCTTTACAAAATGCACTATTTTCAAAACTTGAAATCCATTTTTTCTCATGTCCATACATCTTGGGGTCGAGATGATCAATTTGAAGATATTTAGGCATCAAAACAACCTCTTCTAGTGAAATTTTTTAAGTATGCTCTACTCTATATAAATTTTTTCCAAGATTAAATAAAAAAAAAAAATTATATAAGGTTAACACCTTAAAGTATAGAATTAAGGTTAACACCTTAAAAGTTTAGAATTAAGGTGCACCTTTAAAATCTTTTGAAAAGGTGATGTTGGAAAAATATAAAATTGATTATCTCGACATCAAAATGTATAGATGTGAGGAAAAAAAGTACAACCTGCAACACATTATCTAAAACATTCATTTTCAAGATTTTCATATATTATAGGTAAAAATAGATCTCCTTGATTTCTAGATCTCCTTGATTTGAACCATTTTGAAATTTTAAATTTTATAATTATAGGTAAAAATAGATTATCACACTATACCAAGAATTTTCGATATCAAAATTGCATCTCATAACAAAGCTTGCAAGTGCACCTTAATTTAATTGTTAAAGTTACCACCACATGCAAACCACTCCCTTCAATAAATCTTTTCATGAGTACTATTACAATGTGTAAAATGTGGAAAGTGTTATAAT
>NW_006497648.1:8694045-8725095 GCF_000471905.2 Amborella trichopoda | reverse complement strand
AGTATTTTGGTCGTAAATACTTATTTTTACATTATTTCATCCATATTGGATTATTTTGAAAATACCACAGCACAAGTTGATTTTTCAAATTCCATTTTTTTACGACTTTTTAACCTCATGTAGATGTGTTTTGTTTAATTTTATTTTAAACATATATTTTCTTTTTTTGAATTTTTAATTTTTTTAAACACATTTTTGCCCAGTTGGTACCTGCCCGACTGGGGTCAATTGCTTGGACCCAGCCCATGGCTGGTTTCTACAGCCGGTTCATGTAATCGAACACTGGCTAGGATACATTCAAATACAATGTCACAAGTGAGCCTCTGACTGTTTGATCTAGAACTATTGTCTTATAGTATTTTTAAATTTATTCTACAAATAATGCAAATATAAATTTTTAGTGTTGCTATCATCTCAATGGGGCGCATCTGAAGAAAATTTAAATAATATTTTATAAAATTAGAATGACCATAATAACCTTAAAACTTTTAAGGGTATTATGGTTATTTATTTTTCCAGGAATACTTGTTTTATATTTTCATAGGTGTAACCTTGTGAGAGGATGGGAGGCCCCAATTTTGGTGTCAATATGATTGTAGAAATAAAATTAAAAAATAGAATAGTATTCAGGTATGATATTATGATTAGGGCAATGTTAGTTGTGCATTCAAATTGGACAACTAGGAGAGAAGTGACATGTATCCTTGTACCTAGGCTTATAAAAAGCTTTCTCTTCATAGTATTTTGGAAAATTATTGTAACGATATGAAGAATGGCATGAAAATTTCATGTGAAATATCGTGAAACTTATGCTTTTTTATTACACTAGAGATCATTTGCACCGTGATTTAAACTTGAATTTTGTCCAAATACAAGTCAAGTCCAGTTAACACTAATAATTTAGCTATTCAATAGTTATCTTGAGCAGTACTAAGGATTGTGTTAGAAGAATGGACTCCAAATCCAATATTTGGTCTTCCATATTTAATACATTCACATGTGAATCAAGAGAAGGGGCCTTTATTTTAATGGTGCAGTTGGCATACGGATACATCCGTAGCTGTAGAGGTAAGGTGCACCTTCAAATTTTACCATGGTATATACTTTTGATGTAAAATATTCTTAGGATTGTTTCAAAATCTATTTTTATATCTAATTATAAAATTTTAAATTTTAAAAATGGTTAAAATCAAGTAGATCTATAAACATATGAAAATCTTGAAAATGGACGGTGATAATATGTTGTAAAATGCACTATTTAAAAGACTTAAAATCTTTTTATTTTTCATGATATACATCTCGATGTCGAGATGATCAATCAAAGGGTTTTTCAACATTCAAACTACCTTTTTCGACTGATTTTTGAGGTGTATCTGTAGTTCTACATTATAAGGTTGCATCCTTATAAAAACTTTTTCCTTATTTTTATTTATGTATCCTCCTAAGAGGCTTTGAATTGAGGATGTAAGTTGTAAAGTCTACATCTTAACCAATCAAGCCAATAATCATAACCAATCAAGCCAATAATCTTAAGAGTTGGAATCAAAGCTACATTCATAATGCATTTAAAAGTGATTATAGCAATGTTTTATATAGTCTTATGAAGGTTTTAAAACTACGCAATTTCCAATCTGGATCGCCTGTCGAAATGGTAATAGGTTGGGACCAAACTGATTTTGGGTTTGTACGGGTCCCAGCTTGGCTCCACCATAAAACCCCCTTGTATGATTTTTTATTTTTCTTTTTATTAAGTTTATATATTGATTTTTTAGGTCCCATTTAAATGCAAACCCAATAAACTTCAAATTTTAAAATTAATTGTAACATTTTTGTGTCAAAAGTAAATGATCTCATCGTATATAATCTCCAAAAAAAAATAGGGGGTACCTCACAAAACTCATGCCCTTTAATTGGAAACGTAGCATCCAAGTTTTTGTTGATCAAGCCTCTTTCCCTACATCCCCTCACCTCTCTCTCTATGAAGTACATATGTATTGCTCCCGTGGGAGTATATTGTACGCTTCCAACATGTCATTCTAGGAATATTGGTCTGCTATTATGCTTTATAAAAAGGTACTCTCAATTACGTTATAAATCTTTATATTTTTTATCACTACTTCCAACTATGTACTTAGAAAAATTGAATGCATACACTATAAATAGCATGCATAAGAAAAAATATATTTTTTCTAAAATTTAAAATAACCACAATACCCATGAAAAATGATGGAGATAATCTAGTCATTTTAAATATTTGAAAATATATTTTTTATATATTTTTACATTACTTGTGATGTTATCAAGTATATCCCTTCGAAACTTTAGCTTAAACCAATTTGTAATAAAATAAATAAATAGATTAAATCAAATATTATAATAGGTAAGAAGTTCACCCTTATCACAATTACAACCTATTGGTAGTTTCATGCTACCAATACATATATAAGAGGAAGCAGCCCCCATAGCGTCGCGTCGCCAGCCACCTCCACCACCAGGCCTTAGCCTCTCCAACCACCACCGTTGCGAAACTCGCCTCCCCAGCCTTCACCTCGAGACGCCTCACTTCCGCCTAGCCGCACCTTTTTTAGGCTTTTCGCACAGAGCTCTCTCTCTATGCACCTCGCCACCACCAGCTTAGCGCCACCACCACCAGCCGGCCACCACCGACAACCACCTTTTAGCTACCTGCATCAACCTATAGCCAGCCATTTGGAGCAGCCACCAGCCTGCTATCTTGCTTTCTTTAGCATCTAGGCAGCCACTAGAAGTCGCCTCCAGCCATCTGTTCCCAACACCTGCTACTTAGTAACCACCTTACCCTAGATCTAGCTTTTGGTGGACTTTCAGCCACTACCAAGCCACATCCAACAACCACCATGCTACTTCTTAATTCAAGTAAGCCATATCCTAACACCTTCAACCAGATCCAGCATCCTGCGAGCTGGTCCAGCCTCCTGTAGCCTGATCGAGAGTCTTCCAAGCCGGTTTCCCTGTATGCAGCCAGTGTCTCTCCTCTGGTTTCCTCCTTCTCCTTTTCTCTCTCTACATTGATTCTCTCTAGGAATTTCTAGGTTTGTTCCCCCATCCCTAACTCTTCTGCTTTTTCTTATATTTATCCTTTTCTCTCTTTTTTTTTGTTCCCTGTATTAGCATTTCCTTTTGTTTTTGTTGAGAGTTAGGTTGTAGTTTTGGAGGATCCCTCCCTCTCCTCCTCATTTTGTTTGTCTTTTCGATCCACCCTTTTCTTTGCCATTCCTTCCCACCTTTGCCTCGTTCGTCGATGATCTCTTCTTCACTGTCAACCTTATTGTCTTTTACTTTTCTCTCTTCTCCCCATAGTGGGTGGATCTCCCCTCGGAATCTTGCCGTTGGGCCTGTTGCCTTAAGGTTTTCTTAGGCTTCTTCTGTATTGGCGGCGTGAGTTAAATATTTCAAAATAACACAACACAATAATAAAATAAAACTCAACCATTTATTTAACCTAATATTATGCTTGAGAATATTAAAATAAAAGAGGATAAAGTAAATATTTTAAAATAAAATAGCATAACAATAAAATAAAACTCAACCACTTTATGTTATTTATTCATCCTAATTTTATGCTTGAAAATATTGAACAAGAAAAAAAAAAGATGCCGAAGATTACTTCAATGGGGCTTATTATGGCTTACATTCAATGGGGCTTATTATGACTTCAATGACCCCACACCAAGTCACTACATCCAATGACTTAGGGCCAAACTAATTAACCACCTTTAAATCTCTACAAAACCCTAACCACATCCAATGACTAAGTAACCACCCTTAAATCTCTACAAAACCCCTGACCACATCCAATGATTAGGTAACCACCCTTAAATATCTACAAAACCCTAACCCAAAAATTAGATTATGCATGGCCAAACTAGGTAACCATCATTAAATCTCTACAAAACCCTAACCTAAAAATTAACTAAAGCTTTGTTTGGATACCTGGAAATATATTGTCTATGAAACACATTACTGACGTAACATAATATATTACCTACAAATAGATAGTCACTGTTTGGGTAGTATTTAGATGCAAATTGAGAAATACATTTATAGTGTTTGGCTATCTCTCAAATAAATATGAGAAATGCATTACCAACCAAATATGAAAAATATGGTTATGTTTGGCTAACATTATTAGACTTTGCTTTTAACATGATAAGTCATTGGAATAATATGATTAGAATAACATGATTTCATTGTGATAAGCCCTATTTTTATTTATTTTTTATAGAAGTCTTTCAAATGTCTCTCTATGTATAATTTCAAATAAGCAATAAATTTATGACACCAAAATAAAAATATTTATGGTATAAATTAAAAAATGGGAAGAAGTTTGATTAGTAAACTAGAAGGTTTGGTAATTGCAATATAAAATTTTGAAGAAGACTAAAGATGTATCTCATTTATTAATCTCTTATGAGGATTATGTTGTGTGAATTTTTTTATTATGCTTGTGTTGTGTACGTTCTCATCTATTATCAATTATTATTTTTATTATTTTTATATTTATATGAGCTGATAGGCTACAACCCAAATTGGGGATAAAGGGTTATAGAAATTATTTGATTACGAATGTCCCTCATCAGTTTTACACTTATTCAAATCAATTTAGATTTCCCTTACTTTCATTTACTTATTATTAAAAAAATTGTTTTTATATGAGAGTAAGATGAGGGCTGCAATCCAAATTGGAGGGATATAAAATTTTTTATGTTTTTATATGAGAGTTAGATGAGGGTTACAATCTGAATTAAGAATAGAGGAATGTAGAAATTTTTTTATTTTGATTGCAGTAAAAAATTGCTCCTTAATAAGTTCGTATACCGATTCAAATCAATTTAGATTACTCTTTTCATATCCCTAATTTCACTGTCTACTTACCTTAATAATTATACATATACAACATAGGCTTAAGGAAATATTTTTTTTTACTCACCTTAATAATTATATAATACAACATAGACTAGGAAAATATTTTTTTTAAACAGGATAGGGCAGAAAAACTCACATAAAAGATTTCCAGAGATTACCTGTAAAACACGTAATAGATTTTTTACCCCTATTACCCCTAGCCGAGCGTAATGGATTTAGTGATTTTTTGAGAAATCTCGGTTAATCTCCCGTAATCTCTTTCCATTTCTTTCTATTTCCTTAGTGTTCCTTAGTATATTTAAGTCAATAGAGAAATCTATTACCCCTCACCTGCGTATCGTTATTTTTTTGGAAATATCTGCTAATCGATAAATCGATTACCTCTATAATGGATTTCGTGATTTTTTGGAAAATCTCGGCTAATCTCATGTAATCTATTTCCATTTCCTTAATATTCGTTAGTATCTTTAGGTCACCGTGCGTAATGAATTTGGTGATTTTGAGAAATCTTAGCTAATGTCACGTAATCTCTTTTCATTTCTTTTTATTTCTTTAGTATTCCTTAGTATTTTTAGGTCAAGAAATAGAGTAGTAGACTTAGAGTCTATTTCCTTAGTATCTTTAGGTCAAGAGAGAGAGTAGTAGACCTAGGGGGTATGCCCCCTATGGAACTTTTAGAGAGATAAAGTTAGAGAGATAAAATTTGAGAGAAGAGAAAGGAGCATGGCCTTTAAAGAGGAGAGAGAGAGAGTTTATGGGAGAAAGAGAGGTGTGTGGATATGGGGAAAAACACCCCTATTTATAGTGAAATTGAAATCTAGGGTTTTTTTAAGGTTTTACATAGTTTGTCTTTTTCTTGAGATTGAATATGGACCGTTGATCAAGGTGACTTATGGGATGAGAGATCTGAGACATCCATTTCATAAATAGGTTATCAACATTATGGAAGGTGCATGAACCATTATCCCCTTTTCCTTAAACCATTTTCCTATCAATATATTTAAATAAAATAATTTCATAAAATTACATGATACATCTCACATATTCCATAAGGGTATGTCAAATATTATCAAGTTAATACATACTACCATATTTAAACAATATAACGTCAATGTTTACTATATACTCAAATTGATCATATCCCTTAAAGATTTGACCACGTGCTACAAATCAAAGTTACCAAAACTTAAATGACTTGAACACATAGCAATCAAGAAAGAATCCAAAGTGGTGGGGCATGCCACCCCTATGTGGCACATGTGGGCCCCCCACCCACATGCCATATGGTGGACCCATGTGCAGTATGGACCCCCATAGAATTTTAGAAATATTTTTTAAAATTAAATAAAATAATTTAATATATATTTGATTTTTTATAACTTTGTAAAATCAATAACTGTATTTTTATAAGTCCAAAAGTCATAAATAAAATATTGATAGATTCATAAAAATTCAAATAATAAAACTAAATCATTTCAATAATAAAATGGACACAATTAAATTAATATGATAGGAAAATGATCCATATGATTTTAGGAATTCAATCTGTAATTATGGGATACTCCACCTTCAACTGCGGACTACAGACCACACTTGCTTTATCGAACCGACTCAGTGTTTCCCGTGACTCACAGTCCAAGCACGGGCTCATTAGCGGGTCACCAAAATCTGCCTAATGAGCCAAGGGATCACAATCCCAGTCTGTGGATTACAGGTATTCCCTTAGAGATGAGTCAATGTCACTATGACCTTATGCGACCACAGCTTTATGATGCATAGGGATATCTCTCGCACATACATACGCTTCACTCAAAAGGTGGATAACTGGCTTTTTCGAACGATCTATCGATATGCATGTCGTGTGATGAAACATGGATGGGGTTTTGGCCCCCGTCTCTGTAGGCCTACCATTACACACAAGCGTCACACAGTCTCTCGGTTCACTCATCCAGGCATAAGCTCCGACCTCATCAAGGGCTAACCCAAAACCCTTCTCTGTTTATTCTTTATGCCCAAGTACCTTGGGTTTTCCAATCGACTGGCCTAGATCATCAAGCACAGTGCGATATCAGCAAATATCATTTGCTTAGTATGATCCTCGAGGGACCACACTCCCACTGAGTTTATGTTCCACTATAATCAATTGTTTTCATTACATACTCATAAGGCATTTAAAGGCCGCATAAACCCAACACTAAGTTAACCCCAAAATTAGGGAATAACATACTAATGGCCCGAATGTGCGGTATTGTGGTTTTCTGTTGGTACTCTTGTGAGCCTATATTATCTATCAATTATGTCTCTCTTGGCTTCCTTCCTTTTTCCCTCTTTCCCTATTATGTCCTAAACTTATCTTTTGCCCTATTTTCGATCGCCTATTACAAGTTGCTGCCATCCTTCTCATCGCCGCCATTGTTCGGTGTTGTTTCAAAGGAGCTTGTGCACCACCCCAACTCCGCCCCTAGAATCTATCTATAGATGGGATGTGTGTGTTTGTGATTGGTTTTTGATGGGTATGGGGTAATTGGGGTTTGTGATGGTTGCCTTTGACTGCTTAGAGTGGTGAGTTGGAACTTAAAATGCTTGTGTTGGTGAGCCATTGAGGTTTGGGTTTTGTAGTATTCACAATTGAGTAAGTTCATCTCGAGAAATAGGGAGTTTTCCTTTATTTCTTCCTCTGATTTGCTTGTGCAATTTTGTACTCATGCTCCTTTATCTAATGAAACTTACTATCGCACTTTATCAAAAGGAATACATGCTCCTTTATCTAATGAAACTTACTATCGCACTTTATCAAAAGAAATACATACATAATTTCTTGATTCACATAAATTAATGGGAAGCAATATTTCCTTCCCACTATAAACTTCATTAAGCATAAATACAGTTTGATCTCTAAACTCCAACAAAGAAAGTTCCACTCTCTCTCTCTCTCTTCCCTCAAACTTCAACCAGGAAAGTACCGAGCTCTCTCTCTCCCCTCACTCTTTTATAATTTTTATTTCTACATAATACATGAGTTTTTTTTTTTTGGGTACATATTACATGAGTTACATAATGTAATTTTCTTTTTAATGTGATTGTGTCCGAAGTCTATGCGATAAAATCTTAATGCTAATTCAACAAAGAGAAGGTGAGATTGGCATTTTCAAACAGCTAATAAAATGTAAATTAAATATGAATGAAAATAAATATGGCACTTCTAAAAACATAAACTAAATATGACACTTCTAGATAGATAAATTACATACATCACCTACATATAGATAAAACAATAATAAAATGCAAATGTAAAATAAATAAGTAATTTAATGAAAATGGACAATTAATAAATGAACAGGCAAAACCCCTTATCTTTACAAGTACAAGTGATATTCCAGACTATAAAAGTACAAAAAATAAATAAAATGAGTTGGAGAGATCTATTTTATTGAAATGAGTTTTTTTTTAAAAAAAACTTTATTTTGGCTACAAAATGGATGCAGTGATCAACAAACACGCATTTATGAAACAAACTCTCAATATTTATGTATGTTTAATAAAATAATAAAAAATCCATAACGCAATACTATTTTTTTGGGGGAAGCTAAAAAAATAGATTTTAAATAAATTTTAGAGATTATTTGTTTTTTTGTTTTAGGCCGAATCCGATCGATCCACTGATTCAAATAGTCGATTTGCCAATCGAGATTGCTTTTCCGAGCCACATAAACGAGTTTTCAAACATTTGTAATAACCGATGTCAGTTTTCTTTTTTTAAGTGAATATATCATAAAAAATATAAAATGAGACCATTTACCTTTAATACAAGGTTGTCACAATTAATCTTGACTATTGGATGTGAAATTTGGTGGATGCATTTATTCCATTGACCAAGCTCAAACTTCAAAATAATTTTTTTTTAACTTTGTGACACACCAATCTATCAAATTTCACATTAGATGGTTATAAGTAATTGTGATCACCTTGTATTAAAAGGTAAATGGTCTCATTGTATACAATGTTATTATTTAAACTTCCACTCGTCATATTTCTTTTATTCTTGATGATTTAATTTTGTATATCGCTTTCAAAAAACAAAAAAATTTGCCCCAATCTTGAACTTCCTCATGAGTGTTAGGGTTGTCAATGGGCCAAGCATTAGCATAAAATAAAAGAATAAAAACAAAACGGTCGGGCTGACCTTGGTTCAAGCCGCCCCCAACCCTACCCTTGCTTTGTGATGGCCTGGCCCTCAGGCCACATAATGTGTACCCAAGCCAGAGTTTTTTAGACCGGGGTGGGGCGGGTCACCTAGCCCATTGCTTCCCTTAGTGAGATTATTTTGGAAAAAATAAAAAATCTAAATAAATATATGATCCTACTTTTAAATTCAATTTTTTTACATAAGGTTGGTGTTGGGTCTATGTGGCATTTAAAGGCCTTATGAATGCTTGTAAAATGAAATTATATAGTGGAACATGAACTCAGTGGGAGTGTGATCCCTCGTGGACTATACTAAGCAAACGATGATTTGCTGATACCGATCTCTGCTTAACGATCTAGACCAGTCAGTTGGAAAAAACCCATGTGACCTGGGAATGAAGAATAAACCGGTTAGGGTTTATGGGTTAGCTCTTGATAAGGTCGGAGAACATGCTTGAATGAGTGAGCCGAGGGACTGTGTGACCTTTGTGTGTGATGGTGGCCTACAGAGACAGGGGCAAACCCTCATCCATGTACCATCACACGGCATGCATATCGATAAATCTTTCGGAAAAACTAGAAATCTACCTTTTAGGGTGAAGTAATACATGTGCGAGAGATACCCCTATGCGCCATTGAGCTGTGGTTGCATAAGGTATTGGTGACATTGACTTGTCTTTAAGAGAGGACCTAAAATCCACAAACTGGGATTGCGATCCCTTAACTCATCGGTCCGACTTTTGTGACCCGCTAATGAGTCCCGGATAGGACTGCGGGTCATGGGAAACACTGGGTCGGTCTGATAAAGCAAGTGTGGTCTGTAGTCCACAGTTGAAAGTTGAGTGCCCTATGATTGTTGATTCCTAAACTATATGGATCATTTTCCCATCAAAATAATTTAATTGTATTTGTTTTATGATGAAAATTATTTTGAGATTATTATTTGAATTTTTATGAACCCCTGGATATTTTATTTATAATTTTTAGATTTATAAAATTAAATATATTGATTTTATAATTGTTTAAATATTCAAATAATATTCTAAACTCATTTTATTAATTTTAAATATATAAAAATATCATGGGGGCTAGGCCCGCCATAATTTTAAAAGGTGGGGCCAATGAGTGCCTCCCTTGGGTGGCACTCCCCATCCTTATTCTCTTTTTTTTTTTTTTGTGATATGGCATATGGCCATATGGTTGGAAGATATTGACTAAATATTGACTTGATATATCTTTAAATGATTTTATGGAAAGATTGAGTAGATTTGTGTTATTTTATGGTATGCACAATATTTTTATTATATTTAGTTTATTTAATTTCTATTGATGAAAAAATGGCCCGTCTATGAAATGGATGGCTTAGATCTCTCACCCCATAAATCATCATTGATCGACAATCTATGTTCAATCTCACGA
Organism: Amborella trichopoda; assembly: GCF_000471905.2. The sequence goes on along the minus strand of NW_006497648.1, from coordinate 8,714,586 downwards.
TAAGAAGTAAGTCAAATAAAATTCTAAGAAACCCTAATTGTATTCAAAGCCTATAAAAAGGGATTGTCTCTACCAAAAAATCTTTACATGTTATCTTTTTATTTCTCTCTCTTAATAAAGTTTATCTCTTTCATGTTTGATTTCTCTCTCCCACATTCTGAAATAATCTAAGGGTTTAGGTTATGGAATTATTCTATCTTCTATCTCTCAAATATGGATTTATGGTTAAGGGTTTTAGGATTTAGCAAAAAGATAATCCATCTCTTTCAAACTAGGTTGCTAAGATAGTTCAATTAGGGTTTGAGTTTGTGATCAAATGGGTTTATGTTCCATTTGTGTGGCTTGGCCGAAACTTGTTTTTTCCGATTCGAGATTGAAGCTAGACCGTTGATCCCGCGCAATCGGATGGCGTTGACTTGGTGTGGGGTGTAATAAGCCGGGTTGAGGTAATCCCCGACACTCTTCCTTTGTTTATTACAATCTTATCATTTATTCTCAAGCATAGTGCATAATTGCTTCAATGGCATCAAGTTGTTAACATTTTGGTTTTATTGTTATGTTGATTTTATTTTGAAATTTATCTTATTATAACAGAGACCATACTGATCTTTTGCCAAAAGAAACGGGTGAAGAAAAAAAAAAAATGTATTCTCCGGTAAAAGATCACATAGGCCTTTTTTTTCAATTGGAACATTCTTTTGTAGAAAAAAAGGCATACCCAGAAAACCATAAATAAATATTGTTTTGATATGAAACACCCTCTAATCAATCATCTCAACCTTGAAATGTACGAACGTAGAAAAAAAAAAGAAATATTTTAAAGTAACTCACGGTACATCTTATTATACATTACCTAGATCATTGAATTTGAATTTTTTTTAAGTATTTATAGATATGTGTGTTCCATACCATTTTTTAGTTTTAAATTTATTAAATAGATGTGAAGCAATTTTTCAAGTCATCATTGAAAATTTCGGCACCAAAATTCCATTTTATGGAGTGATGCGCCTTATGTTTTATTTTTGGGCAAGTCCATGGGGAGAGGGCCCCTACCCTTGGTAGGAATTGAGCCAAGGATACAACGTTACAAACTATCAACCGTTAATCAATTAATCCCGGACTCTTTTTTCTGGCTGCGGCTTATTTGGATTGTTTAAAGTTGACATCTCTTACAAACTACACCTATTTTTAAATGGAAAAGTTTATATAGGGCCGAGGTTCTAAACAATCAAATTCGAGCCTAATTCAAAACTTTCACTAAAAGAGGTTGTTTTGATGCCCAAATATCCTCAAATTGATCATCTCGACATCAAGATGCATGGACATGAGAAAAAAATGGATTATAAGATCTGGAAATAATGTATTTTGTAACGCATTTTTTGAACTGCAATTTTAATTTCATAGATCTCTTGATCTACAGTATTTTTCAAGCTTTAAACTTTATAAATAAATATGAAAATATATTTTAAGGCTATCAAAAAGATTTTAAGTATTGAAACCACATTCATCGATATTATTTGAAGGTAGGGTCTAATTGGATTGTTTAGAGCCTAGGCTCTATACAAACCGTACCTATTTTTAAAATGGTGCAGTTTGTATAGAGCTTAGGATGTGAACAATCAAATTAGAGCCTACCTTCAAATAGTGACTATAAATACGGTTTCAATATTGGAAATCTTTGTGAAAGCCTTAAAATATATTTTTATATTTATTTATAAAGTTTAAATTTTTAATAATAGTGTAGATCGACAGATCTATGAAAACTTAAAAATCTTGTAAATCGACAGTAAAAAAATATGTTACAAAATACACCATTTCCAATACTTGAAATCCATTTTTTTTCTCATGTCCATGGTCCTTGATGTCACGATGATCAATTTGAAGATATTTGGGCATCAAAACAACCACTTCTAGTGAAATTTTCGAGGTACGCTCAAATTTAATTATTTAGAGCCTCGGCTCTATATAAACTTTTCCCTTTTTAAAATGGTATTGTATACTACAAGGCTATTTATCTTTTTAAAATTAAGTAGCTTAGGGTAGGTCATGAAGTTAAAAAAAAATTGTTTTGAACTTTTTAAATTTAGCCAACAAAACAGTCAGAACTACCCGATTCAAAATCTAAATGACAAGAATAATTGGGCTAAAAATGAATGGCCTCTTGTATATTCTTCCTTTTATTTAAGTACCACAATTTCTAAGAGATATAATCCAATTTCCCTAAAAACAAAAGGGAAAAATTTATATAAAGATGCTACATTATAATGTAGAACTACAAATGCCTCTCAAAAATCTATTGGAAAATGTAGTTTTAATGTTGAAAAACGCTTTGATTGATTATCTTGACATCGAGATATATGATTATAAAAAATAAAAAGATTTTAAATCTAAAAAAAAGTGTATTTTACAACATATTACTTATATCGTCCATTTTCATGTGTTTATAGATCTAGTTGATTTTAACTATTTTTGAAATTAAAAGTTTTATAATTAGATATAAAAATAGATTTTGAGATAAAAATAATACCAAATTAAACAGTGATTATTTGAAGTCCTATATATAAATGGATGTGGGAAGGTTTCATAAGATCATTACTTTTGAGATAATCCTAAGAACATTTTATACCAAAATTATACAGCACGATAAAATTTGAAGGTGCACCTTATCTCTACACCCTACGGTGTGCATACTGCACCCAAAACAAAAAGCATGCCCTCCCAAGAATCAAAAGGTATTGCGGTAAAATCTCTTCAAATTGGGACAAACGAGTAAAACAAAGAATCAAGAGGCATTTGAGTCATTTCGAAGCCCTTCCTTTACAACAAAAAGTACCATTAGGGCCAAGCCACTGATGATATTTATGAAAAATGTTAGGGGTATTTTAGTCATTTATTTATTTATTTTAAGTAGAAAGGCGCCAAATGTGAAATTCCGCGCGCTCTACACCCCGCCTATATTTGACCCCTCCTCCTCCTCCTCACGCTCCTCCCTCTCTCTCTTCTCCTTCCCGCTCACTTTCTCTCTCTACCTCTGCATTCCCTTTCCTATCCTATCTCTGCATTCTCCTTTCCTCATTTTTGTACTTCTCTCTCTCTCTAGACTTGAAACCTAGACCTGCGGTAACAGTCTCTTTCCCTCTCCGATCACTCTCTCTCTCTACTGTCCGCTCCTTCTCTCTCTACTGTCCGCTCCTTCTCTCTCTACTGTCCGCTCCTTATCTCTCTACTGTCCGCTCCTTCACTTCATCTCTCTCTCGTCCAGGTTCAGAGGCTTCCCCATTCTCTCTCCCCTCTCTATAATATCCTATCACTTTCTCTTTCTAAAACCAGACGCTCACCTATAGCCATCCTCTCTCTCTCTGTCATCTCCCGATCGCTCTATTTCCACGCTCTAAGAGAGACCCATTTCCTCTCTTTCTCTGTAAACCATGCAACACCCTCAACCCCACCCTGCCATCCCCTCCCCTGCGGCCACCACCGCTGCTGCCACCATAAAACAAGGTAAAAAGAGAGGAAACTACAACTGTGGTCGATGTGGGCAACCCAAACGCGGCCACAATTGCTCCTCACCCTTCCCCCCTCCTCCTCCACCTCCCCTTCCTTCTCTCTCCAAGGACACCATTACTCCCCCTCTCTTACTAAAACAAGAGCCCCCCTATCTCTCTAAACACCCGCCTCCGTGCCCGAAACCACAAAGGAGGAGGCGAGCCCTAGACTTCGACAGTGAAGGCCAAAGGGTAATGCCCGGTGGTGGGGACGAGAGAGAGTGTGAAGAGAGAGAAAGTGAGTTCATGGAGGTTTGTTTGGTGGAGGTCATGAGGAGACTGCCTCCAGGTGCCCTGCTGGTTGCGGCACAGGTTTGCGTCGGGTGGAGGGAGTGTGCGAAGAGGGTGTGGGCGGCGACTGAGGAGGTGAGGCTGTCCCTCGGCCACAGGCCTGGGGGCCTTCTCAGATCCGCCTTGCAGAAGTGCCCCCGTCTCCTACGCCTCTCTCTCCGCATCGTGAGGTGGTCCATTGTTTTCTCTCTCTTCCCCCCTCTCTCTCTCTGCAATTCTTCTCTGGATTTGGATATCAAGGATTGAAGTCTTCATTTTATTTCGTGTTTATCTATTGATTTGGATCTCTTCAATTTTGGGCTCTCTTTCTCTCTCTCTCTCTCTTTCTCGATTTAACAATTGTGCTCTGTCAATTAAACTGGATTCCTGTGCTCCAGTTTCACCAGTGCGTTCTTTATCTATCTTCCATTTGATTTTTTTTTTTTTTTTTTGGGTTACTGATGATTTTCTTTCTAATTTTTCTCCATTGATTTGGATCTTACATTTTACTTTCAGGTGCTATCTCTGTTGATTTTGATACATTTTTTTTTTCTTATGGTCATTTTTAGGGTTGGGGGATGGGGATATGGAAAAGGAATCCAGCTTATCGGAGATCTTTTGATGCGTTATTTTTAACATTTGTTTTTTTTGACCTTTTTCTTGTTTTATATTTGGGGGTAACGTGACTAAATCAGATTGTAGGTTTTTTTTTCATGCATTTTTGTTTATTCATTTTCTTATCTTAATTTAATAAAGTGAGGACTGAGGCGATTCAGATATCTTGGGGGGTCCTTTGATGCAAGTTAGGTTTTTTTTTAAAATATCTTGACATTTTGTCGATTTGATGTTTCACTGTATTGTAATTGGGCAAGCATGAAATAAAGGATAAATATATGAACCTTTTTCTCTCTAATTTGATCGATCTCCCTCTCTCACTCTCACTCTCACTCTCACTCACTCTCTCTCTCTCTCTAATTTGATCGATCTCCCTCTCTCTCTAAAGCAATTTGGTGTAAAGGTGCATTTTCTTCTGGTATCAGGTAAACAGGGAAGTTGCAGAGCTAAAACATGTGATTCAGGCTCTTCACTGAGTTTTGCTCTCGATTTTTCCACCCTCAAGTCTCTAATCCATAGAGAAAAGTGCAAATTTTCTTAGCAGGAGAAACGAGAGAAGGCATGCAGCTCGTGACCTTTCTTCCGTCTTTATGGCACGCTGATAACCCTGCAAAATATAAATTACACCATAATTATAAGCTTTAAAAAAGGATTGGGCAAAATGGGGTTTTGAAACTGATGCGCTCTCTCTCTCTTCCATTCGAGTTTTATTCCAAGCCCTAGGTTGAGGACTCGGGTATTATACTTTGGTTGAGCTCTGCATATACATCGTCTGCACTCTTCTGGACTAATGTGTGTGTGTGTGTGTGTGGTGAGAGAGAGAGAGAGAGAGAGAGAGAGAGAGAGAGAGAGAGAGAGATGCCTAATTTAACTTAGAAATAACTTTATTTACAGATTTGTTAGAGAGAGAGAAGATGCCCAACTTTATCTACAGATTTGTCCTCTTGGTCTTCTTTTTCTTATTTTGTTAGGGATAATAATGATGGGCGATTATAGGATTACCCAAAAGATTGGATTTTCATGGGTAAATTGAAGATTTACCAGACGCAGGAAATTCCTACCTATTTATGCAATATCCAAATAAAACACGTAAAGATGCAAAAGGAAACGAAAAAGATGGGCGGAAAAAAAACCTTGCAGATTTTTAGTGCTTCAGAAATAAAGAAAAGTCTTGGAGGGACAAACTAACTAGTCCTTTTTCACTATAAAGGAGCTCTACTATATATGCTTCTTGAATTCAACTTTTTTGTTATTTATATTTCTAAGAAACAATTTGTATGCATTTTCTAGTGATAGTTTCTGTGTTTTGACGTCTGGTTAATTATCGAGTATGCCGGGGCTAGGCATTAAGTGTATATTACACTGAGTCTATTTGGAAGTTGTATGTTACTTTTTTTGGGTTTTTTATTAATCATGTTAGCTTTTTTTTTCATGAAATAAATTTGATTGAGAAATCAAAGAAATGAGATGAGAGGTTTCAGTGGCACTTCTGGGTCCTTGTTCTTTTTCTTTTCTTTTCTTGCTTATGCACTAATATTTCTGCATGTGACATAATTGAGAGAGAAACATGTTTAAGGCATTCTGGAAATCTTTTGGTTCTATTTTCCTTTTTCTCTTTCTATTCATGTTATTTATCTAGTTATTTTTGTGGTGCTACAGTGATATTGATGCCACTGTGTTGGCTTATGTCGCATTTGCCTGCCCCAATCTTGAATCCTTGGATATCCAGACTGATGATACTGCTGTAAATCAAATCACGGGGTAGTCCTTTTCCCTTGATGCTTTTTGATTGCTTTCTAATGGAATGATATGGTTTTATCTCAACCACTTGGTATTCTGCTTTTCTGGTCTAGCCAAGCTTAATTTTTTTGGCGGATCACCCATTGCAATTTCTGTGGATGCTCGTTTGTTTTAAAGTGTTACCATTAGTTTATCCATTTATTCTGCTCTTTCCAAGTTCTTTATTTTTATTTATTTATTTTCAATCTTTGTTAACATTGTAATTGCTCGACCCATTCAAATATGCGAGGTTGGTCTTTGCTTTGATGGTTGTTTTGTTTCTTATTTATTGGTTTTGTGCACAATATCTGATAACTAGCATGAGGATAACTAGTGAAGCGACAAATGAGTTTTCATTGACAATAGGCCTACATTAGGGTTAGCGTTGAGCTCATATTGCTTTGTGTTGGTTATAGACGAGTTTAACTAGGCATCTATATGATGAAGTACCGTGGTATATATTATTTACGTCTGACCTAGTTTTGATTGATACGACTAGAGATGACATTAACGCCAGTTAGACTTTTGGAGGGGTGGTCTAGAATCAAAAGGTTTTAAGGATAGCAGGACTAAGACATAATATATGGAAGGGAAAAGTTTATATAGAGCCAAGGCTCGAAGCAATCAAATTTGAGCCTACCTCAAAGCTTTCACTGGAAGTGGTTGTTTTGATGCCCAAATATCTTCAAGTTCATCATCTCGACATCAAGATGCATGGACATGAAAAAAAAATTGGATTTCAAGTTTTGGAAATAGTTTTGTAATGCATTTTTGGATTGTCAATTTTCAAGGTTTTCAAGTTTTCATAGATCTTTTGATCTACACTATTTTCTAAGCTTGAAACTTTATAAATAGATATGAAAATATATTTTAAGGCTGTCACAAAGATTTCCAGTATTGAAACCACATTTCTCGAAGGTAGGTTCTAATTTGATTGTTTAGAGCCTAGGCTCTATACAAATCGCACCCTATTTGGAATGCAAGTTTAGTAATAGGGATTGTATATTATAAGAGTATTTATCTTTGTTACAAGGAGATTACAATTGCTCCTAGCTATTTGATGTCAAATTGGATGGCTAGGGTATGCACAAAGTTTGGTGGTTTTTTATTTTTTTTATTTTTTATTTTATATTAACTTTGAGTCTAGTCACTGGCATATACTCACAACTACCCAATTTGAAATCTTACAAACAAGAATGATTATGATCTCCTTGTATTAAAAGTAATGATTTCTTTGTACACTTTTCTTTAGGAACAATAGAAATAGAAATGAGGAATTCGTTAAGATTGATGGCCAAGTACCTATAAAAGATTATTTTCTTTGTCTTGGGTTGATAATTTATGAGGGTAGAGAGATTGAGGAAGATATTATATAGAATTAGAGCTGGGTGGACGAAGTGGATATATGCTTTTGGATTTTATGTGATTGTTACATACTAATGAAATTGAAGGGGATGTTCTATAGGATGACTGTAAGACCACTCATTCTTTATGGGATGGAATGTTGGGTAGCTAGAAAATAACATACGTGTAGAATGAGTGTAGTTGAGATGGCTGAGTGGCAAGACAAGAAAGGATAGAATTCAGAATAAAAACATATGAGGGAACTTAGATGTGGCTCCAATAGGTGATAAGATAAGAGAAAGTAGACTTAGGTGGTCTGATCATGTCCTACATCTACTTACAACAACATTGGCTAGGAGGAGTGATTTGATTCAGGTGGGAGGCTCTAAAAGAGCAAGAGAAGGCCCAAAATGAAATAGATGGAAATAATGAGAAGAAGTAGAGTTACCTATGGTCTGATTGAGTATATGGCCCTTGATAGGGTGGAACGGCCAAACAATATTCGTGTAGCTGATCTCGAATAGTTGGGATAAAGCTCGAATAATGACAATGATGATTTATCCATGTATGTTTACTTTTTTGTTTAGATGTTACGAATTGATTTTTGTTGTTGGTAAACTTAGTTCTTCTCTTTAAATTCAATGGATGTGTTGCTTTACTTTTACCCATTTCTTCTCTTGGGCTGTTGACTGCCTCCAATTTAAAGGCTAATTTGCTTATACTAGACGTCTATGGTTTTTGTTTGCCAGTGATTATAATCGCTGCCATTAATAGTTGAAAAACTCCACTTGATTTCTCTTTTTACTGGCACTCTTAATTTATCCAATGTTCACTTTTTGATTGGTGTAGGGACGAGTTGGGTCGTTTTGTGGCAGAGAGCCGGTGCCTTACCACCCTAAAAATCGAAGGGAGCACTAACCTTGGGTTTCTCAGTCTTGCATCCTCTAGCCTAGCAACTCTCTGGCTATCAGATCTTTATTCATTATCAAAAACAGTAAATTTTCATCCATAAACTGGTTTGCGTTTTTCTGCTTGTTTTACTTCTTTTGTTTCTCTTGGCTGGATATTCTGCATTCTTCTTATCTTTTTATTCTTTCTACAGGCTTTGTGCTGCCCTAATTTGAAGGAACTCTCCCTGGATTTTGCCCGAGATGGGCAAGACAATACGGATCTGTGTAACATGATGGAGGGTATTGGAAGGAGCTGCCCAAGGTTGAGAAACATTCACATTGCTTCAGTTAGACTGTCTAATTCCTTCGTGCTTGCTCTTTCTGGTGCAAATTTGAGGTTAGTTTGTTGAGTCCAAATAATATTTTCCATTTCTTAATTCTTTCGTCGATTTTTTTCTTTGAAACATGCTTACATTCCTGCAATTTGCAATTGCCTTTGTGGTTTTGGTATTTCTTACAACTCTTGTTAAATTATGAGATGAAATTAGACATTTGTAGATATCACATGGAGATTTTGCTTTTCCTACATGTTCTTAAATGTTTCATCTGTTTTTGAAAATTGATCCTAGATTTGTGGTGTTTTCTTTTCTTGGATATAGTGTTGTTTGTGTATGTGTGCCTGCACTCTCGTGTGTGTTCCTGTGACTGGGCTTCTATCTTGAGAAGTGGGTCCCTGGAATTACATAGAATTTACCATTTTAGTTCGTGGCTCTAATTAATCTTTTGGAACTACCGTTGCAATTCAATTGTTTATTGAATGATTTCAAATTTGTATCCATTTATTCCTCTTTCAACACTGTGCTCCATGCTTGTGATTGCCTGAATCGTTGTTGGTGGTCATGTCCTATTCTTATTCTGTTGCATTCTTTAAATGATTTTGAATTTCAGTATTACATAGGCATGATCATATCTTGGATGCTTTGTTGTTTGTGATGTTCTTTCGTCTTTTTGTTTCTTTAAAATAATGGCCATCATCCTTTGAGCAGATATCTGCGCATGCTTGCCTTAGTTCTTGGTTTGGAAGTCACAGATGCATCTGTGGCTGCTATCACCTCAAGCTATTCCAGTTTGGAACTGTTAGATCTTAGTGGGTATGCTTTGAAATCTTGTAGATCTCTTGTTTCTACATCTTATTATATTTCTTTCTTGTTTTCTTCTATTGTTTCTTTCATCCCATCAAATTGATTTAGTCTTTAATGTGGATGAAAGAGGAAAGAATCCTTGGTTGCTTTTGATTTTTGACTAGGGTCTCTCTCAGAATTCTCATGGACTTAAGTTTGTTATGCAGATCAAGCATCAGCGATAGTGGCATTGGAATGATATGCAATGCTTTCCCTAGAACTCTGACCAAACTCTTGCTTGCTCTTTGTCCAAATATTACTTCAAGTAAGAATCCATGCTGATGCGCTCTCTCTTGGTTAATGCTACTACTACTATTACTACTACTATCTTGAACTCATTAAATGAGGAAACGGAATTGAAAAAACTTAATTAGCTGAATGAGCATTTTGAAAAATTAGAGCTGTAAATACCTTCTAAGTTGAAACTTATCTTATAGAAAAATAAAAGGAAAATAGAAACATGCTTTTTAGATATTGAAAGGAAAATTGAAAAGCGTTTTGAATGATGGTTCTCTATGTCATGTAAAATATATATATTCTGGATATCTTGTGATAGTTTGATTAGGTTTATGAAATAATGGTACCTGTTGTATGTGACAAAGGTGTCAAGTTGTGTATTGTTTTTGGGTTTCCTATAAAAATTTTTTGGTGAAATTTATGAAATTATGACATTTGGTGTATGATGCAAAACTACAAATGCTGTGAATTTGTGAATAATGTTTGGGATTCCAAGCTGACATTGCATATTTTTACTCTCCTTATCAGGTGGTATCCAATTTGCTTCTGCTCAGTTACCTCTTCTACAGCTTATTGACTGTGGAATGGCAGTGCGAGATCCCTATTCTGAGAACAAGTCCCAGGGTGACCGTGAAAGAGCCGACCGGCAGAAGGAACCCAACTCCAGATTGCAACCCATATGCCAGAAGCTCATAATAAAGCACATGAGGCTAAAGAAGCTTAGTCTTTGGGGCTGTTCAGGCTTAGATGTAAGCATTGGAATGAAATAAGGTGGCCTTAGCAAGGTTATATATGACTTAACAACAGTTGTACACAATTAGGATGAGATATAGTTCAGGGAAAACAAGGACAAACAAAACCATTGTTTAAATTTTGAATTGCTTTGCTTTATAGGAGTCTATCCTTGTTTTCTTTCAGTCCATTTTGTAGAAGCATTTGTTGACATAGTAAACATCAACTGACTATTTGAATTTTGCGGAAAAGCCAGATTTGTGTTTAAGAGTTTGGGAACTCTTTTCATATTCATTCACTGGGGTTCAATTCGGAAAGACGTGATCAATGTAATGCAGCAAATAGGGCAAATAATGGAGTAAGTGTAAATCAGAATGTAGATAAATCACAAAAAGAGAAAAACCAAAATTTGACAATTGAATTATATTTTAGACATTTGATTAGAAATTTAGGAAAAGAAATTAAGACTGCCTGAGCCTTGGAGATGGACATACAGGAAATGCATCGAGTTTGGGGCAAAATACTCAACACTTTGATTTAGTACATCTTATTTACGACCCCAAGGTCGTCAAATTCCTCTATGTCTGAATTCAAACTTTTAGAGCTAGATCGAAATAAGACAAATTGGAGCAAGAAAAAAAAAAAGCACTATAAAATTTGGAGTGCATCCAACTGGATAGGCTTGTAATTGATGTTAAGGTGTGTAACAATGCCAATTACAACTCACTATGGAATTCTTGTCTGAGGGGTTCGTGGCTTGCCTCAAGCCATAAACCTCAGGCTTAAGGCATAAAAGCCTAGTGAAATCACATACAAGAAATCATGTTAGGGTATTGTCAGAAAAAAATGGAAGCATTTTTTGTTTCTTTTGTCTTTGCAGGGATTGCTCTATGCTTTAATTATTATTGTTTATATTTTTATTTATCCTGATATGTTTTTGGTTTAAACAATATTATTATTTTTTTCCAGGCATTGTATTTGAACTGCCCAGAGCTAAGCGACCTTAATGTTAACTTGTGCACCAATTTGCATCCAGGTATGCATTTGTGCCTGTATTAATTTTGAAATGGGTGAGATTTGTATAAGGTGCCCACCTTATACTATATAAGTAAGGCACACCTCTAAATTTTGCCAGAAGATGTGATTCTGGTGTCGGTAACCTTGTAATGGCTTGAAAACCATGTTCAACCCTAGTCATGAAATTTACCAAAAATGCTGGAGATTGAACATATCTATAAAAACTCGAAAATATTGCAAATAGACGGTCCAGATAACTTGTTACAATATGTATTATGTTTAAAACTTAAAATTCTTTTTTTCTTTATGTCTAGATGATTGGAAGGTTTTCCAACTTAAGAACACTCTTTTCTACTGGATTTTGAGGTGCACCTTGCTTCTATATTATAAGGTTGCTACCTTATATAAATTCTTTCTCAATCTTTTGTTGTATCTTTGTATACAGATGATTGTTAGGGTAGTTTTATGCGAGTATAGAAGAGTAGTGCCATGTGCCATTCCCTGAAGTCAGTGGCCACTGTACTGTATAATGGTTTATTAATTCCGTACGAATTTTGCATGGGTTTGGTTTGAACATGTTCCTTTGTATTTATGCCGTTCATCCATGATGGGGATTTTGGGTCATTTATGTAGAATGCATATAGATATGTATCACAACCTTCTCTGCCTGCCATATTTATGAAATTGAATTACATCATAGTTGTATCAGTGACTGATAAATTTATTCTAAACAGAGAGGCTATTGCTCCAATGCCCTAGTTTGGAAAATGTACACGCTTCTGGGTGTCATGGCATGCTAATTGAAGCTGTCAAAAGCCAGGTGCAAACTTTACTTATCTGCATATAACCATGACTGTTGGCTGGTTGTGAACTCTCAGCATACTTGGGCCAATTTTTTTTTCTTGTGCTCATTAAGAAGCTTAGTACTATTCATTTATTCCTTTTGTAACTGATATTCTTCTCTAGTCGCAACTCCCGTTGCTTTGAAGGGCTGTTTACATTTACTCTTATGCTTTGGACTCTAATCTCTTGAGAAATCCTGAAAAGAGCTGAACCTCACATTTGTTGGATAATGCCTCTTATATCAAGTACATCATATATCATTTCTTTCAACTGTTTGCTCATGTATTCAATACAGGAACCAACCTTATTTCCCTTCAACCAAAACCATATTACTTTTGTCATGCTTTCTTGTCATTTATAGATGGCCTTTCTCTTTGTACAGGTTTCCAATGAGTTGGGCATTGTTGAGGATTATCTTCCAGCCAAGCGCTCAGCTGATGGATCTAAGAGGGTTCAAGTCCCTCAGTTTGGTGTCCATCAGGTTAGCCATTGGAAATTGCATATTTGTCATTGACACTAATTTATGGGATGAAGGGGCTTGGTTTTGTCGGTTAGATTGTAGATGTAACAAATTATTTGTGCACTATAGCAGCCATCTGATCATGACAAAAGGAAGGCTGTGCGGCATCCCCAATGCATGGTGCACTCAGACTGATATCTCTCTCTCTCACTTGTTGAAGAGTCAGCTATTTGCAGTTCAAGTGGTTTACTGGACAGCAAATGCATTAGTTTCGCTTTTAGCCATTGTAGCTTGGACTGTTCTCTCTCTCTCTCTCTCTGCCCCAAGTCTTGGATATTCAAGCGCCTAACTCAAACAATTCCACAAGTCAAAAGTTTCTCATTGTGCATTTTTTCTTGCACCTCATACCATCATTCTTGTTCCTTACACCCAAACTATTATGTGGAATATAAATGTACTGATGGGGAATATTGCCTGCCATTCTAGTAGTTGTCAATGTGCAGTGTCGCTTATGTTGATGTACCTAGCAAAACCACTCTAGAACCACTTTTACCAGTGGAAGGACTATTGTCCATCATCCTCAATAAAGAATTCCATTGGATTTGCAGATTTCTCTCTATCAATGCTACTGAAACATTTCATTTACTTGTCATTCTTAGTATTTGAATTGTAAAAAAATCTTAGTCGTTGAATACCTCATTTAGGGAGTTGGTCAAGACTTTTACATCAAGTATTTGATTCTAGCCAAAGTGTGTCTCGCTCTTTTGAATGCTCTAGCGTCTGTTCTCTCTCTCTCTCACGTGCGTGCACACACAACTTTTGCATACAATCATCTATTTGAGGGTGGATCAAAGACTTTTCTTTAAGATCAAACATCAAAGTGTTGAATAAACAAAGAAAAAGGCGATCGGATTTTCTTTTGTTGATTGTACCAGATTTTTAAGGATTCAAAATTACAATGTAAAAGATTATTGTTAGTAAAGATATTGCTTTGTTAAAGAGTGCCGTGGCTTAATAATGCGCCATCAATGGTACAGGGAGAGTTTTATTGCATTAGGTATTTAAACTACGGGGAAAATTGTCACAAAAAGTTCTTTCAACTTTAACGATGAGAAGAGATGGGCCTCAATTTAATGTTAATAGGAAACTAGCATAATCGTTAAATTACTATTTGAAAATATAATACTAAGGATGGAAACTCTATTTTAGGAAGAGAGTTAAAATGGTAACTACTTTTTTGAAGACACTTATTTCTTGTTGAAGTTATAAAAAAAAAACAAAAAATCGGATTGTAAAAATATATTCTTCACATTGAATTTTCACAAAAGCAGTGAATATTCAAACTTTGATTTATTAAAGAAAAAGGGGAATTTACCAAAACATATATGAGAGATGACCTATTTAATATTCTACCCGTTTGCAATTATTCCATGTCAAGGTTATATGTTTCTTGGTGGGTGTTTTGAAAGTAAATCAAGAGATGTGGGCATTGGCCGCCTTATAATATACAAATAAAGTGCATCTCAAAAATTGATCTTAAAAGCTTGTTCTAACGTCGAATAACCCTACAATAGATTTTGATATTGAGATGTATGGATAAGAAAAAAAAGATTTTTAGCTCTAAAAATAACATATCTTTAAAATATTTGGACCATCTATTTTTTAAAATTTTAAATATCTATTGATTTACTTGATTTACATTTTCTTTAGCTCTAAATTTTACAAGTTGGTTTGAAAATAGATTTTCAGGCTATAAGAAAGTTTCTAATCAAAAGTACATATTTTACTAATATTTGGTAGGGCACCTCATTTTAATGGGTGCGGTTTGGATAGAGCCTAGGCTCAAAACAATCAAAGTAAAGTGCACCTTTAAATAGTACCGAGAAATGTGGTTTCACTATTGAAAATCTTTGTGATAGCTTTAATATATATTTTTAAATCTAATTATAAAATTTAAAGCTTAAAAAATAGTGTAGATCGACCATATCTATGAAAATAAATCTAAAAATACATTACAAGATGAACTATTTTTAAAACTTAAAATTCATTTATTTTTCATGTCCGTACATGTTGAGGTGGAGATATTTGGGTAACCAAACAACCGCTTCTAATGACAATTTTTTTAGGTGCGCTCTAATTTGATTGTTTATAGCCCCTAACTTATATAAACTTTTTCTTATTTTAATGGTTTGAAATTGATCCTTGTACAAACTTGTAACCCTACTGAGTTGAGGTCGAGTCGCCATGTCATTTGAAAAAGCCCGGGCACCGCGACCCCTCACTCTCTAACAGAGTCTCTTCGTAAGAACTCTCTCTCGCTCTACGTTCTTTAGTAAACCTGCACTCTCTCTCTTCGTTAAGGAACTCTCTCTCTAGTTTTAGAGAGAGACAGGCGCAATGTTCTGTCTAAGCCTCTTGGAGCACACCTTCCGCCTGCCCGCAGAGCTCGTCGCTCTCCCTCTTCCACAATCCATTAGGGGAGAGCTCGAGAAACTCTTTCTAGACAAGGTCGCTTCTTTTCTTTCCTCGATTTTTAATGCTTTCTCCTGTTTCTTTCATTGCATTGAATTATGCACCTCAAACTGAAAAAAAAATAAAAAAATTCAGGTTATTCCCAATTTGGGTCTCTGCATCTCTGTCTATGATATAAGGTCCATTGAAGGAGGCCTAATCTGGCCTGGTGAAGGTTCTCCTACTTATAAGGTATGCTTATTCTATGTCCAACTATTATTATTATTATTATTATTATTATTATTGGGCATAATCGTAGAATCTCTATAGTATATTAGCTCAATGAGAGATCTCAAAGGAATCAAATTGTATAGTCTGTATGTTTCATAGATGCTTGGATGGGTTTTTCTTTCAGGGCATGTAGTTGGTGTTTCATGTGAAATTGTAGTGTGGATTTCTTTATTTAGTGTCAGTTGTTTTGGATGATCGATTTTTGTAGGGGATGATAATCTGAGTTTATGTATGGGCATACCAAATTTATGCAATTTGGAGTTGTAAGCGGTTTTCTGTCATAGAAGATGACTAATTACATGCAACTGATGTAGTAGGAGAGAGAGATCTTAAGTTTTACCGTAAAATTCGAGCGTTAACTGTATGAGAAAATACCTCATTGCTGTTTATTTAGAAGATTGGTTTGTGTGTAAGAATTCATTACATGCTTATATTGGTTTCATTAGGAAAGATGGTGCATTGGTTCTTCTAGTTTTATTGTGTCAACTTTACATGGTTGTAATCGTAACAAATGTTACATGGTTCTTATTTTCAATTGAACAACCCAACGGCATTTTGGGTTCTTTCTAAATGTTCTTAAAAACACAAGTTCACTTGTGATAATTCATCAGTTTTATTTCGGGAGAGATTCTGAATTCCTGGATTATTTGAAGTTCTATAACCCATTATATAGAGTCGGATATGCATCATACAGAATCCAGGATTTGGTTTTGAAGTCTTAAAATTTACTTTCTTGTCTAGAAAATGAGAAGCAAACACAGCAACCCTTGAATAAAGACAAATGTCAGAAATCTTATGGAGAAAAACAAGTTTCCAGAATTTCTGATTCGCCAGGTCTGGGGGAAGTTGTTAGCTGCTTCAAAAGAAAAACAAAATAGATGAAAACCAGTCTACAAAAAAATTAGACCCAGTAAAATCAGTATCCATGGAAAAGTGGAGCTTGGCAACCTGTGACTGATTGCTTCGTTACAAAATCTGGAAGAAATCCAATGCTTAGATCCATGCTGAAAGAGTCCAACTGTGACTAGTTTGGTTGTATTTTTTGAGTAGATAAGACTCATTTGGATGACCCCTTAATTCCAAGATATGATAGGCCGTAATACTGATTTCTGAGCTCAACTACAAGGAAGATCTTATGGGTATTTTAGAGGTGGGGTGTAAGAGACTCAAGGCCTTGATCAAGAGACACTTAAACATGAAGATTTTTTTTTCCAGTGCCAATTGTCTAGAGGCAGCGGCTAAAGGATGGTGTTAGGAATTCTAAAATCTTCCATTCCAGTTTCATTGCCAATGTGAGAAGATGGGAAAATGGTATTCCCTAGTATCCGGGTTGATGACATGCTTGATGAAGAGAATTTTCATTTCCTTCTCTAGAAACAGTTGATGGATTGCAATTTAACCTAATTTTGAATAGGAGGTGCAAAGGGGCTCTTAAGTCTTGGATAACCATGCACACTGGGTTTAGCTTTTTGCTTGTTTTCTTTCAGGAATGTTGGTACCGTGTTAAATGCAATTAAATGTCCACCGATGAGATTTACTTTTGTTAATAGAACCTATAGATACATTCCTAGATAAATTTTGGGCTTGTATGGATGAAATAATTTGAAAGAACACAAAGGTGCATGTCAAAAAAAAAAAAAAAAGGAAAAAAAGAAAAAGAAAAGGAAGCTGACCTTCGTTTAATGTATATTCTATTCCTTACATGCTGTCTACCTGTTTAATATATTGGAATGCTATAATATTTTGGAAATGCTATAATATATTAGAATTCCTTTAACCCCTCTAATACAGCATGTAAGAGAAAATGGTATGATATATTACAATTCCTTTTACCCCTCTAATACAGCATGCTTATATGTGGGAAAAAGGCAGTACTGAAGTCTAGATTGCAACTCGAAATGTTGTATTCTCTTGTTTGCCTGAAGGATATGTTCTTTTGGGAAGTTGGAACCGAAATTCATATTGCTTGCTAAATTTGGAATATGAGCATGCTTCTTTAACTTCAAAACATAAGATTTTAGGGGAATGGGGTTGAGGTCGTGGTGGTAGCACCACTTGAACCCTAGCTACCGGTCTAGGTTTCCATTCCCACTGACGCATTTGAAAACTTCTAATTATTTCTAAAAACGGGTAGGGGCCTGTATTCCCCACTGATCTACTAAAAAAAAAACATAAGATTTTAGGGTCCGATTTTTAAGTCAAGTACATATTCTTTGTTTGCTTCACTCTACTCTGGTATTCTGATGCAGGTAACATTTAGGCTTGTTATGTTCCGGCCTTTCATGGGAGAGATTCTTGTTGGAAATGTTAAACGATTAGACAAGGATGGCTTACAAGGTACACACTGTGTTCTGCTCCATACCTTTTGATATTCATGGCTTTTATGGGTTTAATGTATAGATACAGGTTACATACATTTGAACTCTTCTTCCCTATTTGGATTAGGTCGGAGTTATGAACTTTTATTTTGTTAGTTTCCATGTTTTGCCCCTCGAGCCCAATACATTGTTCGTATATCTCCTGTGTTTTAAGGCTTAAGTTTAGATAAGGCATCTCAAATCATGTATTTTTCATTTTCACTTAGTCTCTTATATTACGAATCCACATTGTGCCCCCATTATTATGATTTCTTCCAACTCCAGCTGGATTTGTTGGTTCTTAAAACAAAGAGTTGACTTACTACAAGTTCTAGAGTGGGCTATAGTTTTCTTTTGGAAAAATTTTATACAGACCCCCAATTTCTATTCCATTTTCACAATAGAGCCTACCAATTTTTTTATTTCAGGCAGCATTAAAATTTTTCCAAAAATATCATCATACTTCCTCATCCCCCCCTCCCTACCTGCTTTTCTCACTTTTTTACCTGAAATTTGACATTTATAATGTTACTTTACCCAATAATGACTCACCCGTGGATCTTCTCTCTCCTCTCTCTCTCTCTCTACATAGGCAATGCAGGTGGTGATGGTGCCTTGCCCATGATGAGAGAGAGAGAGAAGAGAGAGGAGAGAGAGAAGATCCATGGGAGGCAAAATGGGTTAAGCAAGAGCTATGAAGAGGGAAGAGTCTCCTCTCTCTCTCTCTACATAGGCAATGCAGGTAGTGATGGTGCCTCGCCCATGATGAGAGAGAGAGAAGAGAGAGAGGAGAGAGACAGAAGATCCATGGGAGAGGCAAAATGGGTTAAGCAAGAGCTATGAAGAGGGAAGAGAAGAGAAAGTTCTTCTTTGATATAAATAAACATTGTTAATGTCAATTTTCAGGTAAAGAAGTGAGAAAAGAGGGGAGGGAGGGATGAGGGGGTATGGTGATCTTTTTAGCAAAAATTTGATGTCCCCTGAAAGGAAAAAAAATTAGGAGAGGCTATCGTGAAATTGGCATAGATTGCACTTCTTCACTGAAATGTTCCTCCAAGGTACTTTTTGGATTTTTTCTGTCCTTCTTGGTTATTCTGCCATAGACTCTTTTATTTATACTATCTCCTTCCAAGTTCCTACTTTATATATTTGTTTTCTAACTATCTCAATTGCAATTATATTTTATCAAATAATAGGGAAAGCAATTTCTATAGATTTTTCACTTTCAATTGGAATATCATTCTTTTCGTTGTGTACTTTTGTGTACTTTTTTGTTTTTCCTTATTCTAATTTTCATTTAGAAAATTATGTATTAGTAGTATCTTATATCTCTACATGAAGGTTGCTCCTCTGGCATGCTGACTCAAGAGGCACAAGGCATAACCTTTTATACCCTCTTCCTGAAATATGCTTACAATTCTTAGTTAGGCCCCTCAAGACAAGCATATGTACATAAAAATACTAACAATTTGACCCAATAGGTACAGTGATTCACACAGACACACACATGCACATATGCACTAACAAACATACACATCCATGCTAGAATGCATCCTCAATTTGATTTCTGTTTTTCTCTGCAGTGTCTTTAGGGTTCTTTGAAGATGTTCATATACCTGCAAATCTTTTTCCTCAACCATCCCGATTGTAAGAATTCTTTCTTTTGCAGATGACTTTATAAATACTATATTTTTGTTTGACTTGAACATTTCTACACTTGGTTGACGCTTTCTTTTTTTTGTGGTTTCCCACGTCATTCTCCTTCGATTTTGAGGATTTATAGTATGGAGGATGGCACTTGGGAATGGGATTGGGATGGGAATGAGCAGTACATTTATCATTTTGAGAAGGTTTGTGTGATTCACTTGAAGCTTTTACTCATTAGTATTTTTATTCAATCTAGAATTCTAGATATCAGAAAGCAAAAGGAACAATTTGACTTAATCTTGTATATGTCATCCCCAAGTGCTGATACTATGTCTGTATGATTTAAACATGAAGATCCGTTTCCGTGTGCACACTGTTGAATATCCTACCATTCCAATTGATCAAAAAGCTAATGCAAAACCATTCGCTCCTATGGAGATAATTGTAAGAACTTACTTCTTGCCCTTCATCATGTTTTGATTCATTTTGAAAAGGAAGGGAGGAAGTTTGGGTACGGTTTGTTTAAGCAAACACACTTAGTATTTGTGCAGGGCACTATCCATGATGATGGTTTGGGTCCTGTTTCATGGTGGGAAGACTGAGAGCTTTTGTCATTCTGCAAGGTTGAGGTAATTCTTGGTTGGGCCTTGAGTTCAATTTAACTGTTATACTGTTTTTATTTAATTTCTGATCCCATGTTTGCATATCTCTCTCTCTCTCTCTCTCTCTCTCTCTCTCTCTCTCTCTCTCTCTCTCTCTCTCTCTCTCTCTCTCTCTCTCTCTCTCTCTCTCTCTCTCTCTCTACTACTCTACTACTACTTCTTACTTCTTACTTCTTACTTACCTAAGTTACGTTCTTACGTTACTTATTACGTTACTTAC